>OY101447.1:47646468-48135943 GCA_956483635.1 Panzeria rudis | reverse complement strand
CCCTGGTTTGTAGTTAAGCGGCAAGTGCTCGTATTTTAACAATTTCAATGTAGTGCAAAGTTGAGTTATATAGTCAAGCCCTAGGATATCGTAATGGTAAATCGACCATATTTTCTCCATACAATTGGGTTGCCTTTGGACTAGTCCTAGTTCTCTATGGAGTATACTTTTATGCAGTCCCGTTATCTGCAGGGTACATATGTATGTATATGTATGTATGATCCCTGCAGAAAATATTGGACTACGTGGTACATTCTAACATGTTATGTGCAAACAAGAGCTTGTCATTAACCGAAAAACGTTCGTATTTTAACGACTACAATCGATTAAATACGAACACTTGAGTGCTTCATGAAGTAGTGACAGAGAGTAGTTTTGAGACTAGTCTGATGTAATGCAAAGGTGTGTTATATGGATCTACCAAGTAGTGACATAGAGTAATTTTAGACTACTCCGATGTAATGCAAAGCTATGTTATATGGATCCAGTTGTTTTGAGACTACTCCAATGTAATGCAAAGCTCTGTTATATGGTCCAGCCCTAGAGCAGTTTTTAGGCTATTCCAATGTAATGCAGGTATGGACCATGTCATTTGCAAACAAGAGTTTATAGTTAAGTGACAAGTGCTCAAGTTTTAACGATTGAAATTGTGAAAATACGCGCACTTGACTGATCCATCATGTAGTGACATACAGTAGTTTTTATACTACTCCGATGTAATGCAAAGCTGACTTTTATGGTCCAGCCCTAGGACATCGTAATGTTAAATCGACCATGTTTTCTCTATACATTCGCGTTGTCTGCAGGGATACAAACAATATTATTTAGTTGTGTTTGAAACTATTGCAAAGAGAAAAAACGTTCATGAAAAATATCAGACGTAACAAAAAAACAACATACATATTTCATATAAGTTTTATTATATTTAAAACAGGTCCTACTTTGCAATTTTTTTTCTTGTAGCAGAACTAAGTTCGTGGTCTACAGACTGTGCTTTTGTAATGAATTATTAACAACTTCAACTTAACCCTTATATGCGCAGTGTATTTTTAAAGATACAACGAATAAAACTGGTGCAATTTCCACATTTATTAAAAAAACCAAAAAAGTTGATGATTACTACTTACAACACTTTTTTCTTTTATTCTGGATTAATTTTATATCAAGAGTGTAATTGTTTTGAAAAATATAGAGCCGGAAATTCAATATTGTAAGATTTGTTCTTTTAGAAATGAAGCTAAGCAGTACACACTTTAACTTGCATTATTTTTTCACGAATTTTCTAAAAAAAGTATATGTTGATTAGAATAGTGATATTTAACTATATAAAAATTTTCAGTACGGTCTGATTTATACTTTCGCCAGAAAATCGTATATAGTGGTTGTATCTTATAAGATACATTGCGCATTCCACACCAATTATGAATGTTGGCTGTTATTGTTTTATGTACGATATTTGTATTAAAAAGAAACACGTTTTCCTGGTGCACAAGCTGCTTGTATAGTCTATCTGTTTTATTCTTGTTTAGTCGTTTGATGTGACAGATTCTTTTTGTCCGCTACGTAAAATTTTATTTTATTCTAATTATATTTGCATATGTAAATATGGATGCGTTGAGAGTTATTTGTAGATCCAAAATTACAAATGATGAAATAAGTAAAATGCTTTGCAATAGCGAAGAGTTTCTTTATTAAAGCACTGATGAAAGTACTGACGATGAAATTGAAAATCCAAAAATAGAGTCTAATAAAAATAAAAATTTTGTTCTTATTGATAATGACACTGATCCAGAGGAAGAATCTGAAATTAGCTTTGATATAAATGCTTCAGTTCATGACTCGTTTATTGCATTGATGAACAACGATAATGTGGTCTCAAGACCGATACATTCTCATGTAGCTGCACGCTTAAATCTTGCTAAGTCTAGGCTTCCTTCCTCCAAACTCCTGTTGCCAGAAATGGTTCAGTATCAAATCTTACTGCTTCGAGTACTCCAACTGCAGGCTTACAAGAGTCGCCAGCTAATCACTTCCCAACTCACTCACCGGACATACCATCAAGTCCAACGTCATTTGATTTACTTTCCTCAAAATTTCAAAATGTATTATTCGATTCAAAATCGTCTGCAGTTGAAAAAATTATATAGAAACGGGGTAACATGCAATTCGTCAGTCAGGAAGTAGAGTTTAAAGGCGATAGCTCTCTGCCTGCTGATATCAAATCATTAGTTACTCCGTATTAAGTTTGGCGTTACTTATTTCCTGAGAGCTTTTATAGTTGAGGAAACTTTGTGATATGCTGGAATATATGAAAGATTTTCCTTCAGTGCTTTAGAATTGCTAAAATTTATTGGTATTCGAGAGACTATTGGTCAAATAATAATGATAGATCTGTGGACGTTATCGCGAAGCAAATGTCCCAAAATCGATTTGAAAAAATTAGACAGTATATACACTTTATCGACAAAGAAAAACAGCAATCACGCGACGATCCGAAACGTGATAGACCTTATGTTATTAGGCCCGTTGTAGATTCATTTAATACCAAATTTGGTGCTATACCTAAAATGGAAAGATTATCTGTAAATGAGCAAATGTGTTCGACTAAAATGCACAGTCATATGAGACAATACTTGCCAAATAAACCTAAAAAGTAGGGTTTTAAATTTTATGTGATACTAAAGGCTATGCTTATAAATTTGAAATATATACGGGAGCTAATGAATAATGAAAGCATTCATTCAGAAGGGCCGAATCTTCAAGCATTTGCAAATATTGTAGTAAGGTTAGTTCGGGAAGTTCCTAGATTTAAAAATTATATTATATACTTCGATAATTATTACACTACTATTCCATTATTTATATATCTTAGAGCCAAGGAAATTCTCTCTGTTGGCTCAATTCGCCGAAAAAGAACTAAAAACTGTAAGCTTCCGGAAGAAAAAACTATGATGAAGTTTGAGCGCGGAAGAAATTGATATAACCTCAATTTTTTGCAAGGACACCAGAGTTGTAAATCTGCTTTCAACGTATATCGGAACAAAGCGAGTACTATACGGAAATGAAACAGATGAATACATAGCTGTTCGAAGATTTTATTAAATACAGAACAAAGTTTAAAACCGTAGCTTGCCCACGGATTGTGAAGGACTACAATGCCAATATGGCAGGTTCTGAACTAATGGACAGCTCTATAAGTTGTTACAAAATAACCATGAAGAGTAGAAATTGACAAATAGACTATTTTACCACTTATTAGATATGACTTGCATCAACGCCTGTGCTCTTTTCAAAAGAATTAACAAAGACTGCCCAGACATAAAAAATTTACTTTCGGCTATAAAAATAGATCAAGAGATTCCTTGTTACTTGGACATCCGAACCTTGAGACTGAAATACAAGAAAAGAGGCATAAACCCAATTCACAGACTCCGCTTCCGAAAGATGTGAGATTAGATGGCACCCAACACTGGACCGTGGTCAGTAAAAAAAGGAAGATGTAAAATGCCAGGTTTCATAGGACAAACATACATGCTTTGCAGCAAGTGTAAGCTAACTTTATGTTTGATCTTTGAATGAAACGGTTTTTTTAATATCATAACTAATAAATATAACATTTGAAGTAAATGTACTTTAAAATTTTTTGTATTTCATATCATTAAATTTTATATATAAGATGTATTTTGAATTAAAAAAAATAAATAAATAAATAAAAATATAAGAAATCCAATTTTACTGATTTTTATTTAACTAAATGAGTTTGAATTATATTTTTAATTTTTAATTTTAAATTTTTTTCTTTTAAAAATTAACTTCACTCAAGTAAATCAAAAACAATCTTTCACTGTTTGTACGTGTCTCCTTGTGTGTGGGGTGCGCAGTGTATCTTACAAGATACGCCCAGTTTTTCCTTAATAAAATTAGAAAAAAATTTAAACAATAAAAACGCAGTTATTAAACTTGTGCTTATTGACATACAATATATGTAGCAATAAGAAATAAGTGCTTAAATCGATATGGGCAAATTTTCATTTATTTCGGATTATTTTTCAGGAAGTTATAGCGCAATAACTTGCTGCTTATCTTTTTTCAATTCATAATCTTCTATGGAATAATTGCTTAATTCAGCTTGTAATATATTAAATTTCATATTGAATATCTTTATTATAGTAGAAAAAACCATAAATGTCTAGGAATAAATTTCTAAAAATCCACTTGCTCTCCTACAAAACTATAAAATATAACTTAAGCACTTTTTCCTTTTTGCCACAGATATATTTTTTTCATAAAGATACAAGACCGTGCGCATTTAAGGGTTAATTAAGCAAATTTATATTGTTTTTAGTTCAAAGTCGTTAAATTAGGTTCAGATGCTTCTTACTTGTAATAATATTCAGAAAAATATGTAATTTAAAATTAATAGCAAACCATTAAAGGCAATCATACTATAATTGCGCCAACCAGCAACTTTAATATTGCGGTAGATCATGACAGTATTTTTTATGTCTGTTATATTTTGCGTTAAAACTAGTGTTAGGGAAAACCCCAGTATAAAAATGCTGGTGAATTTTTAGACGATTGGGATGACGAATATCGAAATTACGTTTCAGATGATGAGGTATCTCTGACGTCGAAGGAGAGATCAGTGCTCAAATATAAGATCAATTATACTTCGATGTCGTTGGTGAAAATGTTGCATGTGATGTTGTTCATTTCGGAAAATGGTACTAAATACTATATTTATTTAGTAGTTTTTCGTATACTTAATACTGTGAATTCGTCAAGCGTTAAGTTTACTTATTAGGCCTGTACGACTAAATTTACACGATGCAGCTGTTTAAGTGCCCTTTTAAAGTTGCTACGTTTTTCATAGTCTGCTTAATTACTAATACGCTGTTTATCGTTGTCGATGGAAATTTTTCATTCTTACAATTTTATTTGAAACAAAAACAAATTCTAAAATTTTCTTCTTGTTTCAAATATAACTGTAAGAAAGAAAGAATTCCTTCGACATCGATAAACAGGCAGTAAAATGTCCATAAAGTTTTTTTTTAATACAAACTAATATGTGAACGGTTCAAACTTATACGGAAATTTTATAAAAATTCCATGAAACTGAAGTCGGAAAGTACATGCAAGATGAATTAAAAATAAATGTCGTTTAATCACTATAACAGAACAAAGTGGAATAATTTGTATAAGTATCAATGATTACAGTGCTCTAATCGTTGCCTAAAGTAAATAATTCGATAATAAATGAACTTTGAGTGATTTTCCGCAGAATTAGTGAACAAATTTTGAAAAAGGTAGAGAAAAGTTTAAACTCATATCAGTTGTAAAAACTTTGAGTTGACACTACTTAAATTTATTATAAGGAACCCTGCAGGGAGCTTATTCTATATTCTTATTCGGGTACAGAAATAATTTTCTGTAATGCGTATTGCAGTTTGCTGGACTTACTCTTAATGAAGAGGGCGTTGTTTGTAGAAAAAACCCGGGAGCCAGGAACGAGTTCCATGATTTCATTGCACCACATTCCATTGCAAATAGAAGCGATAAAAGAGGAAAACACAACACGATACTTCAATGAGTCAATAGATTTAGCTAATCTACTGTGACTGATGAGCTACTTGGGTAACTTTAAAATTCATATTGAAGGAGTGGCCCATACGTGAGACTTGTACTTCAGCTTCGGTCAGATATAGGTGGTATAATTAATAAACTGAACACATATAATCATTTATCTCTTGCACCGTCTAAAGAAACGGAGATACTTGAATACTTCTTTTCGGACTCGAAAAAATGCATGATTTCTTAGAACATCATTTTGGCATTTAATGCAAATAACACCAAGAAGTTCTGATTTCTTAGCAGTTTTATCATAATGAAGCAGCGTGTTCTGTCGTATGCCTGTGCGTATTAGTATGACGCCATTCAAAGAGTGATACAAGATCGGTGTCTCATTCATGATTTGCTTCTTAGCCTCAATCTCCGACAAGCTCTCTGAATAAATATCTCTGAATAAATATCAATGTCAAATTCTGTTATCATCTTCAAAAAAATAGACAGGGTTGGAAGTTTGAAGGACAGGGTCATTAAGAAAAATATGAAATAGGGGGAAGAAAGAAAGAACCCTTCTGGTATCTCTGAATCAACTGGAACTTGTTTGATGAGATTCCATCTATAATAACTCGTGCAGTGCAGTAACTGTGAAACCTTGATATAAATCGAGAGAAGTCATCACAGATACCAAAAGCAACTATTATTGGCAAAAGTGCACCTTGCCAAGCTTACTCTGACAAACTCCTTGGATATGTCCAGAACTATCACTATCACGAGCTGGTGTTTGTAATGGACACTAAATCACACGCAGTGCACCCCTGAGGTCGCTGAGTCAACTGTTGGACTCCAAATTTTTCACAAGATGGAAACTTACCATATTTTCCATCAGAACAGATAGACATAACATTATTACAGTTCTCTAGGACAATGAATTATCTTCCAAATTTCAAATATCTTACCTGAAGATATTTGCAAACTCTCTTAAAAACGCATTTTTCTATGTAAATAAGCATACTGAAATCCGAAATATTTACTGTATGAGGAGGAAATCGAATATCTACACAGAGAAAACAGATTGATTGGAAAACGGTTACAGCGCTAAAAATTTAATGAAGTTGATCAACATTCCGTTAAATTTGTTGAATATTGTTTAATATAAAATATTTTCATTATTTATAGCCGTTGAACACTTAAAGCAATGAATTTTATATTCGCTTACATCTTGCGATAGTTACGACAATCAATATAAAGCTTGGGAGAATAAATCAAATTAATTCTAAAGAGGCAGCCAATATAACTTTCATTTCCAAACTAAATATTCTTAGCAACAATTAAAAATTCATTTACACAAAATAATACTTTTGTATGATTAAATTTGCAGTTAACATTATTGTTATATTCGATAGTAATCAGTAATAAAATTTCAGTACATCCAGCAGATAAAAGTCTATAGTGAACAAAATGTGGCATGCTTCTATTTTATTTGTCATTCAAAAATTAACAATTTAAATACGAAAATATTTTAAAAAATATTCATGGCACAAAAAATTAAACGGATTAGCGCGTGATGTAAAGGAAAAATTTGGATTTATTTATAGTAAGTATTACCAAATATCTACAATGTAGATTCTACATACGTTATATGCAGAAAGGTGTACATTTATTAATAATTTCAGTGCAACCGATAAACCTGTAAAAAAACTTTAAAATTGCTGAAGTGGTTGGAAGCCGATCCTAGAAAGAAAGATAAGAAGTTTAGTACATGCTTGCTAAATTGCCACGAGTTGGTAACATATTTTTATTCATAATGAAGTCTCGAAATTTCACAGATCGCTAATATGAGACACCACCCTACTCCAGATTTAATTTTGATGGAAATATATTACGCAACTTCTCAATGAAACTAATGACACGAGCATTCAAAAATTCTGCAAGCACCTGTTGGTTGGTATTTATAATTTATAATATTCCATCTAGTAAATGTATTTAAGTATATATGTATTGTGTGTGGCTTTTCTCTTTTATTGTTTGGTTTTGTCTTTGAAAAATAAACTAAAATTTTTATATATATTTTGTTTTTAATTTACAATAGTAAAATTTTATTCAGTTTCTTATACTACCAGACTATTTCCTACTGTAGACTTAATTCGATAACTATAATCGAATTATATAGTGGTATATGCAGCTGAAAAAATTCGATTGGCTACAAATTCGGTTGCTACAATGAATCTGTTTTCTCTGTGTATTTTTCTATAAAACCTTGTTTAAAACAACACTTTCTTAAACCCAAGGATGCCAACACATTTAAGCCAAGCATAAGTAGTAACAGGAGTGGGTGAGCTGCCACTCCTGTTGATAATAAAAAAAATACACATACACACAATTTTAATGAAAATTATTCTTATTATTAATTAAATAACCAAACGTATATTATTCTTGATATCAAACAGTATTTCAACAAAATTTTTGTAACAATATAAAACACAAAATGGTTTAGACACAATCTAAACAAACTCCTCTGCACTGTTCAGGGCAAGTGTGCCTTTTGTATTTTGTGTAAATTTTTTAAAATTTTTTGCAAGTTTTTCTTGGAAATGAGCCACGGAATACAATTTTTTCATTTATATTTAGATCATTCTTATATTTTTCGATAATTCACTTGATAAATTCGAAATTAGAATAAGTTTCACATGCGTTTCAGCCATCTGAAGCTATAATTTATTCAGAAAATTGTATCGGAATGATAAATGATCAACTGCTACTGGCAAAACCCAAAAATACAAAAGAATACGTGAAATATCAAATTGATTCAACAAATATTTTTTGAAATAGCGGTGCGTGATTTTTCGTCTGCGGTGTTGAGGCACCCTTGTTACCATCTTAGCATTAGTGCATGGTTAAACAAATTAAAAAGGAGTGTTTCGAAATTGTCACGCGTGAAAAAGAGTGAGCAATAGTTATAATATAAATTTCTGAACAACTGAAGAAAAATTTTAAGGACCTTAAGAAAAAGGCGATAAAGGTCGAATCCAAAATATTATTTAGATTGGTCCTGCGGCTTGGCTGTGATTAATTATTGCCACAAAAAAAGGTAAAATTTTCCAGGACTGAATAAATTAATAATAAAACTTATCAAAAATATATTGTGAAACATTTTCATAATATTTATGTTCAAAGTTTTTTTTTGTGTATTAAGAAGTTTTCATAAAAACTAAGTTTTTAACTATTTGCAGTATATGTTTCTTTAAATACTGAAGATATTTCTATTAATTAAATAAGATAAGTACTAAATGAGTAATTTAGAATTAAACAGGCCGTGTCCTATTTATACAGAACTAATAATATTATATCTTCAGCCCATAATGTTTTGAAGTTTATTCATTATACACTTAGCTGAATATTTGGTTTAATTTATATATAGTAGCATTGTCACCAGGGAAGTAAAGAACAATGCAGTTGTTGGGCAAGAAAAGTATAAAATTATACATATATAATAGCATAAAAATATATATTCTAAGCTTTTTAATTAGTTTGGCTTAAGCTCGTTTTCAATTTAATGTTAAGATCAAATAATTTATTTTCTTTATTTAAGAAAGAAATTCTAAAGCATGTAAATATTGAACATTCAAAGAAAACTTTGGATGTACGGAAGATTAAACTGACATCAGATGTTTCGAGAACACCACAGTCTTCTCATCAGAGCCCTTTACCTATACTACCAGCGACGGCAGCAACAACATCCTAGAGAAAATCTTACTTATTTTAGTAAGCTCAATTAACAGATTTTGTCGCCATCTCGCGGCGAGTCGTAACTATTATTAATGAACTTTTTCTAAATGTTCAGAACTTCACTAACTGTCTTTTCTTAGCATTTTCAACTATTTTTAAGCTTTCTTTGATTTCTGTCTTACCAGCGTGAAATATCATCGATATTTTCAATGCTGAGATTTTTGAATGTTTATTTTGGCCAAGTTTTTTGGAACAGTACACATTCATGTTTTAGCTAAGTGCCTTTAGAGTTTTAATAATTGAGCTATGAATTTTTAGTCGAACTGTATGCTTTTTATCCAAACTTATTTAATTAGTTTGGCTTAAGTTCGCTTGGAATTTAATATTTCGATAAAATTGTTTTTTTAATGGGTTAAGAAAGAAATTCTAAAGCATGTAAATATTGAACATTCAAAGAAAAATTAAAACATCATAACTCAATTATTAAAACTCTAAAGGCTCTTAGCTAAAATATGAAAGTGTACTGTTCCAAAAAACTTGGGCAAAATAAACATTCAAAAATCCCAGCATTGAATATATTATTGATATACAGGGTCATATACATTTCTTAAAAATTATGTTGTCGAGATGTCGGCACCATCATGCTGCAAACATTTATCAAACAGTATCAACTAGAACCCGAGATTTTAAGAAAGTAAAATTGCCAAACAAATTAATTTAAAATTCTGAGTTTGAGTCGCCCTTAAGCCCAACTGAAAAAACAAAACTTGAATTTTAACACAAATACCAAAGAATGCATTTGTTTTTTATCGAACAACACCGATTATATCAAAATCAGTTTAAAAATGTGGCTGTAAAGACAAAAAAACCAAATGGGACATATGTGTCCCATTCGTCGTCAAAGGGCTAAAAGTTAAAAAAATGCATGTGTATACTTTTTGATACCCTCTACCAGAATCAGGCGTTAGTACGCGGTTATTTTGAAAAAATAAATATGATTTTGATTGAAAAAATAACATGATTTCATGATACAAAAATTATAAAAAAAATTTTAATATAGCTAAGTTTTTTTATAAGTATACTGAAAATGACAACTCTGATATAGATACATATATGCTTGATTCTATTCTAACTGTCATCTTTCATGCCCTGTACTGTTCTCGCTTACTGGTCATAATTATCAATTTATTAATGAATATTTTATATAAATTCTGTCCTCATAAACATTTTCCGTCATATTTTTATGAAATTGCAATATCTCACTGAAACGTCAGTTCCGTGGCATGTGCTTCACTATAGTTTTTCTGTAAATTGGTTATTTTCTTCGTCCCAATAAATAGTTTTAAAAAAAATGTCTTCCAGATTCTATTGTATCTCAATATGTCTCCTTAACATTGAATGCTGTCCTATTAGTTTTTGTCTTCGGACTTTGCCAAAACTTTTTAGTTCAGATTTGAGCAGCTTCTGTGCCATCTACCGCGAGATTATTGAAGCAACTAGTAAGCCATATTTAAGCTAGTTCAACTAAGTAATGTGTGGATGTAGCACGGATATGATACAGTGCAACGAGCTTGTGTTATATAAAATAAAAATTTCAAAACTGTGATAAATTAATATGACAGCTCCATTAGCTCGGTTAACTAAATAATCTGTTATTATTTTTAATCATAAGTAACTCATTTATCCACTTATTGTAAACCCTTATCATATGTTAGTTGGATATTGTCAAAATCATAGTCATATCCGTGGATGTCAGTTCAATGTTAAATTTTATAAAAATATTTTTATATATAAAAAACAATATTTTTATCAATGAGGCCAGTATACAATATGTCATAGCCAGTCTGATCATTGGAAAATTAAAAAAAGAATGATAAAAAAAGCTTTTTAGAAAATGGTACCATTAAAAATGAATATGAAGATGATTTACAAAAAAATATATAAAAAAATGGAATTTGGAAAATTAAATTTGAAATATGATCATCATTCGGGAAATTTTATAGTTGTAGCGAAATCCTCTTGCACTTCAGTTTTTGCTATAAAATGGAATAATAATTTGCAGAAATAAATAAATAAAAAAAGTTCTGTTCTAGAATTGAACACTTTTTTTTATAAAAAAATTAACAGTTACAAAAGAACTATTCATATTTATTTTTGCGAAAATGTGTATTATATCCTTCACGTTACGGTGGCCACATCTTGTTAAAAAAGATTTATTTTGAAGTACTTTTTCTTCTCTCTACTATGGCTGTGCTTCGCGAACTTGATTAATAACGACTTCTTCTCTCTTTGCGAATGTTAAGTATTCATTAAAAAAAAAATCTCAGAAATATTGCGACAATTTCTTGTTAACAAAATAACTACGATAGTAATTCAACATTTCAAATCATGAAATATATAATTATGTTTTCCTTTGCTATTTACAGCAGACAAGCAGTAGTTGTAATCGAATAATACTGGTTTGTACAACGTATTTTAACTTTCGCAATTGCTGTTATCTTTGCTATGCTGTAACTAACAACCATACGCTTTGGCAAGTGTGCATTTGAATGCTTTATTTTGTGCAAAGAAATAAATTCCAGCATACAGGAATTTTAAAAGTATGAAAAAAACCATTATCTCGAAAATCTTCTTTGCAGTTTAAACAATTTTATCTTTGAAATGGTAATTAAAAATACGTTTTTTTCTGAAATTTAACATTTCCGACAGAGTTCTGTCTGCTTGTAGAAGATGAGTGAGTGAGTGTGAGTGCGATATATTATTGCAATAACAGTGACGAATAAAAATGGTTTACATCTACAAATTAGTATTGATAAGAATTACATGTAAATAGCAGGTTGTATTTTTAATAAATATATTTTCTCAAGTCGCCTAAAACTTATAGCCATTTCGATTTTAAATAACTGCACTAAAAACTTTCGCCAATTTATATGAAATATTCTTCCAACTAATTTTAGGTAAATTGTAATTTATTGGTCATCATTAGACAGCTGTTATGAATGCAACTCTTCAATATCATATGCTTATACAAAATCTCTAAAAGAACATATTAGAATTACAAACTACAATACGTATGTCAAGATTGATTCAAGATATGACGAATATATTTGCACTAATGGAAAGAGTATTAATATTAAAAAAATGGGCGTAAGTCGATCTACGATGTTATCCTCGCAAACCATATAATTTTACACTGCGGCTGGCATCGGTAGTCAAATTGTGGTATAGAGACTTTACAATAACGTTTTTAAATATTGTGAACAGCTCTGAATTTTTATATTTTTGCTGCTATATAAAGATATGTGCACTTTAGCAGAGTACCAGAATAACTAAATAGTTATAGGGTACCCCTGTGGCTTGGTGGTAGCGAAGCAAGCCCGTCAGCCCAGACGTCGTGAATTCGATTTCCGCCATAGGTCCTGGGTGTTTTCCGCAGATAAGCTAATCGCTTTGCTGGTTGGGTCTGTTACAATTTTTTTGAGTTTCTTCATATTGTTTAAAGCAAAATTCATGTTGTTTTTGTTTTTGTAGAAGTAAACAGACTTTATTACATATACTTTGGCTTCAACAATATTCTTTTTTATTAATATGATTATTTCATATTCATATATTCATTTTTGTAGACCGATATAAAAACGTGTAAGCGCTTGAGATATTTATTTTGGTAGATTGACTAGTCAATTTTATTTATTACTAGCTACAACCGTGTACTTCGCTATACAATATCCACTTTGTGATAAAAGAAAATTTTTAAATTTAATTATTTTCATTATGTTAACTTTAAATTAATTATTTTAGACTATGCTAATAGAATAAAATCTTACAGGTTTTCGTTTTCAAGACGTCAAGTCCACTTGTTCAATTCGAAAAAGCTTTCCAGGGATAATGCACAATATCAGCAGAGTTATCCCTACAGAATTTCAAGGTTCTCCCTATATTAGTTTTTAAGGTATCCCAAAATAAATATTTTCTGGAGGTCCAACACCTACTTGTCCATTCCGTACTTATTTTTTGTAGGGAAACGAATATTATAAAAAGCTTTATTCACACAAAATTCCAAGCATATTGCTGTATTAGCTCCAAAGATATTCCAAATTAAAAAATTATATACGCCCACAAATTTTATTTTGGCTATTTTCTTTAGAACATTTTATAAAATCAATGGAGTAACTCCTACCAAATCTCAGCCCTTTTACTGTATTAATTTCCATGATTATTAAAATTAAATATTTGCTGTATGTGGGAGGTACCACGCCTAGTTGTCCACTCTTTTATACCATCTCTTTAAAAATATTACAAAATAAGTTACTTCCACAAAATTTCAAGTCTTTACCTGCATTAGTTCCACAAATATGCTAAAATACAAATTTATCTGTATATGGGAAGTACCACGCCCACTTACAATATTTAAAAAATATATAAAGCCTATTGTTCCTTCCCGACCACCAGTAATGTACTTGAAAATTTCACCAAGATCGGTTCACAGGCTTAAGAGTCCATAGCTTTCAAACATAAAAAACTTACGAACATACAAACTGACAAACATACACACAGACAAACATACAATCCAACAGATATTCACTTTTATATATATAGATTTGATATAGAAAATATATAGATATACATATATAGATCATTTGGGTAAAAAGTTGTAGCTATGATTACTTTTGACAGCAAGTATAAATATTTTACATACGTTTGGATAAGTTTCATGTCCACTGTAATTTGTATCTGCTTATAATTGTTAAATTGATTTCAACCAAAAAGTGGAAAGAATATCCGATCAAGCCCGACTACATAAAGCTGTACAAAAGTGAAGAGAGAACTGAGTGCTGTCTATATTAAACCTTGGAGGAAAGTTCGTGATAAAGGACCCGTAAAAACGGGAGTGGTAGCGAAAGTAAGGAATGGTAAATGGTGAATGATTAAGAAGACATATCCCATATATGCTGATAGTTTTAACATTTCCTTGACGTGTCCTGTTAGTTAGTATTATGTAAATCCTAGGGCTTTCCCATACAAAAGTGTCGAGTCCGAATTATAGGAAATATTATAACTCGGACCATTCCTTAATAGTTGGTGACCGGTCACGCGACTGGTTTCAGTTCTATTTCCCTTAGGGAAGGTACACAAAAATATACAAAGAATTCTTCCATATTATCTGTAATGCACTGAGGGAAAAATAGCCATTCAAAAGTAACAATTCATCATATTAATTCAATAAATATCAATTTAAAAGAAAATCTTTATAGAAACACACTAACTGCCTGTTGTTGTAAAATAAAGCGAAACTTTCGTGTGAGAATTTATGTTGAAGACAGCAATAAAATACGAAAATTTGTTTTTGTTGTCAAAATAATTCCTCACAAGAACTTTTCGTTTTATTTTACAAAAAACGAGCAGTAAATCAATCATTTTCAACTTTGAATAAATATGGTTCTATATTGAATTATAAATGTTCAACATGACTAGACTTTCGTTAATGCTTCTTATTGAATCACTATGGTTGTTATTGATTTTTTCTCTGGTTGTTTGCAAAAGTAAATAATTCCAGCAAAGAGTTTCGGAATTTTGGTAATGAGTAGTAGTTTTTAAAAGCGCTGTTGCGAGAACTTCATGAGCAAACGTTACGAAACATTAAGCAAAAAGTGGATAAAAATAGTTGGCAGTTTTAGCCACGAAAAAAAAATATAAACTGACTATAAATGCTACAGCCGTAAGTATTAAACAAAAATAGTACATATAGGCTAATTAGCGGTGGTATTAAAGCCACAAAACAAAATGTTGGAAACGCCGGTATCGAAAGGACATGCCAAACTATAGACATTGGATTTTCTGCCTACTTCAAAAAAGAAAAAGGTTTGCAGTTTGGTTTCATAATTTGTTTTGAAATTTGGAAAGACAATTTGCTCGTCCAAAATATATATTATAGCATAGCTCCTCCATTTATGGACGACCAATTTCCAAAAATTGCTTTTATTTGAAAATTTTTGCTTGCAGCTTGGCCAAATAATTTTTTCGACAATTTGGGCACAGATCAAACAGCAATTTAGGTTGGAGTCGGACGGACAAAGTAGCCGCCAGATATATTGATTTTCGCATAAGTCCACCATTTATAGATGGAATTAGAAAATTTTTTATTTGAAAGATTTGGTAGTAAGAAAAATGGGTTACATGGGATTTTAGACAGCCATAATTCCGTCAGTCTTGTTATATGTTCTTTTGGAATCTTGTATTGAAGTCAGTTTTTTTGCCAGTGTAATATATCCACAAATCTAAGCTGGGTTTTACTTTTATTATAATTACTCGTTGGGTACAAAAAGTGAATATTGTGCTGAAGTTATTTAAATTATTTTTAAATGAAGTCTATTTGCTGATAGTTAAGCATTGTCTATATGCATTTCATTGGTGCGCTGCCAGTAGACTTCAACCACAACTTTGAACAGTTATAAACCTCTTATCTTATGCACAGAATTTCAAAAGCTATTTGAAAATTTACAAAAGATAATATTTTTGAAAATCACAAAAGCATAAGATAAGCGTATTCGGCTTAGAAACTTATACAAAACCCAGCAAATAATTTGTATTCGATATGAATATATTTTATTTTTCTACACCGTTTTCTTTTTAATTAGTTTATTTCGGAATGTCAGGAAAAGTTATTTTTATTTATACCCACATAATTTGTATTACACATTTTAGTGCCACATTTTATTCAATATTCCGAATTATTCAATACTCCAAAGACGAAGAGAAAAATTATTATTAATTAATTCCAAACCAGACTACAGAACAAAACAATATTGTTTTCTGTTTGCGCAGCACTCCTTAGTAATGCTGTATATAGTATAATACGTTCATACATAGAATAAATTCGAGAACAATTAAAAATATGCAAGCTTACCAACGTCCTGCTTCTTTCTGTAAAATATAAGAAGGATGTCGAGGAAATTCTGCAATTATATTGCGTGTACTAGGTGTAGGGCGTCCATACGAAATCAACGGCAAGACAACATCAGCAAAAAAAAAAAATAAATAAATAAACGACAAAATGAAATGAATAAAAGAGGCGAAATAAAAAAGGTAGGTCATTAACTCTATTAGGTTGTGTATAATTAATAGCTTGACCATTTTTTTGCAGAAAGCTTAATGAAAAATTATATACATATATATTTTTAAAACATATAAAAGATAGCTACAAAAATAAAATATATCATCTTAAAAAATACTTGTTTGAACCTGTAAGTGAACAATTCGTTATATTAAAAAGTTGCAGGGCCTTTGAAATTTTTTGGTTTAGTTGCTTAACCGTGATATATTTCCAACTGACTGGAAATGAGTTTTATGTACTTATATGGAATAAAAAGCAACTCAGCTTGTATGAATATGAAAAACATGTTTTTTAAGTGTCTTATATGGACATTTCTACAGTCCACTTTTTGTTTTCCAAAGAAAAGCTGGATTTGGTTTTATTGTCAAAGCAAAAAATAAATCGCTAAAATGCTATCGGGGGTATAAAACCTCCGAAAATATCGTTACGAAATATGTGAATAGGCCCTTATATCTAAATATGGTAATTTGTAGGTCTTTATAATCTGAACGGTGAATTGAATTTTTGGGTGGAAACTTTTGATTGTTCTGAGAATTTCATTTTTATCGTCAAATTTAACTATGGCAAATTTAACTATTGCAAATTAATATTTTTGTCTTTTAAATCAGCTAGCGCTTCGTCTAATAGGCTAACAAGAATCATGTCTGTTATTATCGGTGACAGCGGGTTACCCATTAGAATTTCAAATATTTGATTATATATTTGGCCGTCATATGCGAAATGGTTGTTGTCGGTAAGGCAAAAATTTAATATTTTCAGAAATTGGGGTTTTGAGATTTTTGTGAAACTTTCAATAATATTCCATTTTTTCATTATATTTTTAATGGATATGCACCGGAATGCTTGTAGACAGTGAAACAACATCAAATGATATTAAGATTTCATTGTTTTGTATCGTAATGTCGCTAAGTTGTTCTTTTAATTGTTTAGAATTTTGAATGTTTAATTTTAATGAAATTATGTTTTTAATTACCTGCCCAATGTGTTTGGATAATTGATAGCAACTGACGTTCACTGAGGCAACTATCGGACGCAGTGGTGTGCCTTCTTTGTGAATCTTTGGTAGGTCATTAATATTTTGTTTTACGGAAATGGGACATACCACAAAATTCGTAATATTAAAAACTAAAATTCGTAAATATTTAATAAGAAAAAATCTAATTTTTTTATTAAAATTTTGTATTGGAATATATAAAAATCAAACAAAAAAATAATAACACTTAAAAGCAAATTCAAAGACATGTGTGGTAAAATAAAAACCTATGATAATTTTTTCTGTGTACACTATACGTTACAGGGAATAAGGTTTTCAATTAAAATAAAAAATTAATTTAAAATTTAACGAAATATTTACAGATTACCTCGAAATTTCAGTTGATTTTCCACATCCTAAGAATACAAATGGGTAACAATCATTTTACCTGGCATGAACACCAGCGAAACTCAACATAAATTATGACATGTTAGAAAACAAAAATATTTTAAATTTCAAATATGAGGAATTGCATAAACCATTTTTATTATATTAAATTTCAGTATTTTTTTCATGAATTTTTTTAATTGTTTAAATATTTACATTTATTTATTAGTTGTATATAAATATTTGATGTGCTTTAATACATTAAAAAAATATAATTAAATTGAAAATGATGAAAACAAAACTGAGGTTATAAGAATTATTATAATATATTTTATATAAATATGTATATATTATTATGTTTATTGCTTGTAATTACTTTTGCAAATTGTACTATGGTTTTTATATCTAACCAGCATTCTAATAAACAAAACCAAACAAAAGGCTTTGCTCTAATTAATTTAATGGTGTATTATAATAAAACAATCGTATATTATTATTTTAAATTATATATTAGTGATGGAAAAGTATTTATAGTACTATCGATACTATCGATAGTTCAGAAGTATTGAAAATATCGATAGCAAAATAAAATATTGATACAGATAGTATATAAAGGACTAAAAAATTATATTAGCAAGTGCTATTGTGGCTATTCTTGTCGATCCGCGATTAAGAAAAACAGCTTTTAAAACGACAAAAATCGTTGAATCGTTGAAAGACGGTAGGAATTATTAGCGCAGTTATCTATTTAAGGATATGTCAAATACCATATAGAAGTGAATCTATATAAAGAGTTTGACAGTTTGAAAGCAGTGATGATATTATGAGCATTTCATCAGATTCCACTATGTTTGATATCTAATCGAGTAAGAAGTAGCTAGTCAGCTGAGTTAGTGGTTCAAGCAGTTAAATTTGCCTTGATAAAAACTCAGTCAACATGATTAGCCGAAAAGCGAATTTGTTCTATGAGTTGAGGATTGTTATATTTTATACAACATAAACAAGCACCTATTATTCAAACGTCTACAACAGATCCATTCATACATTGACGGGCCGATTAATCAACAAGTATCGAACTCAATTTATTTTTGGTGTGCAGAATAATAGTCAATTGCCATCGCTATCAAATGTCAAACTAGAATATCTGACAAGCGCTTATACTACAATCAAACTAAATGACTGTAGACGCCTTAATTCAAATAAAAATGACAGGCTGTACTCCTACAAAAAATCATTTCAATTCTTGATTAAATATTTTTGTTTTTTGTAAATTTATTTGAATATATCGAAATATTTTTTTATTTAACGAATTTGTAACAGATTATTTTGTACAGTTATTTTTTATTTTTTTAATAAAATACAAAGAAAAAAATCAATACAAATAAAAACATCAATAAAAACCATATTGATTCAATAAGACACATTAACGAAAGTATAGTTATGTTGAACAATTTTATTTCAATATTGAAGCATATTTATTGAAAGTTAAAACTGATCGATTATATCCGATTTCGGTCCATTATGGCTTAAAATCTTCGCAATCGAATGAATTAAGCAATAAAATTATAAAACAAAGAATTTTTTATTATTTGTGGTACAAAACTGCTTCCGAAAATATAGAAATTGGTGAAAAACTAAAAAAAATTTTATAAAATCTTAGCTTCGAACCACTATAACGCTGGAATTTTTTTAACCGATCAAAGCCAATTAGCCACTATTCAACGGGTAATTTAGTAGCCGTAGTACTGGTACAATAATACATTAATACTATAACAAGTGTCTTCGTTTTTACTCCATCATAACTGTCATAAAATAATGTTTTACACCATCAATGTTATCAACGACAATGACTTAATTTTGTTTCCCTATTATTATTTTTTCATTTACTCCCCAGCCAAAAATGATTATACAAATCATTAGTTACATCATTGATGAGCTCAGCTCAAAGTCGTTCTGTTTCTGGTGAAACATTAATGAATTTAACATTAATGAATTTTAACCAAGAACCGAACGGTATGCGTTTAAAAGGTTGTCAAGAATAATTTTTGATATAACTAAACAACAGGATTAGAACATTAAATTCAGTACCTGTAGTGATTGCTATGTAATGGAAATAGTAAATCTTGGGAACAGCTTGAATTTTTTTTGTTGGGTCAATTTGAAAACAATGTAAATATTCATGATATTTTTATTGTAAAAAAGAAAACATTTATAATAACAATGCAATGAGGTACAAAGCAATGAATGGTACTTATTTCTATTGCTACTATACTCCAAACTAGAACTACTACTATATTATTAATAAAATCAGTACATATTTCTATGGTTTTCTTGAATAAGCGCGTATGTCTCTAAAAACCAATTTTTGCAGGAGAGCCGAAATACTTTATTTTTGATACTACGCACTATGTGTGATTTTTATCAAACTTTTTTTGAACAATCAAGTAAACATATGTGGTAAGAAGTTTGTGTAAAAATTTCAAGCAAGAATTCTCTAAGGGAAAGATCCTAGAGAATAATTAAAAAACCTATTTTCCAAGGACACTAAAGGTGTTTTTAGAAAAAAAGCTTATGTCGATAACAGTTGTTTATATTGAACTAATTCAAGCACACAAGATTTTGTACATGAAAAATGATCACGCACAAGTCACCATAAGTTTTTATTAACTGAACAATAACCAAAAAAGAGTTCGGAAATGTGTTCAAAAGTCACAACGCATGTAGCTATTTTTTTTTCAACGGCAATAAATTGCCAGCACGCAATTGTAAGTCGATTTTGGTCATTAGAGCTGAAAAATATTTGAATGAATTAAGAAGTTATGATGTTTTTAGAAGAAAAAAAAAAAATTCGCAATAGGTCCATGTTATTGGCGAAATTTTTGGTCCATGCAAAAAATAATGTAACTCAAAATAGACAAAAATGCACATCGGCACTTATTCAAGAAAACCACAGATTTATCCCATTATCTGAAAGTAGTTATAATTTGTTGTTGTGTGTTAATAAAATAAGTCGACAAACGATTTTTCAGATAACGTGTGTTTGTAACTGAAAACTAATTGTTGGCGCTTAAAGCTATAAGTCTATAATAGCTGAGTGAGTAAGTACTTGTGGTGAAATCTGAAGGAGCATACGTTCGTATCCTAGCTGCGTAAAAAAAGACATGGTGTAATAATATATAAATATATATCGACGGCCTATATTTAAAAACCCTATATCCGATTTTAAGGAAAATCACTTTTTGATGGCAATGGGACGGAAATCTCCCCAAAATCCTAGAAGGTCCTTGAATTTCCAAAAATGTTTACAAAAATCTCTCCAAAATGCCAGAAGTTCCCCGGACTCGCAAAAACTTTTACCAAAATCTCCCCAAAATCCCAGAAGTTTCCCGGAAAACAACGGCAGCACTGAAAGCCGTGAAAGTACCAAAAGGGCAACACTCACTAAAGGTGTCTACCTAATTTCAGATAAATTGGTCAACGGGAAGGGTGTAAATTATCACAAAATCCACATACAAACATACATAAAAACAAAAAAGGGAAAATGACACTAAACACATTAAGGTGGTCCTTGAAATGAAATTTTTGCGATATTTTGGTAGATGAGGGCTCTATTCCGTGCCTTTTTGAAAAAAAATGACAATGCCGAAAAAAAAAAAAATAAAAAATTAGGGGTTGCGCACGAGCCGAGAAAAAGGTCCACTTTGCCAAAATTAGGGGGGAAATTGCCATAGGTCATCAGGGGTCACCCGTAGGGGGGAAGAATGTATGGCCGACCCCCATTAACTTTTTACCGCCAACATTTTCCCCCAAGACACCCACCCCGTAGCTCCTCCCCTTAGGGGGGTCACCATACAAAAATGGAGGTTGCTCAGTATTTTCGAAAAACACCATAGGTCATCAGGGGTCACCCCTAGGGGGGCAAAATATATGACCGACCCCCATTAACTTTTCATCCCCAACATCTTTTCCGAACAAACTTAGCCTCTATCTCTACTCCTTGAGGGACTCCCCATACAAAAATACTGAAAATCTATGTATTTACAGTTGCACAATATCGAGATTTGTTTGATTTTTTTACAGAAATTCCACCAATATTCCACAAAAGTTAAGATGACAACACAACTTAGATCGCGCGACGATATTTTTTTGATTGGTTATCCAAGCATGAATATTACGGGGAACAAATTACCGTCGAAGAAGCAAGTGCTAAGAATGCATTTCTTCAACATTCGCAAACGAAACATGTCGAAGAAAAATAGTGCGGTTATAGTCGCGGACGCAGTGATGATTTTTTGGCGCCAAGCAGCTATTCCGACGAAAGCCAGAGGAGATGTTACAAGAAAAATAGCTGCGCTGCACGATGAGTGGGATGCTTTAAGAAAGTCATCTCACAGAAAGACTGAGTCCACTAGAGAAAAAGAGAATAAGTTTTCTGATAGCTTGGATAATCTTTTCGACATCGCACACGCCAACGCCCTTGAGAAAATGACAAATACCGAAGACATTGAGTTTCTGCTAAAGCAAAGAGAAGATGGCCGGCCAGGAACTATGGGAGGTGTGGACGCTACTGATACTCGAACGAGGAAAAGAAAAGCTGAGCGCGAAGAACAAGAAGAGTTGCGACGCAAACGTGCAACGGAATCTAGTAGAGATCAGTTCGCTAAAGGCGGTAAGTTATTTCGCGCTTTGTGTGTTCGTCCAATGTTTATATTCAAATGAAATTCTTTCAATTGCAGTGGTTAAATTTTCAAGCAGTGATTCAAGCGATGATAATGGGAGACAGGACGAAAACTTCCCGGCAGAAGCTGGCCCATCAAATGTTGGTGACATAAGAGGTTACAAACAATGTTTTACCGAACGAGTCCTATCAGCTTTGGACAAGTGCAAAGTGACTGACCGAGACGCGGTCGGCATTATGATAGCGGCGGCAGAAGCATTTGGACGCGATCCTCAATAATACACAATAAACCGTACGTCGCTTCGGAGATGTCGGCGTTCAAATCGAGAGAACATGCTGGGTTATGTGAAAGACAATCCAGAAGTAAGATCGCATAGATTTATTTGCTCTCATTCAGAATTCTTATTCTTCAACGCGTTTCATTTATCTCCAGCTTGTCGCAGCTAAATCCTTCGTAGTCCATTGGGATGGCAAAATGCTTTTGGATTTTGTGGGTACAAAGAAGGTGGACCGTCTACCGGTAATTGTCTCGTACGGAGAAAAAGAACAACTTCTTGGAGTTCCCAAAGTAGAAGATGGGAAAAGAAAAGGCCGCAGAATAGCACATGCCGTTTATCAACTGTTGGCATCTTGGCATATGACACATCGAATACAAGGACTTTCTTTCGACACGACATCAACGAACAGTGGCCCATTCTCCGGAGCCGCAGTTACTCTTGAGCGGCTGTTGGAGAGAGAAATCTTATATTTACCTTGCAGACACCACGTATACGAACTGGTGCTAAGGGAAGTTTTTGAGAAAAAAATGGGAAAGACCAGTGCACCAGGCGTTCCTTGCTTTGACCGTTTCAAACAGGAATGGGACGCTGTAAAGGTTAAACCATTCCATTCTGGCTTGATAGACGATCAAGTCGTCAGAAAAATTCCTGTGGCAATGCAAGTCGGCATAAAGGAGTTTTGCTTAGATCAATTGAAGGAGAAACACCCTCGCGATGACTACAAAGAAATGCTACAATTAATTCTTTTGTTTCTGGGTGAAAAACTTGAGAATTACCATTTCCGAGCTCCAGGACCCGTTTCCCATGCTCGATGGATGGCAAAAGCCATTTACAGCCTCAAGATGTTTTTGTTTCGGAGAACTTTTCACTTATCTGTATGTGAATTGAATGGTATTCGACACGTTTGTATTTTTGTGGTGCGACTTTACGTCAAGGCATGGTTTGGTTCTTCTCGAGCAGCTGAGGCGCCGAATCAAGATTGGAAGTTTTTGAAGGACATCGTCGAGTACAAGTCCGTTGACCAGGATTTATCTCGGGTAATGATAAAGAAATTTATCGGTCACCTATGGTATCTCGCCGATGAGCACATAGCCCTTGCCTTTTTCGATGACAAGGTTTCAAATGAGTTGAAGGCCAAAATGGCCCAAGCATTGCTAGAAAATGAGAATGACGAAGGTGAAGAAGATGAAGAAGACGAAGAAGGTGAAGAAGATGAAGAAGACGACCCGGTTCCCCCAGCTCCTCGCGTCGTAATCAAAAGCACCAGCGTTAAAAAAATCGAGGTGAAATTCAAAGATATGAATGAGGAATTCTTGGCTAAAGACTTGAGCAACTTCGTCTCTCATAATACCAAAAATTTATTTGTACGATTTGGAATATCGCAAGATTTCATTCTAGCAAATCCAGCAACCTGGAAATCTCGCGCAGACTATCAAGAAGGTCGTAGAATTGTAAATAACTTGCGCGTTGTGAACGACACTGCCGAAAGAGGAGTAAAAATGATACAAGATTATAATAGAATACTGTGTCAAGGCGAAGAAGAGAAACAGTATTTACTACATGTTATCGATTCTTACCGCAAGAAATACCCATCAGCGAACAAAAATATGTTAATTTGACTATATTATATTAAAAGTGCTTAGTAGTACTACTCAATTACAGCTTCTTTTATTTTTGTATGGGGAGTCCCTCAAGGAGTAGAGATAGAGGGTAAGTTTGTTCGGAAAAGATGTTGGGGATGAAAAGTTAATGGGGGTCGGTCATATATTTTGCCCCCCTAGGCTATGGTGTTTTTCGAAAATACTGAGCAACCTCCATTTTTGTATGGTGACCCCCCTAAGGGGAGGAGCTAGGGGGTGGGTGTTTTGGGGGAAAATGTTGGCGGTAAAAAGTTAATGGGGGTCGGCCATACATTCTTCCCCCCTACGGGTGACCCCTGATGACCTATGGCAATTTCCCCCCTAATTTTGGCAAAGTGGACCTTTTTCTCGGCTCGTGCGCAACCCCTAATTTTTTTTTTTTTAATTTTTTTTTTCGGCATTGTCATTTTTGTTCAAAAAGGCACGGAATAGAGCCCTCATCTACCAAAATATCGACACAAGGTCCACCCTAAAACACATATGTGTGATACGCAATTTAAATCATGTCTTATACTGTCTTTTCTTGTTCATTGCTCTACACATATTTGACTTAATACTTACAAGCCTATAATTTCTAAATCATCCTTCTTTTTGTATGGTGTGATGAATTAGCACGTAAATTTCAAGTAAAATCAAAGCACGATTTGGAAACACATTGTGCAATTTAAAAGGCGTTTCAAATGGCAATTGGCAGATGTCTAATATTTACGAATTCATAATTTGCTGGTTATCAATAAAAACGTTACTCTTACTTAGTTCATGTAAATATTCATTATAAACTTTATATAAGATAAGGAGCAGACCTCTACACTTTTGTCCCAAAGACATCTCTTGTCTTTTTTTCGCGTAATATAAGTGCTACATATTGCTTTTTACTAGAGATCTCTATTTGGAAAAAAATTTTGCTACAAAGTTAAAGTAGAAAGGCGATGATCCCAGCAAAAACATTGCTTCCTGGTACGTAAAAAAGGATATAAGGATTTAAATCCTAACTACTTATAATTTGATTCGATAACTAAAAATAAGGGGAACAAATGTACTTACATTGTCACAGTAATTAGCTAGTTATTATTTGACTTACTTGAAGCTAAAACATAAGTAGCCAAAATAAACAAAATCAAATTAAAAAAATGTATGCACACTATATTTTATTTTATTTTTTCAAACTTTGTTTTTTTTAGTATACGAGCCGTGCTCTTTCAGATTTGAAGACAAGTACTTTACTCGCTCACCTATTATTTATTGATTAGCAGGGATCGGTCTTTCATGCAAATGCATGTTTTTTCTGGTGATAGATAAAGATGTATTTACTAATTATTTATGCAAATGATCAAATTTTAAGTAGTTTGGCATCGATTTGTAGTACATATTTTTGTATATTTTGGCAATAAATGTATTTTTGGAGTAATAAAAGTTTTTTAATGCATGGTTTTAATTAAAAAAAAATATTAATAGGCCGATTATGGATAGCAACTGGGACTGAGTTGCATCTCCAGTTGGTTGAAATGATACTACTGATGGCAAGTGGCAACTGATAGCTGTTAATTTCAGTGTCTATTTAGTGCCTTTTTGGCAACAATTTTTGGCAACGCAACTAAAGATCGATTGCATTAAATAATAGTACAATTGGGTCTGTTTGTTTTATGTTTTTTTTCTCTAATAATAATAAAATATTAAAAAAATATATATTTTCATATTATTTCAGTTTTGGTACTTTGGTCGTAGGTAAATGCACATTTTTGCGCATATTTTTAATTTTTGGGTGCATTTGTTAAGCGTTAAAATCAATTTTTAGTTGCACGAAAGTCCGAGCGCTGTTGATTAGTTATTATATGCAAACACATGTTAACTTAAAAATTGTTTGTGTACTGATTTTATTAGTAATTAGATAAAAACATACTCATTTTATTGATGACTAAGTAGTAGTTCTAGTTTAGAGCTTAGTAAGAAAATAAATAGGTACCACTCATTACTTTGTAGCAGACTACAAGAGTACTACCGATTACAAAAATGCCAAAAGTTTTTGCTGGGATATGTTATTTATTTTTATAAGTTTTTACTACATGTACGTGCACAAAAAGTAGTTTAATATAATATAAGACAATTTTCCTTTAAATTTATTTACTACTTCCCATATACGCTTACGTAGAACGCTTACTTAGGATGTTTTGTTAGCTTTTAATATATACTGAGATTTTATTTAGCTTAAAACTAAATAAAACAAATGGTAAAAAAGAAAAGTGGCGTCTTTTTCTATTAATAGAAAGGATTTCTCAAATATGTTATTGATTTTTTTCCAATAACAATACCATTATTTAAAGCTTTGTTATTTAGATTATGTTTACTGTTTTTAAAGAAGTAGTCATACATCAAGTTCTCATGTATTGCTTAAATCAAATATTATCTAATTGCATTCTAGCATACATTGCTACCTAAAATAAAGAGATTTCTAATTAACCAAAGAACTAAAAGTTTTATTGTGCTGCAACCAAAGTGGTCATAAAAAAGTCAAAAAAGTTTATAATGTACAAACAATTTTAAATTATGTACCAAGTGAACCCAAGTATATTCATGACGAATTAGGCTTACTAATGTTACAACAATGCGAAACTGTTATAAAATAATGCTTTACTTAATTTTTTTTTTAGTTTTTTGCGTTTTAGGTAACGATAAATACATTAAAATACAATTTACTAGAACATCTATAAGTCTTAAATAAGATTCTGTAGCACTTTTATCCTCATAAACTTTCGCATTAGAATTTTTGTAAAGGAGTGTAAGACTTTATTACTTGTATTTATTGCCACAAATATTTTTTTATTACCTTCAAAAGCACACAAATTTTCATTCTAACCATTGTCCTCAGAGAACAGTGCAACATAAACAAATTTATGAATGTACTTAGACTGTGAATGTACTTAAACTATACGAAGGAAATAAAAGACTGCGTATTCGTTGTATCTACGTTTCAAAATATGATAGGTAATTTATTCAGCAACATTGTAGTTAACAAAAACTGGGATTAGGATAAAATTTTACGCCAGGAAAGATTGAGTATTATATTTATATACAAACAGTAGTACATTTGCATACATTGGGGCTAATATGTATAACAAATGGTGATCAATTACAAGTCGCCAAAATTGCGTTTCAATATAAAGAGGAAGGAAGTTCTTTGTATGTCACTGCTACAGTAATATTTTGTCTGTCGTTTTTGTTGTGGAAAAGCAAATGAAAAATTTATTTTTTGAATGTTACAATTTTCTTTCAAGCAATTTTCTATATACACGGTTGGTCTGAGAGTAAATTTTATGAAAAATATGCTTCACAAAAAGTGAGTATTGGGCTTGAAAGCCCTATGAGCCAATTAAAACTGAATATCATGTTGTTTATTTTGTAAAATCATAAAAATTTTCAATACATTTCAATTTCAAAACTCTGATTTTTAAAATTTTAAAACTACCAAATGTATGAAAAATTTTTATGATTTTACAAAATAAACAATGTGACATTCAGCTTGCATTTGCTCTTTGTATCTACTCCTTAAAAATATTATATTAATTTCTTTTATTTTTTAAAGGGTTTTCATTTAAAACTAAATTTTTACAAACATTTATTGATGAATAAAATATAGCTTTATATATCTTTCATATAAAACTAATTTTAGCAAAATCGACCGACAGAGTTAAAATTTATGTGAACTTCAAATAATTATTGGTACCCATGTATATGTGACCTAACTATTACTTCCCAGCAAAAAATGAACATACAAATCATTAGTTACAGCATTGATGAACACGCTCAAAGTAGTTCTATTTCTGCTGAAACATTAATGAATTTAACATGTGCTTGTCATAGGACGGAAGTGATCGAAAGATTTTTGACATAAACAACAGCCTTAGAATATTAAATGCAGTACCCGTAGTGATTGGTATTCAATGAAAATGTTAAACCTTTAGAACAAGCTCCGATTTTTTTTGCTGGGTTTCTTCAGAAATATGAAGCCCTCAGCAGGTCAGAATCAAAATATTTGGAAATAAATCAACCATTTATGAACGAATAATTAGATCAATATAAGTTCACAAGGATATTGCAAAGGAAAAATTCTAGTTAACCTAAGAAGCCGAACTTTCCACACCGCTCAGGAGGGAAGCCCTGAAGTCCAAAAATTTTTAAACTCTTGTAACTTTTTGGTTTCTGGCTCGATGGAAAAAATTTATTTTTCTTATATAGGGTTCTAAAAAAATCATGTTTGGTTAAGCACTTATTTAAAAAGGTAAACTCATCTAAAAATTAAAATATCTCAATTTTTCAAAACCTTAGTGCAGTATTTTCCAGATATGGGATCGAAATAACAATCGATTGTCACAATATTCCATCTGAGTAGAAAAACATACAATTCTTATTTTGAAAATTGCAAGTGGCTTTTTTATTAGAACGATATAATTTGTTTCATAAGCAGTGTCTGTGGCACAACGCACAGTGGAGCTGAATCAATATATTTGGAACATAAATCATGCATTTCTAAACGGATAGTTCTATCAAAATAAAAGTTTACGAGCATATGGCAAAAGAGCATTTATATTTATCGGCTATGTTCTGTAAATTAAATCAGAGTTCATTTCAGATATGAATTTTTAAGCTCTAAAAATATGTAACTGCAAAAAAGTCTGAAAAAACTTTGCTATTAGAGGATTTAATTTCTCTAAATCGAGCGTTTTTAAATCGACTCGATTTACAGATCAGGCAGGTATGTTTTCAATATCAGCTCTCTTACTTTCTCAGATGCGAAATTATAAAGTCTCAAAGCAGGGCAATTCGGCAATGTAAAATTTACACTGCTTCCCATTTTTTTGTTCCCCATCCATTTCAAAACTTATTTGCTGTATTATAGTCCTTAATAACACAGAAAAAAATAGACAAGAATTATATTCAATAAGACCATGTTATTAAAAAAAAATATGAATTTCAATAACATTTATCTTTAACATAATAAAATATTTCGTTGTAAGTATTTATTTTCCATGCCGGTTATTTCTTTTCTTTTTAAACATAAGTACTTAAAACAAGTTGTATCCCATAAAAAAATAAATGGGATATGGCTCAGCTAGAGAGTGTATGCTTTACGTCCAGAAAGCCCGGGTTCGTATTCCAGCCATGTCAACAATTTTTTTAATTTATATATATATTTTTATTTTGAAATAATTCTGTTATCAATATAGGGGAATTCGTTATCACAGGAAATTTGAAAAAAAAATTATTGAATACCGGGATTTTTGTTATCAAAAACGAAACTTATTTTTTTCTGTGTAAGTTAGAAAAATTTTAATTTCAATTGGTCATTTCCGGTTTTGACCATTAAAAAAAAAATTTTTAATTAAATATTTTTTTAAAATATTAGATGATTTCCTATAAGAATCACCTATTATATGTATATTTTGTTTTATTTTTTTTCTAGTTCGAAACAATAATAAAATTTTTTATTCAAAAACGGCAACACTTTCACACCACATAACTCGCCAAATAACCATCATACAAAAAATAACCATCATACAAAAAATAAACTGTATGTGTAAAATAAGAGAAGCAAATTCAAATGTTCTAAGATAAATTTAAGCTCGGTTTTGGAAACATTCATAACTTCTTAATGTGGAAAATCAACAGTATGCATTACGGAGACTTCATTTTGTATGAAGAGTGTATAAACAGTTCATTTTAACACATAATGGACAGTCATATACAAAAAAATTTGCATTTATTTACGATATATTAAATCATAATAAATAAAATATTTTACTATACTTTAAACGGACACGAAAAGAGCATCTGCAATAAGAATCATCCATACATGTACAATAGTTGTTTCTAGATTTGTTAAACTTTTATTCTTAAATCAAAAGTTCGATTAGTTTCAATTGGTTGAAATAAACTAAAATAGCACCAACTTTTTTTTATTTTATACTACATACATACATATGTATGTAAAAAAAATTCTTTTTATTTTATGTTTTTCATTTAATTTTATTTATTTTATTTAAATTAAAAACTTTTTCTCTAATAAATTTTTTAAGTTGTTTAAATTGAATGCTGTTTTGATTTCCAAAGTGTTTTTATATGACGATTTTTATTTGTACAAAAAAATACTACACAGTCTAATGATAGCAATGAATAATCCACTATGCTGGCTATTTTTCAAATTAATTGGAACAACTGGTGTTTTGTATTATAAGTAGTCTCAATAGTACAAAATGGTCTTTTTGTGACTTACTACGATAATATTTGGGTTCCCGTACATTGGCTTTTTGAATAAAAAACTCATGTTTATATTCATAATATTTTCGCAGTTTTTTTAATGAAAAAAAACTGGTCACTTGCCATTAGGGAGTCTCCCGCCTTCCCGAGAAAAATCTATTTATATACTGATTTTGGCACCAAAAATGCTTATTTTTCTTCAAATAAAATAAAATTCTTATTCTATTAGTGAATTCATAATTTCAATATATTTTTTTTACGCGAATTAAATTCGTAATAATTCATGCATGTGTTAAAATAATTTTTTCTGTGTAAGGGGAAAGAAACCAACGAAGGCTCAAGGTGGAGGAACGAAGAAAAAAATTTATATTTAATTAATCATTTAAAAGAACCCATTTTTGTTAGTAAAAGAATCTGCAATGTTTTTTCATATGCTGCAAAATGCACGGTCGATGGAAATGGGGAAATAAATATTATTTCTGATGACAGTGACGTTTTGAAAGAGAAGACTTTCGAGGAAACTTTAAATGTTGCTACTCCACACAAAAAATTATTTTTTGAATTTGAACAAGTATTTGTGAAATTCAAATAATTTTTTGTTTAATTCAGGAACTATAAATAAATTTGTATATTCAAATACCAAAATTTGTTTGAAAAAATCCACCGATTTTTTCAATTAAAATAATTATGTTATTGAACAAAATTTTAGCCAAAATCACAAAAAATTTTTTTAACAAATTTAAATATTTTAAAAATGTACCTACTCTCGTAGATGGCAAATAATGTCGTTTACTAGAACAAAACGCATAAGAAATTTTCGACGTATTGAAAACGTTATTTTTCTTTACAATATAATAACACCTAAATATTTTCGGTTCTATTTTGATTTAAAAATTAAAAGTTGTCAACATTACTATAACAATTAAAATCTAACAAAATTGTTGTTAGAAACGGACAAAGACATTAATAAGATATAAAAATAATTGCAAACAAGAGGTTGCTAAAAAATATTTTTGGTATATTTTTTTCTGTGTAACAAACCAGCTGAAGTTATTTGAAGACTGCCAAAAACGGACCAAAAATATTGATAGTTTGTATAACGCCCTCTTAAATATCCGGATAACTTCTGTCGAGGGCGAAAAGCTTTTCTCAACAACTGAAAATTGTGAGATGAAACAATTAATATATTTAGCGGAGTTCAGTATTTGATGCGAATGGTCTGTGGAAAGTGCAAATGCAAAATATCATAGCGTTTTTATGAAATGCAACAACAAAATATACTAAATTATATAAAAAACCTACGATATTTGGCATATGCACTTTTGCAAGACCATTTGCATCAAACGTGCCTGTTTTAAAAAGCCATTTGCAACAAAGAATATAAAAGTAAACATTTTCTAAGGGCAGATAATATTTATTGCATACCCAGAAGTAAAGGACTGAATTTAATATTCTAAGACTGCTCTTTGTCAGCAACATTTATCCCAGACAACCTTTTAATCGCTATTTGGTTCACTTCCGCCTTCTGACAACCACGTGTTAAAATCATTGATGAATGACCGTAAATAAACTATTTTGATTTAAGTTCACCGGTGATTTTAGTAATGATTTGTATGCCCTCTATTTGCTCGGTCTAAAAATAATTTTTAAATACAAATTTTACTTAAAACTTCGATAAAAATACTATTCTTTTTTACCTAATTTACTTTGAGTTCGTTTGGTTTTATTTTTTTTATTTAATTTTTTAGAAACCGTTTTGTTTGTAAAATACTTTTAAAATAAAGCTCATTATAATATAAAGAATGATTCAATTATACATATTGCTCAATGGATTCTGGAAAGTAAAACTTTTGCTAACAATTTTTTACGTTCCTCAATTCCCGAGAATAAAAACCCCTACTTGTCATCTATGAGACTTGTAATAAAATATTTGTATATAGCTACGTACATATGTATAATAAAATTATTATGAATAACATATATAAATGATTCTGACGCAAAAATTATATAAAGATGATTAAAGTGCAGCGTATTTGTTTTGTTGATATTATTACTATTTTTACTTTCAACACTTTTTATGTGCTGTTTAAAACAAAACGTCAATATTGAATGGACTTGGCAATACGCCAACTCATCCGAAAGGAATTTGACTTCAATAATTGCCTGTGTTGTCTCTGTTTGACGATACTAAATCATAAACAACACCTACCTACATGAAAGATATCGAAAAGTTTGATTGTACAAATTCAGATTGCAAAACAAGTAACAATATAATGTCCGGAAAAGGATGAACACAGAATTTTATGCAAACAAGCAACATAGCAGATGGAAGAATGTAACAAAATAATATTGGATTTTTTTTTCTAGCTCTGACTAGACCTCATTTTCGTTGATTTTGGACTGATTTGCTATATTAATTTTTATGGAAGATTCAACAAATTAATTTTTCAGAAACAAAAGTAGAAGGAACATATAAAAAATGTATTTATTAAAATTTTAGAATTATAAAATAGTGAACGCTCCGATTGAAAAATACAAGACCGTGAAGATAAAATAGCATTACAAAATTTAACTTTAGATTTTTTTTTAAAGTCCAGGATAAATTTGAGAAGAGTTTTACAACATTAAGCCGTGTCGCATTAAGGTTAAAGTTCAAATTTTAAGAAATTCACCCATTTACCAACAGTTGCTTATAGAATTAGATAATTTTGCAGTAGTTCTGCTGTAAATCGGTCAGAGTTTTGTTTCATTATTTTAAATTATATCCTGTTTTTTGGAATTCCCACAAATTTTTAACAAAAATGTCTAAATTATTTTCTCAAAAATTTTTTAATATGCTTAACAAAAAACATTTTAAAATGGTTTATGAGCAATAACGTCAACCTTGCTTAGCTTTGGAACCAAATACATAAAAACAAAATGTCAGCTATTTGTCAAAACAAGTAGTGAATGGTATATTTTTAATATAAGTGAGAAAGCCAGAAGCGCTAAAGTAAATCTTTTGTGGGTTCTGTTGAAATCGCCGTTACCAATTTAGCCATTTCGAGGCTAGATTTGGCCTTTATTTATATTTTCTTGGCCTCGCAATTTGCGCTGTAGCTTCGAGGATATTTCTAGAACTTCTTTCTTTTCAGTTTAGGCCCAAAAAGGCAAACTTTTTTCTTCACATTATAAAAACGTATTTCTCCTAGTTTTAAGGCATTTTAATGTAAACTTTTGCAATAAATAAATATTTGTTGAATCCAAATGTTCGTAAGCTTATATTCAGAAAGAGCTCGGCATGATTAATATTCCAAGGAAAAAAAATGGAAAATTAACATCAACTTATTAATATTATTATATCGAACGTATTTGCTTGTGAATCCAAATCGATTATTAAGCTAAAGTTCGTAACGTTTAATGCAGAAAAAATTGGGCAAGATTAATATTCCAATATGAACAAGGAAAAAATTAACCTCAACTTAATTTTTCAACGTACGCAGCAGCAAAGAGTAGCGCCACTTTCCGAAACCGCTAGCTTTTTTGCACTTTTTACTTCAAAATAGAGTTCAAACAATGCACAGTGTGTCGAATGAGCAATCTAGAAAGACAGGTGTTATATCTCGCGAAAAAAGTAAGCTACGTACTTGAAATTTGGCATACATAATAAATGGCTTAGGTGCTATAGAACTAAAAAATCAATTGGGATAGGGAGTTCAAGAATTTGTTTTCAATTTAGTTTCTGTTGGATCAAGACGTACATTAAAACTTCATAATTTACATTATTGTAATTCTTCTTCGGTGTTTCGCGAAGATTGCATATGTATATAAGGATATATACCGAATGTCGTTTTTTTTAAGGCAAAGCTATTCTGATCATATTAAAACATAAAATTGTAAATTGGAAAGTGGCAACACTTTTGTCATTTTCTTCCGGGAGGGACACATTCGGGCAGGAAATTTTTTTGCAAATATAAAAGAACACTCTGGTTTTTGGCATACAGTAGGTACTTGGCCTGAACAAGTTGGTATTTACTACTTCAGTTTCAACGAATGTTTATTAAATTGTAATACACTTACAATTTATAGGCCTTTTTAAAGGCACATTTGAAGTAGTGCCTTTCCAACATATTTTTCTCATTGCCACTGTTCAATTAGAGAGCATATAGCCTTTCAAACTCTGAAGACCTTTTTCAAATCCGTGTTCCGATTTTATGGCCGCTGCAAGGTAGCAATAATAATTTGCTTTCGAATTGTATTTCTCAAGAGTTTTAAATGTCAACTTTAAGTGATCATTGAGATCTAATAGCATATTTTTATTTTGTTTTGATTTAAATTTTCTTACATCTATTATATTACGTAAAAAATAGCAAAAAATCAGAACGATGCGAAAACATTTATTTTCTACCATTTTTCTTTCTAGATTGGCCATACGTCACATAGTGCAGCGGGGACAAAAAACACCTACTTTGCAATTGACCAAATATTTGATAGTAACGTTTTTTGCTTTGAATGTCTTTTTTTTAGTTGAAGCAGTGCGATATCCACATACAAAAATATGAGAAAATCTTTTATTTTTGCCTTCTTACAAGTTGTGATAATATGTCTGTTGAAATATTCAATTCAGTTATGGAATTTGTAGGAAACAGTTTATGGTAAACCCAGTCAAGATCTTGGGATATTCAGTCGGTTAACCGTTAATCATATTTTTGTGTGTGTTTAATTATTTGTTTCGTCTCATATGCATACAAAAGGTAAAGGCTTAGAAATTAATTTTTCATACAGAGAAAGAAGTGTGTGCAGCGGTTTTAGCTTAAGTAAAACTGTGAAAATTTTGTGCTATAGAAGAGATTAGTAAAGAGTCTGCTGCTCTACTTGAACTTGAGGATATTATCAAGATTTTGATTAATAATTTAATAAAAGCCAATAAAAATCTAACGATTAGATTTAATGAGAAATGAATTGAAGTTTCAAATACACTTATTTTTTACCTTCACTCAAGAATAGTTCCTTCTAGCAACGGTGTTTTAAAATACAATACAAAAACGGAAACTTAGCAATTCGGAAATAAACACTGAGCTGAGCCTTGCCACGTGATGACCTGGCAGCAGTAAAAACTATCTATAATAATACAAACAATCTTTGAACAGAATTAACGGAAAAAAATAAAACAGGACTCTAATGGCAAAATGGAAGATTTTATATGTTTAGAGATATCCAGAAAAAGGATTACGATATAAGATAATGTGTATTATAATTTGCATTCGATTTCTCCAACATCTACGATAATTGAAAGGATTTTCTTCTTTTCGTTTACGTCCTAATATTTAAACCAAATTATTTTTCTAAAAGATTATTTTAAAAGATCTCCTTAAACTGTTGCAATAACTAATATAATGATATCGCAAACTTGTTTATTTCATAATCAAAACATATTTATCAGCTGGTTTTTTTGGTTGATTTAGTTTAAGAATTCTTATGTTTGTTATGTAATTGTCTTTTTTTTATATTAATAAATTAAAAATAATAATAATTATTAATCAATTAAACCAAAACCTGGAATAATTAATCGGCCGATGAACCGATTAAACCAGAAACCAGATTAAAGGAATACCCTAATAGATATACATACGTATGATGTACTTCGCAAACTGTATATGTTTACACAATTGATTACTATTATATCCTACATCCTTATCCTGTAGAGAATTATGTTAAATCTCATTGCTTATTGTGTTTATTTGCTTATGATAATTATGTGTACGTAAATAACTTATCATGTAAATTTATGTAAATCTGTACATACACACACAGACACATATGTATATTTGCAGCAAAATATAGCTGCATAAAATTAATGATAGTAAAAGAGATAATATTAAGCAACGCAAAAATTATATGAAAAACGTATACACATTTAACATGTTAAAGACTTTTTACCTAGCTGGCATAAATGTATTCTTCTTCAGAAGAGGTATTCTATAATTCCGGCTAAGCATACTATTACATACTAAGTAATATATCAAGAGGAGAGAAACTGTAGGCACGTCCGCTCAGTAGTTTAAAAACTCTTTATGTTGCACTGTTTAAGGTATATATCTACACAGAAAAAAAATCATCAAACTGCAAACTAAAAATTTCAATTGTTAATATGTAATTTAATTTCAAACGTATATTTTGTTATTATAACAAATTGAGTTGAATATATATTCAGGTCGAATAAGAAATTATTTGGAGGGTTTTGTGTAAGTTTCAAATACTATGCTTATTTTTGAAAATCACTTGTTTATAAAAGTCTGTACATAAGATAAGAGGTTTGTAATTGTTCAAAACTATGGTTGAAGTCTACCGAGGATTTGGTAAAAATCCAATGAAATGCATATATACAATGCTTAACCATCAGCAAATAAATTTCATTTAAAATAAAATTATGCCAATATGTAAAATAATAAACTTCTTCAAAGGTGTAATTATCAATGATAATTCAAACTAGAATAGAGAAATAACAAGAATCTTAACACAAGACATTAAGGCAAAAGTGAATATCAATAGCTTTCAAATGACGTACAACTCTAAGACTGACAGTGTGACTTAATAAACGGTAGATGATAATCAACTCTTTAGTGCATACCACCGACTTTGGCCGAGTGCTCTACGCGGTAAAGAACTCTGACGAGACTAGCCGGACCTATCGAAACATATCAGTTCAACTCTTTGCGTAGTAAATTTTTTTTTGTCTATATGCTTCACATTTATCTCTACATTAAAATATATTTAATAAAAACCAAACATAAGCCAAAATAATTAAATTTCTTTGGATATAAACCCATACAGTTTGACTAAAACTCATAACTTAATAAGTAATTTAATATATCATATAGAAACCGAAAGTATATAATATATTCTATAGAAACCGAAGTAGCTAAAAATATTTGTATATTTTAATTATATATTAAATTTAAATAGTAATTTATTGGTTTTGGGGTCACCGGGATTTTTAGGTGTTAAAGTCTACATAAGTATGTATCAGTGGCATCCTACGACACCTACGAAACACAAAATACATGGTCCTACTGTGAAAAGACATTGTTACCAATAGGGCTGCTCTCGAAAAAGCCGCTGATGCACTTATTTAATATTTCCGACTTTTATTATCATCATCATTGGTGGCTGTGCGATCCATATTGAATCGTGGCCTGCCGTTAAAGTTTGTTCCATTTATATTTATATTTGGCAAAGGTTCTCCAATTTCTGCAGTTTAGTTCTAACGCACTTTCTTCTATATTTTTCGGCCACCGTTGTTTGGGTCTTGCAATTTTATTTGGATTGTATGGGTTGCTTTGGAATATTTTCTGTGTATTTTTAAATTATTTGTCTAATAAAAAAAAATTGGTTCGTTGTGGATTTGCCTGACGTAAGACCAGCTTGATATTTTCCGATGTTGTCCTGATCATATGTTTATAATCTTCCATTCAATATAGAGGCAAATACGTTGTACATTACACATAATAACGTTATACCTCCATAGTTTGAGCAATACATTTTGCTGCCCTTTTTATGTAGGGGAATAATTATACCCTGTTTCCATTCGATCGGCATTGTTTCTTGGCTCCATACAGATTTTATTAATAGATAAATATGTTTAATTAGTGCGTCACCACCAGATTTAATTAACTCAGCGCGAATAACATCAATACCTGCCGCTTTGTTGTTTTTTTTTTGCTTATTAATATGTTCACGGACTTCATCTTCACTAGATTCTGCAATATATGGTTCCGTTGTATGGTAATATGTATTCGGAAATAAATTGTCATTTCCATCTTCCATCACTGGGTTGTATTTGTTTGCAGCATTTTACTTCTAGATTCATTTTTTAAACCGTTCGCTATTTGGCACTCATCATCCGGCAGGTCTGTACATGAAATATTTTTTGTTATGTTATGGTGTCGTAAACATCCTACGATAAGTGGAACTGACACAAAACAAGTCACGTGACCGATCCCCAGGTAATAGGGACCAGTCCAAGTTCTAACACTTCCTATGAAGCGGACCAGCCACTTTTATATGGGGATGGCCTCGTATGGAGTTAATTGATACTTTGTATGCAACTTGTAACTTGTCTCTGAACTATCTTATAGTGTCCTAATCGGTGTAGAATAATATAAGTTATATATAAATATTATTCCGAAATTCAGCTGTACTTATCGATTAATTTATTTTTTTATTGTTACAAATCCAAGTAGAAATCGTATTTTACTTTTAAGCAATGTTTTTGATAGGATTCGAACCAGGGATGGAAAAGTTGGTACAATTGTACCATTTTTGGTACAATTAGGATTTTAAAATTACAATGGTACATCAATGACTTAATTAGTACAATTAATACTTTTTTCTATTTTTTTAGAAAACGTACAGTTCTTTTATTGTGATAATATATTTTATCCTTTTCGTCTGCTTGTACGAGGGCGAATTGATTTTGAAGATACCAAAGTAGGAAAAAAAAATTTTATTTTTTAAAACCATTTATTTCTCAACATAGTCTCCTTTTAGGTCAATACACTTAGTAAGACGATATTCCAGTTTTTTTATACCATCTGAATAATACGATTTTGGGAACCCCTCAAAATACGCTTTCGGTAATCACTTTTTCGTTTGAGATGAATCTTTTTCCTGTGAGCCATTTTGTCAAGTTTGGAAACAGAAAAAGTCACTAGGAGCTAAATCTGGACTATAAGGTGGATGATCAACCAATTCGAAGTGTATTTCACGTAGTTTTAGCATCGTATCTAATGCTGTGTGAACCGGTGCGTTGTCTTGAAGAAAGAACACTTTTTTCTTCTTTAAATGTGGTCGTTTTTTCTTGATTGCATCAATCAATTGATCTAATAATGCACGATAATACTTTCCTGTGATTGTGGATCCTTTTTCAAGATAATCGAAGAGAAATATTCCGTGTGCATCCCAAAATACAGTGGTCATAGCCTTGCCAGCCGATTTCACTGTCTTCGCCTTCTTCGGAGCACTTCCACCAGCTTCCATCCGTTGTGTCGATTGATTTTTGGTTTCAGGTGTTTAGTGGTGCATCCAAGTTTCATCAACAGTTATTAATCGACGCCAAAAATCAACAGGACGACGCTTTATCATGTCCAAACACCGCTGTGAAGTGGTCTGTCGAACTCGTTTTTGTTCGACACTGAGGAAACGCAACACCCATGTTGCCGATAGCTTTTTCATATGCAAATGTTCATGCAAAATGTTGAACACACGTTAATATGATATGTTTACCATTTCAAGAATCTCACGTAACTTGACTCGGCGATCATTCATAACGATACCGAGGAATTTCTTGATATTTTCTTCAGTAACTACATCTTTTGGCCTTCCTGTTGATGGTATTGTTGCAGTGCTTGTTCGGTCGTCCTTAAATTCAGCAATCCAGTATTTTACCATGTGATCTGACGGAGCAGACTCACCGTAATGTTTATCGAGCTTTTCTTTTGTCTCTTTCGCCGTTTTCCCTTTCAAATAATAGTGTTTAATCACTGCACGAAATTCCCTTTTTTCCATTTTTCAAGAAACACAAAAGTTGCTTACTTCAAACGACTACAACAAATAAACTAATCGATGAATTGGTGTGAAATTTTAACAGCTGACGTTCGACAGATCGCAATTTCTAAAGAAAAAAAGTTTTTGTGTTTGTGCTGCCATCTAGCGCTAGGTAGCTTCAATATCAATCCGCCCTCGTACATACATATGCCACTTTTATCTGTATTAAATTTAAATTTTGTGAAGTATGGAAAACAAAGCTTGGCTTAAAACTGGTCAAATAAGGTTAGCTCATAAAGCGTCTCTATAATTTCGAACTCTTACTGATCATGATACATATTAGTCTGGAAAAAATAAAATTTTATTAATTTATTTGCATTGGGTAAAGGGTGCCCCTGTGGCTGAGTGGTAGCGATGCTAGTCCAGAGGTCGTGGGTTCGATTCCCGCCATAGACCCTGGGTGTTTTCCGCAAACAAGCTAATCGTTTCGCGGGTTGTGTTTGTTAAAAAAAATTTATGTCGTTCTACCTCCCAATAGCTAGCTTGTGAGCTATTAGAAATTGCAATATCTAAATGCGACTTAAGCACAGTTTCCATTTTGTCACAGATATATGTACAGAAAAGTGATGTAGTTTCTGTACTTAGGAAATGTTTCTGGTTTCAAAAATCTGTTTTGGTACAATTATGCCCAAAAAGTACAACTTTAGAGAACAATTGGTACAATTTTAAAATCTCATTTGCCATCCCTGATTCGAACCGACAACCTCCGGCATGACAGGCTAGTACACTACCCACTCCACCACAGGGGAACTAATATTTCAATGTTATAAATACTAGTTAAGCTGGATTTAATATCTGAAAATAATTACGAAACAGGCTCCTGATTGGCATGGCAGTCTCATTGAAGGGAGACAATTAATATTATATAGACACTATGTGATAAGCCTTAGATCCAGGTGCATCGAATTTGTTCACTGCCGTTTACTACAATACTAGCCGGAGTGCCACCTAAATTTACTCAAAATGGTTAATATGTGACCATTTACACATTATGTCTTTTTTCACCATTCACTACTCCTTATTTTTGGTACCAGTCTCATTTTCTCAAGTCATAGGATCAATTGTCACCAAATTTTCCGAAGGGCAGTAACTGATGTAGAGAACAAAACACCAAATTTTTTTCAATTTTGTCTCTATCTGTTTGTCCGAACACGCTTCACGCAAAACTCACTGAATGGATTTTCATGAAATTTGTTATGGAGGCACTTTAGGGTCGTGATTCAAACTAAGGGTAATTTGCATCGCGATAAAATATATCCATTTTAAATTAAAATAGAAAAAAAACGAATATATACTAATTCTTTTACGTAATTTTTTATTTTTGAACTGAATTGGTATAAGTCTGAAAATTTTTGTTATTTCGCCTTTCTAGCTCAATATTTTTGAGCAAAGACTAAAATTTTGCGGGCAAAGACTAAAATTGAGTCACAATAAAACTGAATGCATGGCACGGATTGAAATAAAATTCTGGTCCCCTATTGGCTGGCAAAAATTAGTTAAATTGCTGATGTTTCCTTGTAAAAATAAAAAGCATCCACCTTGATAGGTGGTAAAAGTGAATAAGAGCGCTGATAAGACGGTGTAGCGGCCTGTCGAAATCAGTAGTACTGATATGTTCTGCTAATCTGATTTGAATATTCCAACACTCCACTCTTAATAATAATAATTTGAATTTACATTAATTCAAAAATATTGAACTAGAAAGGAAAATATACCAATTTTTGTTAGAAATTATAAAGATTTTTTAGTTTTTTTTACGTTAGTAGCACTGTTTATTTTGTATAACGAGAACCTTAAACAATATGTAAAGAACGTTACTTTAAGCGGGTGGGCACATCTAGTACTATATAATGATAAAAGTTGCAATAAAAATTTTAGGACATTCTGTGCCGGGGGCGGTTTTAGGTGGTCGCAACTTTTAGCGCTTCTAGTGTTAAAGAAAGAGGTTTTTCAATTGCATTACGTGATATTTTTTAGCAGAATTCTTACAACTCACGCAAGGTATCTCTATACAACTGGGGTTTAATCGTCGCTTTCTATATCGAACTGATCCAATCGAGTTTTCTTAGTTAGAGATTATGACATTCGATATCGAACAATGTGCTTATATTGTTCGATTGCGAATGCCATAATCTCAAACTAAGAAAACTCGATCGAATCAGCTCGATATCGAAATCGACGGTTAGGCCCCTGAATTTAGTTATATGGTAATACAAAATACACTTCAAAAACGGCAATTTTTGTTTATATTTTTTTCTTTTTCGCAATGCTGCCAATTTTATAGCGAAAATTTGTGATTTTCTATTTTTTTTTTGGTTTTTTTACTATTTTTTTCACATTTAGCTAATTTTACTTACGATGGAGTTTATTGTAAGTAATAAAAAAAACAAATTTGGCAATTTGTTTCCTTGTTAAAAAACGTGAGGCAGGCTAAATGTACTACTCTATACTTTAAATTGTCATATATGACTTATTTTTAAGTACATATATAATATTTTAACAAGTTTAATTTCACGTTCAATGCATTAGATATCTTTGTATTTCATTGAATAAAGTGTAAAGGTTAATTTCGTTTTGCTCGCCTTTTTTACTCAAATATTTTCACATTAGTTTGCTGGTGAATTTATTAAAAATAAAGTACTGAAGTGTACATGTTTTTAAACATCATTAATATGGCTTGTAAAATGTTAGAAACAAGAAATCGTTCCTTACCTTTTTCATCCTTAAAAAACCATTTATAACGCAAAAATTAGTTGTTAACACCATATGGCAGATTATATACTGTGAAAATCTACATATTATAACACTTTTAAGCATGCTTTTTACATACTTATGTAATTAATTTGAACTTTTATTAACAAGTGAGAGTTAGTATCCTTGAGAACTGTTAATAGTCTTGTTAATGTTTTTTACACCAATATATAAATAATCTAAAATTGGCCTCAATTGTGGGTTTTGTGGTTAACAGTTTAATTAGTATTATTTTTATAATAACATATTTGATACAAAAAAATTAAAGAGGATTGTCTGTGACATGTGTTTGAACTGTGTTTTTTGATAACTAACAGATGTCTGGAATCAGTATTATAAGCGGTGTTTAACAAACAATTCATTCTTAGAAAAAATATACACTGTAACTAATATATATCTGCAATTAGCGTTATAATTGTTTTTTAAACACATATCTAATTTTCAAAAAAAATTACACAAATACTTGAGCTTCAAGTCAACACGCCTAGTGTTTTCTACGTACTTTATTGAATAAATTTTTGGTCCATATGATATCGAAACTTATAGTCAATTAATTCTTTTTTTAAATATACTTCGGTTCTCTGGCTGTAAACAATTTTATCAAAAATCAATAAGTTTGCATTATCTGTGTTATCACACTCAAAATATTCTGTATGTAAAATTAACTGAAATTGATATATAAAATTAATTAAACTTCAACTAAAAACCGGTCTACGTATTTTTTATTTAAATTTACAAAAAAATTTATTTACATTTAAATGTTAAGAATTTAACTGACGTAAAACCGTAAAAACTAAGTGATTCTTTTTTGGTTTGGTTCAAGAACTAATCGCAACTTCCGAAAAAATAAAAGTTGTTTCCATTATTTCTGATGTTTTTACTGTTAAGTAATTAACCGCAAAAATAAAAGATTTTTACTTTATTTTTAAATGTTAAAGGCATATTTGTAGTTATTATTATTATTGGCCAATTGTAATTCCTCTTGTTAATTTTTGATGTTTAAACTTAGCTAATGGCCTACCGTGTTTTATGTAAATAAAAAATAAAGTTTTTATTTCACATTGTCCCGACGTTTCGTGAATTTTGTGTTCACTTTTTCAAGGGATTTTGTAATATGAATAAACGTCACATTAATATGTATAATAATAAAAACATGAATGCTTAAGTTCTATTTTTAACACACAAAGTTTGAAAATTTATTTAAAATCACAGCTTTCATCTTATTGCTATTTTGTAGCTCGCACTGAAATTATCTGTGTCTTCTTTAATGTTCATTGTTTTGCTTATTTTTGTTGAATTCTGAGATTTTCTGTTATTGTCCAGTATTTTTATATAAAAATGTTATTAACTACACCAGTCACCACCCTTAGCGTAATAGACTACATTTCGGATGTTTTTTTTGAAAAATGTTTGTAGGTATATGGCATAAGAAGTTGTGAAAGCTCTTCATTCATGGATTGGTCGAAATTATACGCGATTTTAGAGAACATTTTTGTGATATCAATAGCCCGTCATCTGCAAGCTGTTATTGGTAAACAAAATGAACAGACCGAATATTTCTGAAAACAAAACAATTATTAATTTTAACTTAATATCCATCTCTTTTTATGAATATTACAAGTGTATGCACTTAAACATGAACACTCACTTTTATGCACCGATAGGAACACTTAACACATGCATGAGTTATAATGTAAAATTCAATATAATGCATATTTTACTGCAGATGAGCACTTGGTTATACAAGTATGAGTATTTACAATTGAATGAAGCTCAAGTGAATGAAGCAACTAAAGTGTATGATATTAGGTATGTGTTTTTATAAACTATTGTGCATTTCACAATACCACAGAAAAATAGACATTCCAGAGAAATAAATAAAATATAGAATTTTTAATCATATTTGATTCCTATTCACCGGTTTTGAAGATATGTTAAGAATATAATTTTTTGCGAAAATTGCTAAAATTTTGCCCATTTCCGCAATTGATTGTTTTTTTACGATAATTTAAGTGCAAAACATTCTTTCGTGTGAATTTAAATAATTAATAAAAAATAAGTTTAAAAATTAAATCCCGACTACTCATAATTTGCACTTTGAAAAGTACAAAACAAGAAAGTATCCGTGCGCATATGCCAACCAGTCCTAAATATTGTTTACAGTGCATTACATTTTCGTCACAATCAGTGGTAGTGTAGGTAAAGGACTCTAACGAGTAGACTTGGTAGTCACGAAACAGCTGTCACTTCAACCCTCTGTACATATAAATTTTTCTTTGAATGTTCAATATTTACATGCTTTAGAATTTCTTTTTTAAATAAAAAATAATTTCATCGAAAGATTAAATTAAAAGTGAATTTAAGCCAAACTAATTAAATAACTTTGGATATATATATTAATATTAAATAAACTCTAAAATGCACATACATTTTACGATTATATCGCTCTCGGCTCAAAATTAATGGTTGTTTCTTGTAAATTAATTTTCTACATACAATTTTTATAGAAATTTATTTTGTGCCTGGAAAGAAACAATTACAGCTTTTGAACTAAGAAAGACAGAATCATAAAATATAATATCTTATAGAATTAACTTAAGGCTGCATCCTATAATTTTTTAAAAATTTTCAACGTTCAAGGATATTGAAGGATATATTTTTAAAAGTATTTTTTATTTTTATTCAGGGTAACTAAAGTAAATATTTTTATAAAATTCTAAAGAGCCTTCCCTTTTATTTATTTGCCGAGTTTGCTAAAATATATTAGATACTGATATTAAACATATTATATAAAATAAGCATTCTTCAAAAATGTCAAGTCCTTTAAAAAAGAACAAAAGATGAGGAAATGAGAAACAAATTATGTAGTTTGACTATATTTTATCTCAGTGTAATTGTCGCAGTATAATCAGTGCAGTATAATCTGTAGAATTTTATAAAAACACTTCAGTTACCCTGAAAAAAATATAAAAAAATGTCCTTTTAAAAATATATATACTTCCATATCCTTGAAAGTTTTCACTAAAAAAATTAGGTATCTGATCAGGTGATCAGATCAGGTTACAAGGTGTCTGATCAGGTTATTAGTTATCTGATATATGAGCATGAAAATTTCCCCAAAATTCTTTAATATCAACAGGGCAGCCAACATTTTTGGTTTTTACCGGTTTTGAATTTCCAAACAGGACACGCGTTTCTATTACCCATCTACTAATTTGTGTTCGACTAAACTTTGCTACGTATTTATCTTATCTTATATGACTTCATTGTCCTTGTTTTCGAAACCTTTAATTTAACTTTTTCTGTTAATTTGTTTGTTTACGGCAGTTTTTTCTAGTAATTCCATTGCATCGCTTCTTATGAAGCATTGCATACCAATTGGGTTTGCGTGACAATAAAACATAATAGCCCAATTCACAATCTTGTCCAAATGGTCTTGCATCGTTGCATTTGCAAGATGGTATAGCATATTGATGCTCACCACTAGCAATTCTTAAGTGGTGAGTATCAATATACTATACCAATTTGCAAATGCTACGATGCAAGACCATTTGCACAAGATTGTGGATTGGGCTAATGATTATAAAAGTGGAATTTTTCTGCAGTTACTTAGTCGATTCTTGTGAAACTGTGTACACATATTGAGATACCGCGTCAATAAAATATTATGATTGAAAAAGTGGGCAGTACCACACCCATTTAAAATAAATAATCTTTTTCAGTTAATTATACTTAACCTTTTCTTCGCAAAATTTCCACACACATGGAATTCATCTCAATGTTTTATATTATGCTTAGAAAAGTGGGCGATGCCACGCTCATACGGAGTTTGAGTATTTAAATAAAAAGTTAATTCAAATATTTTTCTGTTTACTATTAGTTTATTGATATATACCTTTGTCAAAGAATTTTTGATTTAATTAATACATACTTTAAGTATGTTTAAGCTAATTTGCGTTAGCTGTACTTTTGTTTTTACAAATTTAGCTTTTGCGACATAATAGCAAGATATTTTCTTAGTTAGCAATTAAAAAAGAAAACTAATTTTCTTATATATTTTGTTGATATTCACTAAATTGTTCTCTATCAACATTTTTGTTACAACATTTCATTTTTACCTCCCTCCCAAATTCCCTAAAACTAATCTTGCATTTAAAAACATTTAAAAATGCCAATTGAATGCTTTATTTAAAGTGCCTTAAGACCACAGGAATACTTCTAAAAAGTTTTTGCCAAATATTTACTTATTTAAAGCAGTTCAAGCCAAAGGAAGCCTTATTTATTAAATAAAATCTTAAATAACTAAAAAAAATATCAGGGGATTTTTTCTAGTGAAGCAAAAAATATATTAATTTAACGTTATTTGATTTCACTGAATTCCCTTTTAAGCCTGTTGTGAAAGAAGGCGACATAAACTGATTCACTCTATTAACAGCGAAATTCTTTTTCTTTTCTATATTTTTCTTTTATTTTCTTCAGTTAACTTATTGCAATGTTTCTTTAGTGGTTCTAATATTTCACTTTCTTATTATGTACAACATCATCAACATCGCTGGATTCTTTGTTAAAAAAGAGATCCAGTTTAATAAAAGAAGGCAACTAAATGTTTAAATGTGATTTTTTTTCATATTTTAAATTCTTTCACTTGAAGTGATTTGGTATTTTGTGGGCAAAATTAAATTTCTTATGGTTCGAAGTTGGCGAAGAAAATATTTGGTAAAATACTAGATATTTTTTAGATAATGAAAATTCAAGGTTTTATAAAGTTAATATACGTTTTGTGTACATATGACCTAAGTGTATTAAATATTGAAATTTCAGTTTTATAATTATTTTATTGCATATTAAATATTGGTATCGACTTGTGTTATTTGTTTATAAAAGAATATATCGTCATGTGAAACACTAAACTCCCTGACCAATATAGGAATCATTTCACAATAAAATAAAGAACCTGATTAAATCAAAAATATTAAAGCTTTCAATGCGAATATGTTAAAAAAAAATTACGGACTAATTTCTATATTAATTTGTGTCTATTTCTGATATTTCAAGAGTATTGTGATTTAGGTATTTTTGCTACATATTATACTTAAGGCCATTATTACAACTTGGTGTTAGTTAAAGGTAGGATTTTGTCATAGGGATAAACAGTTTATACCCTGCGGAAAATTTGGTGACAAATGATCCAAAAGTACTTGTCCTATGACTTGAGAAAATGAGACCGGTACCAAAAATAAGGACTTGTGAATGGTGAAAAAAGACATATTGTGTAAATGGTCACATATTAACCATTTTCAGTCAATTTAGTTGCTAATCCGGCTAGTATTTTAGTAAACGGCACTAAACAAATTCGATGCACTTGGATCTAAGGTCTATCACATAGTATCTATATAATATTAATTGTCTCCCTTTAATGAGACTGCGATGCCACTCAGGAACCTGTTCCGTAACTATATTCAGATATTAACTCCAGCTTAACTGGTACATAGAAATATAATTTACCCTGTGGTCGAGTGGGTAGTGCACTAGCCTGTCATGCCGGAGGTTGTCGGTTCGAATCCTATCAAATAAAAATAAAATAAAATTTCTACTTGGATTTGTAACAATAAAAAAATAAATTAATTGATAATTTCAGCTGAATTTGGGAATAATATTTATATATAATCTATATTATTCTACACCGATTAGGACTCCATAAGATAGTTCAGAGACAAGTTACAAGGTGCATACAAAGTATCAATTAACCCCATCTTAGGCCATCCCCATGTAAAAGTGGCTTGTCCGCTTCATAGGAAGTGTTAGAGCTCGGACTGGTTACTACCACCTGGGGACCGGTCACGTGACTTGTTTTGTGTCAGTTCCATTTACCGTACGGTAATTATTAAAACTTTACCTTAACCTAAAGTGAGCGATTAATTGAGTCCACCATACGTATGACAAATATTATATTTTTTTTAGGTATTAATTTTATTAGTCATACGTAACCTACTTCACTTTGAAATGTGAAAAAGTAATGGTGGCTATTCAACAAAACGCGTCGAAGAAGTGAAAATTTGCATTGAAGCAAAACAAAGTTTCAACAATTGCTTTTGTTTTCTATTAAGTTTTTGTTTAGTGACCAATTTGATTTTATAATTTTATTTCATTAGGGGTTTCCCTCGGGCTATTTATGTTCAAACCATTTGTAAATAAAAACATTTAAATTTTCATTTATTCTCACCCAATTTTCATTTATTCTCACCCAACGTTTCATTTGTTTTTTTTCAAACTTCTTCAGGGGCATATTTTATTGTTAAAAACCTAGCAAAATAAATAACTGAGTATCTCTAAAATATTATTTACAGCGTTAATTTGACTTACGAATTTTGTTTTTACATGTTGTCACTGACTTTAATTTGTTTACTACTTAAAAATACAAAAAAAGGGGAATCGCCGACACATAATATGTATAAATAAAATAATAAATAAATAAACAATAAAACACAAAATCTTCTTTGTCAAACTTAACACTAGTGTCACAGAACTCTAATTAAACTATTGCAGCAGAATATTGTAACTTTGTATTGCCTTTGTCTTATTTTGTATTCATAGTCCTTTGTATTTGCTGTTGGATTCGTAAAATTTCCAGAGTGTAACGTTTGTTCTCATTTTTCTCTTTGTCCACTATTTTGATTTCATTACATTTCTAATATGTAATCATCATGAGAATTTAAACGCGTTGCTCTCTCTTTTAAAAACGGTAAGTTTGGAATGATAAACATTTTTTTTTTAGATTTATGCTATTTTTTTTTTGTTTTACATGTACAACCACAAATATATCCACTGTAAAAACTTCTCCTTATTCATTTTACTCTTTCATCTTTCTTGTCTTGCAGAAAAAGCCGAAAGAGCTGCACAAGCCGGCGATACCCAAACAACTTATAAGATCACAAAACAACTTATTGATCGCAATTTACATACAGAACACCCTGTGAGATATCTACACGCCAATCTACTCAACACCGATCATGAACAACTTCAACAGTGGAGGGAACATTTTTCAACTATTTTGAACTGTGTTATAGATCCTACTCTCCAGCTTCCTCTTTGTATAAATCCCCCAGAGAATATTAACCCAAGGTTAAGGATAACACCACCAAGTATAGTGGAAATTCTAGCTGCTACAAAACAAATTCCAAATGAAAAAGCTGCAGGGACAAATGGTATACCTGTCGAAATATATAAATGTGACTCGTACTTTCAGGTCAAATCTTATACCCCCTAATCACAGAAACATGGGAATGTGAATATTTTCGTGAAGACTGGAAATATGGTATAATTGTCAAAACTGTGAAAGAGGAAGACTTCAAAAAGTGCTCAAACTGGCGACGTATATGTGTGTTGCCAACCGTAGCCAAAATAGTGGCTAATATAATATTAAATCGAATAAAAGAGCATCTAGAACAAACTATCAGTTCATCCCAAGCCGGATTTCGAAGTGGTTCATCGTGCGCAGACTACATGTACTCATTGCGCATTATTATAGAACAATGCTTTGAGTTCAACTCCAAGCTATATATGTTATTTATCGACTTTGAAAAAGTTTTCGGTTCCATTAATAGCGACTATGTATGGTTAGCCCTGATAAAAAGATATATGTCAGAAAAATACATATCACTAATTAAGTAAAGCTACAATCATGCTAGATGTTTCGTGCTACATAAGGGAAAACTTTCTGATCCATTTACAGTTGAGAGTGGAGTGCGTCAGGCATGCATAGCATTATTATATTGATATATCAATAACTACCAAATGAAATACAGCTATAAGAGTGACAGTATGAATTAATTAAAAGTATATGATATTCAACTCTTGACTGCAAACCACTGACTTTGGCGCAGTGGTCTAAGCGGAAAAGAACTCTGAAGAGATAAGCGGGAGCTATCGAAACGTCAGTTCAACCCTCCATTCAGTCAAAATCTTCGTTGTCTACATGCTTTACATTTATCTCCAAATAAAAATATAATTTAGTTGAAAAATTAAATTAAAACAGAACTTAAGCCAAAATAATTAAATTTCTTTGGATATAAGCATATACAGTCAGACTAAACACATAACTTAATTATTAAACTCGAAAGGCACCTAGCAAAAGGATGCACATGTTTAAATAAACTGAAGAAACCAACATTCGCTCACACTAGTACTTGTAATTATCAATGATAATTCATACTAGATAGAGAAATAATAAAAGAACCTTAACACAAGACATAAAGAAAAAAGTGTATAGCTAGCAATAACTATTTATCTCTTAATAAAAATATAATTTAGTTGAAAAATTAAATTAAAACAGAACTCAAGCCAAAATAATTAAATTTCTTTGGATATACATATATTAGCAAAATTGGTAAGCAAAATACAGATGAGCACAGATGACGGAACTGTATCGGCCTTGGAAAGCAGCGTTGCTATTTTCTGCTGTGTACGTGAAAAATTAAGTTAATGTTCATTATTTCCTTGTTCCTTGGAATAATAAGCATGTCTAATTCTTTCTGAATATAACACTTATATTCAATATGGACTGACAAGCAAATAAATTTGAAATATTCATATTATGTAGGTATCAACGTTTTAATGCTAATATTCTCTTTGGCATACCAGTGAACAAATTTTACGCTCGGAAGTGGATATATTTTTCATTAAAAACAAGTGAACGGACTATTAAGGTCGCTCTATCCGAAGATATATACCGTGATATGCTTAGTCATATAAATATAGTATATGCACTCCTGACATTGTAAAACGAACCAAAACTAAAAGATAACAATCAAATACGGAATATGTACGTATGTAGATAGTGTGACAAAATTGAATTTTAATTTGAAAATTTACATGTGGAAAACACAAACGTATGTTACAAAACCAAAAATATTTTTTTACGCTAGAAACGTGACAATTGCTTTCAAATTTTGTTTCAGTTTATACAAGTAAAACTTTGTCAAACAAATATATTCACCATATGCTTGATAATTTAAATACATTGAAAATGTAGAAAGCTAGAGCGTGAGTGCATAATTATAAGAAATTTTGAGGATTTTACTTCATGGGCTCAACGTATATTTTCTTCATCCTAAAAGTTTTTATAAGGTGTTTGTTACATTCTACACATACTTCACTGCATAAATATGTTTGATTTGATTATAAATTTAGTTTAGATTTAAACATCCGCAAAGTTAAAATAAATCTTTAAATTAAAGCAACAAAAAGAAACTATTTGCTAATACATATGTATCGTTAGATAGGTTTTCCGTTTTTTAAATGAGACCAGCACTCAGGGGATGGCCACTACTCGTGCAATGCATTGTGCCAGAACTAGGAAAATCGGTTATGGGAATGATGATAGAGGGAGTAGTTTTTATGGATATTTTAGTTAAACTTTGCAACATTGAAAGTGACAGGAAAGACTTTTGCAGGGAGATTATTCCACATACGAGCTCTTCGGCTACAGAATAAATTCTCTCTGTAATGCGTTGTGCAACTTACTGGCGTATCGACCACAAATGGATGTGCTCTTAATGAAAAACATGTTGTTCGCGGAAATGAGTGGGTTTTGTAAACAAGTTCCCTGATTTTATCAGAACATACTCTATTCATTGTAGTACCGAAAAAACAGCGAACACACCCCACATTGCGTCAATGTTCCAGCGAGTCAATATAGTTGGCTACTGTACTGTCACTGCTGATCTTCTTCTCCCCTCTTTTACGCGGTCGAGTAACTTCATAATATGTTTTGAAGCACCGGCCCCTGTATGAGATTTTTATTACATTTTCGGACGAATATAAGCGGTAGAAATATTAATGAGATCAGATAGGGTGAAGTATCTCTTACTCAGTCTGAGGAAAGCGAGGCACCTGAATGGTTCTTTTAAAACTTGTAAAATCCATCCATCATACTGTATTTTCATGCCCAAACATCAAGTTCTACTGATTCCTCGATACCCACACCGCCCATATATACAGATGGAGCAGCAGTGTTGTATGCTTACGCACAGACGTGCTAGATCTTACGAGCATTAAAGTCGACCCTATTTGCACGATCCCATTAAAGGATTGCTACAAAGTCGCGATTAAGTGTATTATTTCTGTTTTGCATCATGACCCCGATCTCCGACAGGTTTGGCCTCTTACTAAATGAATATAAAAGGTGGATGCTGCTGTTATCTGCAAAATAGTGAATAGGATTCCAAGTTTGGCAGAGAAGTTCATTAAGATAAATAAGAAATAGGGTAGGAGAAAGAAGGGAGCCTTGTGATACCCCTGAATTTATCTTTTGATGAGATCCCCCATATGAAAAAAATAAAATAAAGTGTGCTTGAAATGTACATTAAAACTAAATTTCCATAGAAAAACTATTTTCAATGTACATATCAAGCAAATTTTTTTGCATATGGGGGCCCATCTATAATTCTAGAGCGATTCCTGATAAAGCTCGATATAAATTGAGAGAAGTCATCGTCGACACCAAAAGCAGCAAGTTTCGAGAAAAGCGCATTATGCGATATTCTCTCAAATGCCTTAGAAATATCTAGAGCCACCACCTTAATCTCACCGGAAAGGTGTATGGAGTGATACGATTTTTCCGAAAGGAAGGTCAGGAAGTCACTCGTAGCGTAAAAGCCATACTGACGGTCGCTAAGTAAACTATTGGACTCAAAATACCTCACAAGAATACCTTCCATTACTTTGGAAAGTGCGGAACATACTGCAATTGTGCGGTAGTTTTTAGGGTTGGTAGTATCTCCCTTTTTAAGGATTGCCTTATGTTGCGTCACGATGGGAATTCATCATCATGATACAAAATGCTGAAAAGGATAGTCAACGGACGCGCCAGCGTCGAAGACCAGTGCTGGACTACCATCCGGCCCAGTATACTTGTTTATGTTGATATCCACTCCAACTTTCTTAACTGCACGCGCACTAAAGAATATTTTTGGCATAGTTAGAAATACTCCTTCAATCACGGGCAGTGGTTGCTTGAATTTCGGCGAGTGGGAATCACTTGTAAATAGTTCAAGCAAAAGGTTAGTTTTGTCAACCGCATCAGTGAATATTTGGTTATCTTTTAAAAGTGTCGGAAGAAGCTACATAAAAAGAAAAACGCCGTACTAAATTGAAGTATTTTGTACTTACTTTGAGTATTCTTAAATTGTGTACAAAAATTTTTATTTTATGTACTACTGTTAGTATAAACGCTTTGCACAGTCGTAATCTGTTGGTATTTGTTTGCTTGCCAATAGCTTCAGTCGCATGTTGTGCTTATGTTGTTGCCTTGTTGTTAATTATTCTATTTGTTCGTTCAATGCCGACTAATAGCCTACAAACATCGTATTACATGCTGCCGGTTTATACTGGATTTCAGCTATCGTTCTTTTTATACTGAGTTAGCTGAGTGGTCTAAGGCGTTGGCTTATAAACATTATGAGCTAAGTTCAATACTAGGAATGAACAAAAATAAATTTTAAATTAAGACAAGTAAATAAAAATATTAAATTTATATAAGTAGTAAAAATATAAATTCTCAAGTCTCTTCTGTTCCAGGATTAAATAAGTAAAAGTTTGCCTGATTCGAGCTTGATTCAAGTACTCGGCGGGATTGATTATAAAGTATGCAGTTAGGATTGTCAAATACGCGGCGGATTGATTCAAGTATGCAGCGGGCATGAATCGACATGTAATACGACGTTTTTCAGCTACTTGTCGACTATGCCCGAGCAATGAAAATAAACAACAACAAGAGTACAACAGTGATTTGTGGTTATCATCAAGCAAACAAACACCAATATAGTACGAGTACTACTGTATATAAAGCTTATAAACATATTCGTATTTAAAATAAGAATTTTTTACATAAATAAAGGCTAATGAGGCTAAAATTAAGTATTTTGCACTTGAATATTCCGACTTAATCAGTCTTTCTGTACTTGATTTAAAAAAAACCGGGATTACCGTACTTTTGACACCGCTTGGAATTATTTTAAGTACGGATGGATTGATTTCTTTTTCAGTGTAGCATTATCCTTTACTGTTTTAAAAATTACCAAAAGCTCTTGATACCCCGTGGGACAGCAAGAACCTTAACACGAAGATGCTGCTCGTACAAAGCTGTTTCACGCCTTAGAACGCAGCGAGCCACATACTGAATGCTTTCTATCTGAATCTGACTGTGCTTTAGCAAGCCCGACTAAACCAAGACTTCGTTCTGATTTTAGTCGGAATTCGCTTAGTTGGAATGATAGTTTTCATTACCAGCAATATTCTGTTTACGACCATTTCTGCCATGGCATTGACATTATTGTCAATGAAACATAGTTTCCAGTTAAAATGCCGAAAAAATTCATTCAGCTCAGCCCAATGAGTCTTTTCGTAGATATATTTTAAACCTTTCGTAGCTGTCCGTGAAACTTTCCGAAGTGCTTAGAAAGCAAATGAGTCGGACATGGTATAGTGATCCAAGTTACTGAGCGGTGCATTAACGCTCACTTCATATTTATCAGAGTGTGAAATATATTTTGGGTCGTTCACTAATTGCGCAAGGTGACTGTGCGTGGCAAATACCTCCGCATATTGGCCTTCAGAAGTTGTATGGCTCGAATGCTGAAGCCAAGAAGAGTTGTGAATATAGAAATCACCAGCAATAACAATTCGGACAACTCTCGACGTTTTTCGATATGGAATCGGAATGGTTATCGAAGCTGAAAATAATTGAATCCCTTCCTGCGTTTGGACTTCTATAAAGCAACCCGAAGTGCAAATAGTGTGACCTGATTGTGAATTTAGCCGAGAGGCAGCTAAATTCAGGATCTGACGTGCCTAGTGATTGCTAGCACTGGTACCCAACTTCATTGCGTATGTACATTACAATACCCCGATATAAATTAAAAATGGATAGGAGGTGATACCCAGGTAAGTCAAAATTCTGCGAAGCAGCATTCTCAAATACGTGGCTCTCACAAACTGCAAAAAAATCCGGCCGAAGAAGACAATTATGAGCATACATTGAGAAAAACCTCGCTCTTAGCCCGCTTATGTTGCAAAAATCGATTTGGAATCTTCCTATCATAGCATGAAAGAAAGCTCAAATCGAACCGCCTATTTCACATTAACCCTGCTGTTAGATTAGAAAAAATAAACGAATCCTACATTAGAAGACCATTTGGTCCATACTACATATTTTATAAAAAGTAAAATATTTAACCAATATTTTGTATCTAATTTGATTGATTACCTCATTAACACAATTTATAAATATTATTATGGATCGTGCTATATGGAATTTTTGAACCCATATCGTAAACACAATAGAAGTTATACCAAGTCAAATTATTTTTACAAGGTGATGTTGATTCTCCAGTGGTTTTTGTATTGTTGTAATTGTTGTCGCCGCGTTGTTGTATTTTGACCGATATTGACAAAGGCCCCTAGAGAAAATTTTCTAGTTACGCCTATGACGAAGGCACATTACGACCATATATTATTCTACTTATTCTTGCAAAAGTGTATCTGTATGTAAAATAAAGGCGTTCATAGATTATTTGACGCATCTTTTGGTCTTTTCATCGTCTTATAACACCAAAACTTGTAAAGTATGGCTTGAAATTTATGTTACCATATCTTGGAAAAGGTGAAAATACAAAGCCTGAACCAAAGCCTGACTGACGAAAACTTGTTTTCCACTTTTGATTTGGTAAGAAAATTACATGAAAGGGAACTTATAAATTATGTAGGAACTGGGACCATTTCTCAAAACTACAAGTTACAAATCTACAAGTAAATTACATACTAAACAACAACACTTTTACAAAATTTATTGTTGTGTTATGGGTATTTTATTTGTTGATTTGTAACTTGTAATTTTGAGAAATGGGCCCCAGAACGTAAAAATAAAACTTAGTGAATATAAAAAAGCTCCCATTGTATAAGTCTACATTTGCTTTCTATGACATTGCGACATTGGTATCATACATCCGTCCTAAAAGAAAGTAGTAATATCGATTAACACATTGCATAGAGCAGCTGAACTTGATGGGAGTGAGTCGAAGGAAATGCCAGAGGTTCCTTCTAATTACAATTCGACAAGAAGTAAATATGTATATCGACCCATAATTATATATTGTTGTTCTTCGATAGCTTCTTATATTTCTGTTCTCATAGGAGCCGTAGACTCTGCTGACAAAATGATTGGCTCCTACACCATAAAACATAAAACAATCGATGGTAAATATGCTAGCCACATCCGCTTGGAATGCATATATACTTTTTTCTGAGATCAGAAAACCATCAAATTATTTCAACATGTAATGAAAACAACTATCAATAAATTAAAATTTGTTTAGGAAGTACAAAAAACCTTAGTATTTTGATTTCATTCAAATAAAAATTTACACTGGACCAAATGGTCCCTAATCCAAGATACGTAAATTCTGGTTTTTCTAAGTCCGGCTTTATGACAGACACTTGAAACTATGGATATAATGTTTTTAATATAATAAATCACGTGAGCCGAAACCTCAAAGCAATATGTAACACCGTCTAAAAGTTGTGAGTATAACGACGAAAATATTGGACCAAATGGGCTTAATCTAACAGCAGGGTTAATTACATAAGCTCAGGTAGTCACTGCTGCTTTAACTGTCTAGTGACCAGTGTTATACCTTCGTCCCCAGACAGACCAACAGCAACCAATGCGCTGCTACCAATAACATTAAAACTATTATGGAAAGTTTGAGGAAGAGGTTGTCATGGCATTGCGGTGACAAGGGTCATAAATGCCCTAGTCCGGTCACGCGTCACTGAGAGGCAACCACTGTGCCAACACTAATAATTGTGCCAGCACTCTTCTCTCACGGGTGCCCCTGTGGCTGAGTGGTAGCGATGCTAGCCTGTCAGTCCTGAGGTCGTGGGTTCGATTCCCGCCATAGACCCTGGGTGTTTTCCGCAGACAAGCTAATCGCTTCGCGGGTTGTGTTTGTTATTAAAAAAAAACTTTTATATGATTATTGTTGTTGTCGTAGCTTGTATGTTTTTCATTTTGTAGTTAACAAAAGTTTTATTTGTTTCTATTTTCTGCCGTTATGTTTAATCATACGTATTTAATACACAATTCGTTAATAATATTGCACTATCCGTGCGGAAAATTTGGTGACAAATGATCTAAAAGTACTCGTCCTATGACTTGAGAAAATGAGACTGGTACCAAAAATAAGGAGTAGTGAATGGTGAAAAAAGACATATTGTCTAAATAGTCACATATTAACAATTCTCAGTCAACTTAGTTGGTACTCCGGCTAGTATTGTAGGAAACGGCACTGAACAAATTCGATGCGCCTGGATCTAAGGCCTATCACATAGTATCAATATAATATTAATTGTCTCTACTTGGATTTGTAACAATAAAAAAATACATTAATCGATAATTACAGCTGAATTTTGGAATAATATTTATATATAATTTATATTATTCTACACCGATTGGGACTCCATAAGATAGTTCAGAGACAAGTTACAAGGTGCATACAAAGTATCAATTAACCCCATCCTAGGCCATCCCCGTGTAAAAGCGACTGGTCCGCTTCTTAGGAAGTGTTAGAACTCGGACTGGTCCCTACCACCTGGGGACCGGTCACGTGACTTGTTTTGTGTCAGATTCATTTACCGTAGGGATTTAGTAATTAATTTAATTGCACTATATTTTAATTATTTGGCGAACACAAGACGCGTACGAAACATAAGTATGTACATAGAAGACGGACAGTACAAGTCTGAAGTGTTGACGATACGGATGACAAAACACTAATCAGGTTACGAATTGTACATTTATGTATGTTCTATTTATAATTAAACCCATTGCAAATTACATGGATATTTTCAAGTCTACTCTTTTGGAGTATCAATAATATTATAAATAACTTAATGTAATTATCCCGCACTAAGATGTTTTTTTTTATTTTGAGAAAAACATTACAATTTTAAGCACTATAGCTATATGAAAAAAGTTATATATTACTCACTCGAACGTATGCATGTATTTAGCTGAAACTTTGCTATAAATTAACCCAGTGCTAAAAAGGAGCAATAGGGAGCCTTATAGATGGCATTTTTATACCTTCTTTTGGAAGAGCAAATACTTCAGGCTCCATTCTATCATATCTTTTTTACACACGTTGTCATTACGGGGAAGGACTTCCTATCTCTTCGTCTGGAAGGTCTAAGGAAGGTCTGTCGAAAATCAAATAGAGCTACGGTGTTGTTAATCTCGTTGTTTTTATACCAGCTTCTATATTTTTGATTAATGCTATTTTTTATTTCGAACTATTTCCTTTCATACAATATAATTTTTGGACATAAATAGTTTCGCCGGAAAAAGTATAAGTTAATCAGCTCCAACATAAGAGGCATAATAGTAGCATGCATGATGTCACTTGTGCATAATTTTCAGTCTTTTATGCAAATTAACTGCGAAAAAGAATACAAGAATGTTTGTTACTTCTAAAGTAAATTTGTTGTTACACAAAACGAAAAATTTTAAAATAGAATACTCTTTCATCCTCCCTTCTAAAGAAATCGCTTTTCTTAGTGAGAGTCGAACCCTTCTGAAAGAAGTTGTAAGCAGGTTTTCAAGAAGCAAGGCATTGAGAAGGCCTTTTTAGTTTTAACGCTAGAAAGAGATGAACATCTCGTTGTATGAGTAAAGCAATAAATAAACTTGATATAAGAATATGCTAAAAATATGATAAAAATATGTAATTTGCTAAAGTTACCGAAAAAATCTGATTTTGCAAAGTTTAGATTTTATTTGTAAACAAAAACTTCATAAAAATAAGTGTTTTCTTTTTTGATAAAGAAAAAAATAATTTTCTTTGTTAAATAAATTAACGTCCAGAAGAATTTTCTTTTCCAAGTTTTGTTGATAAACAAAAAACTTAAACAAAAGTTTCTGCGTACGATTTCCTATCAAAAAAGGAAAAAACACATTTAGGTAAATTAAATTATGGCTGCTTTACGAGTTAAGAGAAAATTTTTTTTATTATATTAAACTGATATATTTTTAGATTTAAGTTTTTACAAGTGTGTAAAAGGAAGCTATTTAAAGAGTGTGCTTTTTAATATAAAAATGTTTTTCTTTAGAATATATAAAGTGTATACATACCATGAAAGAAGCATGGCGCCAAGTGTCTCCAAGTCAACAGTTTTGTCGACAAGTTTGGTGATTTTTTGTTGACATGGTCAACGAATCGTCTACATCTTTTAGTTTTGCCTTTAATGGGAAGAGAAGTTTTTGGCAGCTATAAAACGATTTTCTCAATGTCTCAATATGATCTCAAAAAACCTACCTAACCAATAGTTAGTCAATAGTTCTAAGATTACTAAAGCTACTTTAACACACTATGTATTTTACAGTGGCTTTGTCAGCTTCACGATCCATCTGTAATTGTGCATGTCTGTCAAAATTGGCAATTTACAGGCGGTTTATAATTTTTGCTTTCACACTTATGTTCTTAGTTCCATTTGACATAACCTATAACAGTTTACAACAGCTTGTTTGTGATAATTATTTTTTCGCGAGAGTTTTGTGTTTTTGTATTCAGATTGTATTTAATTTAATTAAAAATTTTATTTTTTTTTAAGAATATATATAAACACTATTTTCTCGGTACCACAAACAATTGACCTGCAAAATAGCTGATGTCAGGTGCTTTGTCAGTTCAAAATAGAACAAGCTCTTATTAAATATTTTACAATGTAAATGCAGGCTGACATTTACAGAAGCAGATTTTCTTTGCTTTTACAAATCATGTGTGCATTTTGCAGTGTGAAATTTGACAAGCAAAATACTTACAACTTAAATCACAAAATTTTTATTTTTTTTGATTAATATGAGATTTATAAAATGAATATTTGTATGAAAATTTGTTTTATTAATCTGTTATAAGTCAGAAAATTTTTTATGAATTAGTGTCTAAATGTACCTTAATGAAATCTCAATGACAAGCACATGGCTATAGCACAGAGCATTATCTGCAGTATAATTAGTCAGTAATACTGATGACAAAGTCGATAGTGAATTAGTACAGTTTCACTATCGACATTTCCTTCATGGTACATTTTATTATATATTCATATGTACATATATGCGTCCTTTAATGAAAAAATAGCAAATTTTACGTCTTAAACAACGAATAAATTTGTCATATATTTTTATATGCCATTTTATCTTTTAGTATTGCATACGCATTCGTTTACATATAAAATAAAGTATTTGTTTAAGACAAATTGTAAAATTATGAATAAATTTTCTTATGTCATGGTAAATAAATTCATTGTTGTAAATTTTCGATAACATGCTTCCATCCGTAGTCTGGAAAAGACAATGGGCATATACATATTTACACACATACATACATAGTAATGTATGTGTGTAAATATTTTTATCACGAAAATTTCAAAAAATAAAAATATAAAAGAGCACTTGTTAATAAAATTATGGGAATATTTTCTACAGCTTACTTGCTTTAATTGTAAGTTTTCTTTTTTTATTTGGATTTTTCGACTGCATAAAATATTTACGTAAAAGTAGCTTATTCTTATATTCGTGCACTCAGAGAAAAATCTTGGTGCATACTATCATCTTAAACATTTTGTAGTATGTTATTAAAGAAATCGTCTTCCTTACCTCAAAAAATAACCATAATTTGCGGTCTACACCTAACATAAAATGACTAACTTTAACATTAAATTCAATTTAATGTTACGTGTAGACAGCTAACTTAATGTTTTTCCACATTGTAACATTATTGTTAGTGCATTTGTTTTGACAACGCAGTATAACTTTAAGTTACAACACACAGAAAAGTTGTCATGTAAAATCGTCGAAAACCAGTTTAATTTAACATAAAATAGATTCATATCGATTATAAATTATTTGCGAGGTTTTTCAAATAATGCTTTTATTGTTATCCAATGGATTTCTAATTGTATAAAGGTGTAGAAAAATATAATAGATTCATCCTATATATATAAGTTATTTGCTGGGTTTTGTATAATTTTCAAAGCCTACTATGCTTATTTTTGAAAATCATTTATATATTTGTGAATTATCAAATGGTTTTTGAAAGTAGAACATAAGATAAAGGATTTGTAACTTTTCAAATTGTATTTGAAGTCTACTGACGATTTGGTAAGGCACCAATGAAATCCTGCATATTGACAATGCTTAAACACCAGGAAATAAATTTCATTTAAAATAAAATTATGACAATATGTTAAATAATAAATTTCTTAAAATATTCTATTAATTATTTTAGTTATGTGATAGCCATCAGAACACTTTGTGTTGTAGCTGGCTGCCCCAGCCAAGATTTGAATTCGTGCCACCTGCGTGGTAGTCCACGCGCTAACCACTGCATCCACAACAGCTTTGTACTTTACTTTACCTACACTCTAAAACACTTTTGTTGAAAATTAGGTCGATAATAGTCGGCAACACTTTACAGATTATTATCGACCTAAAATTACACACGCATTATTTTTGAACATAATGTTTTTACTAAAAAAAGCGATTTGCTGCGTGCAGGTTTGAGCCGCGACCTACTAACTGATAGTCTGACGTATCTACCATTCAGCCATAGCCGTAGTGTACTTTATATTACATTTTTTCCACTTGGACTAAATATGTTTAATTTGAAAGGTTTTTTCTTTAATAAAATAACTACAAAATCAAAGTAATTTTAGACAAGAAATTTTCAGCACAAATTTAGACAATATATGATCGTAAATTTGAAGTAATGTTTTAGAGTGTATACACTAAATAAATACCATCGTCTGTTTCATTTTAATTCAGCTTGATTTAAATGATTATTTAACATAAAACTTATTTGAAATTAAAGTTATAGTCATGTCGATTGAAAATGAAATGGAACGTTTATAACAAAATTTTTTTAACAGTGAAACTTTTTAGATCAAACAGATTTAAGGTTAGATTAATAATTTTCCGCTTAAAATTAATATGAAACAATGGTAATTTTAAACCAGCAGCAGTAAATTTTCGCAGATAATTGGTTTTTTGTCGTCTACATACACTCTAAAACACTTTTGTTGAAAATCAGGTCGATAATAGTCGGCAACACTTTACAGATTATTATCGACCTAAAATTACATACGCATTATTTTTCAACAAAATGTTTTTATTAAAAAAAACTATTGGCTGCATTAGGTTTGAGCCGCGAACTCCTGACTGATAGTCTGACGTATCTACCATTCAGCCATAGCCGTATTATACTTTATGTTACATTTTTTCCACTTGGACTAAATATGTTTAATTTGAAAGGTCTTTTCTTTAATAAAATAACTAAAAATCGATGTATTAATTTGAAAGGTTTTTTCCTTAATAAAATAACTACAAAATCGATGTAATTTTAGAAAAGGAGAAATTTTCAACACAAGTTTGGACAATATATGATCGTAAATTTGAAGTAATGTTTTAGAGTGTAGACACACATGTAAGATTAAACAACAACAAGTCACACAACTAAGCAGAACAGTGAGTTGTAGCATTGAACAAAGCTCTATATTGAGGGTCCTTTATGTCGTATAGAGTATATCCGTTGATTTTAAAAAGGCATTTAGCCGTCAAATACGTCTCAGAGATAAGCATAATATAAATTTTTTTATCCATCATAATATATTCGTGTTCGTTTTTATGTTGGCGGATGTCGTTTGCGTTCCATAAACAGATTTTTAAGTTCAGGGTTTTAATGCAGCCTGCAATAATGTATACTGCATTTTCAATATTTCCTGCATAATGCAGATCATGTCGGTTGTAAAAAAATTTACTGTTTAAATTAAATTATCTATTGAAGCCTCAATTCGATCAAAATTGAAACCAGTGTTATCGTCGGCAAGAGAGGCCGCTTTTGAACTGAGGGCTGGTTAGACTTCAACGCGTTTGCGTATGAGAACGAGATGTTAGGTATGTTTTGCACTGTGGCCTGGTTAACCTCAAAAACGTTAGCGTATGAAGGCCGTCTGGTAGCTGGTTGGGGCAACTGGGGATAATTGCAGTTGTCAAAAGTAATAGGTTGAGCATAATATGATTACCTCTTTTAGACAAAGACTGCTTGACATGTACATAGACAGGGCAGCCCCTGTAGTTGTGGTTCTCATGGCAATTGCTACACTTTTTAATTTTTGAATCATCTTTTGACTAGTCACAATTGGCAGTGCTGTGTGGTTCACCACAGACGACACATATGGTTCACAACTTATAAAATATTTTTGTGTGGCCATATTCTTGGCAATTCAGGCATTCAGGCCCAGCTCGTTTATGTGGTTTCCCTGCTCGATGCAGCAAATATTTAAATTATATACAGGGAGAATTTCGAATTTTTTTATTTCAGGTACTTTAAATTTATTTGAAAACAACTTTTTTTCATAATCTTTATTTTCAGAAATTTTGTAAATCTAAGTGATGTTAATGTCTTTGCAATGCCGTAAACTTGGTTTCGATTTGATAAGCCATTCTTAAATTATGAGAGGTTTACGTACACACACACAGACACAATATACTTCCACATGGATATTATCGTAAAGATATTTAGAATAGTTTCCCAAAACTTGTTTTTTGAATATCAGAGTAAAATAAGTAACTTCTTATTTTTTATAGCGCAAAGTTAAAAAAGTCAAACTATATATTATTGCATAGAAATTTGTCTATACACTAGGGTATTCATTTAATCGGGTTTCTACTTTAATCGGTTAATCACTTGATTAATTAATCGAGGTTTTGGCTTAATCGGTTAATAATCGGTTAATTGCGGTATTAACCGGTTAACCGATTAATGAGGTTTTTTCATAAATCAAGTAATTATTGCAAATAAAATTGCATAAATTATCTTTTATTTTGAATTCATTAGTAAAAAAAAGTATCATAAAAAACATAACTCTTGAACTCATTGATGCCAACTTTGGCTCTTTTTTACGATATGACCAAAAACGATATGACATACTGTATTGTCAAATCGTAAGTTTTTTACGATATGAAGACATTAAGACAGCCATACACGGTGTTGTCATATCGTAAAAAACTTACGATATGACAATACAGTATGTCATATCGTTTTTTGTTATATCGTAAAAAAGAGCCAAAATTGGCATCGATGCTTGAACTTAATCAAGCAAAAAAAAAAATCATATATATGTATTCATTAAAAAATTACCAAGTTTGTGAAATCAATATATCAGTTATTTCAAAAGTTTAAGGAGATCTTCTAAAACAATCTTTTAGAAAAAAATTTTTTTAGTTTTGATAAAACTTGGCTTGAAAAAATCCGTTCATTTATCGTAGATGTTGAAGAAATCGAAATAATACAAAAAATCTAGTTTCTCAGTCCTTTTCCTGGATTTTCCATTATGCCACTAGAGTCCTGTTTGAATTTTTTTTTTAAATTTTTAACACTTCTAATTTTTTCAGTTAATTCTGTTAAAACATTTCTTGTATTACTATCCATAGTTTCTTCTGTTGTAAGGTTATCAGAGCAGAGCTCAGCGAAAAAAAGTTTATTTCCGAATTCCTTAGTTTCCGTTACTGTATTTTAAAACACTTTTGCTAGAAGGAAATATTCCTGAGTGGAGGTATAAAATAATTGAGTTCGTCTCTCATTAAATCTAATCCTTAGATTTTTTTATTAAAGCATTGGCAACTGTATTATTAGATTTTATAAAACTATTCAACAAAAACTTAATACATAATTCCTTCAAGTTCGATTAGAGTAGCAGAGTCTTTACTAAATTCTTTTATAGGCACGTCTACAGATTTTAATGTTTTACTTAAGTTAAAATCACGGAACACACTTATTTGTTTGTATTAAAAGTAATTTCTAAACACATACATTTTGTAGATGAGACGAAACAAATAATTAAACACACAAAAAATACGTTGTAATACTACAAAATACGAAAAAAAATTTTACGTCGGTTAATCGGTTAAGCGGCTGAAATTAACCGGTTTAACCGTTAATCGAAAAAACCAATTTTAAATTAACCGGTCAGTTAATCAGGTAGAAATTAACCGGTTAACCGATTAACGGCTAACCGAATGAATACCCTACCCTAGTGAAAATATATCATAAATGATGTATCAATCTCTTGAGATGTGATCAAAATTAAAATTTTCCGAAATCGAACTTCTTGCAATACTAAGATTAAGTTATCGTGCAAGCAAACTTCAACTTTGCAGCACTCTGCAAAAGTTAAACCTTTCGATATATCGATCATTAATCAAAAACTACTCGAAGGATTATATTCATCTGTGTTACAAAATAGAAACATCTGGAAATACTTTAAAAATAATATAGTTGTTGCAGTAGGATTAGTTAAGCAGATCAATTTCCCAATTTCAATTATACCTTCTAGATCAGTAGTAATCGATCAAACCGATTTCCTTTTACTTAACGGACAAAAAAGTCTTTCTGCATAGAAAAACCTAAAATTCTTATTCTATTACTGAATTCATAAATTCAAACTTAATATTTTTTGCGGAAGCACAATTTGTATAACTAAAGGTACACGGTCACACTTGGCAAATATTTTCCAAAAAAAAACGTAACCACTACTTTTGCTCAGGGTTATTGTAATTTAACTTGGTTTTTATATCACAAAATTTGTTTGCCAAATATTTGCCAAGTGTGACCGTACCTTAAGAACTATAGTTCGTATTGATTTAATAAGAAAAAAAACATATTTCTATCTATTAAAATATTACACTAAAATATTAGAGAATCAAACAAAAAATAATAAAATTTACAAACAAATTCAAACACATTTGTGTTAAAACAGCAACAGATCAAAATTTTTGCTGTGTAAGTTATAACAAAATAAATTTAAGTAATGAAGAAAGTATTAAAATGTTTAGTTAAAAAAGAAATAAAATATTCTCAGTTCTTAATTTTTTCTATTAAAGCTTATCTCTTTATAATTTCGTAAATATATGTGTGCTCATTAATAAAACTAGCTTCAAAGTAATTTTACAATCTTTTTCTATAGGAGATTTAATAAAAAAAAAATTCCCTGAAATCTTCTTTGATAAAATATAATATTTTTACTTTACCATTTCTACAGAAGTAAAAGGTAGAATGAAATAAACATAACTATTCATAATTTATTCCGCTGTTGGTTGAACCATAAAACCGAAAACAATTTGCTTTGAATATATGTTTTATTTTTTTATTTAAAGCCAAACTCGTTTTTGTAGCACGATTATTTAAAAAGCTAAAAAGACGAGAAATAGCATTCCAAAATATTTCATAAATGCACCTGAAATTTTATAAAATTAAAAAATTTTTGTGTACAATTTATACATCATTATTTATATGTACATACATATGTATATACATTAACGTATAGCTAATAATATTTATGTGAATTCTGAAAAATATATGAATATGAATTTTATTCTTACATAATGCAATTGTTGTGAATATTACAAATAATGAACTAATGTATTTAAAGTAAGTTTTAACCTAATGCCAATGGCATAACTAGATAACTACGTCAGGCAATTGCAACATGTTCTTATTAATAGTCTGACAAGATATTGGATTAATAATCTTTAATGTGGTTTTGTCTTTTGTGGTTCAGTTTTTAGCAATCCCCCCTCAGTTAAAAAAAAGTTAATTAGCCTATTTCAATTTCCCGTTTGTCAATCCAACATTTCAAAAAGATTGCTCCCAGAGTTTGGCTTCCGATAAATGAATCGTTTGATTATGTAAGGTCGTTTGTCATTTTTTAGCAAAGAACTTTCATTACGAAAATCGGTAGGTTATATGCTAATGCCACATGTTTGGTTATTTCTTTAACAAGTTTTAATTACCAAACATGGGTCCTTTCATAATTAAATGACGTATTATCATATGACCTATGGATTTTCGTAGTAAAAGTTCTTTGCTAAAAAACATGACAAAAGGTCTTTGATAAGCAAAGGATTCAAATAGCACACAAAAAAAAATAAAACAAACAAACAAAGAAATTCAGATCAATTTAAAGGGATCGTATCTTCCGGATGCCGAAATCGAAACTACAGAGTACTCATATTTGCCGAGAGAGATATAGGAAAGAGGACCATCTTAAAGTGCCATTTTTTAATTTTTGCCAATAGATCTGATACGATAACTTTTCGCCCAGTTTTTTTAATAAGAGATTAAAGCTGGCAAAATTTCTTACAAACATGATTGTAAGCATTTTTTATTTAAAACTAACTCTTTTGGGGTTATAAAGGCAAGAAAACCAAACAAATTTTAAAATTACTTTAAAATAGCATTCCTTGATATATATTAATTTTTGGAAATTTAAAGGTATATTTATATCTACTGAGAAAAGTTCTCTTCATAAATCAACTGAAATAATTTCATTAGGTTTTCTTCACAAATCTACTGAAGTATTTAAAGAATTTAACGAACATTGTGAAAAAATTTCATTGAAATTATTTCATTTACTTTCATAGTTTCCTTAGAAAATTTCATTTTCTGGAAACCGCTTTAAATTTGGAAAAAATATTTTAATTGAAACTTAAAATTCTTGATATATATACCATAAAAAATTAAAAATAAATATATAAAAATATTATGTCCTTGAATGTCATGTGAAATATATTCCATTGTTTTGATGAAAATTTATATTGAATTTATGAAATAAATAAATCGTATATTTTCTTTAAAAAAAATACCCTTATTTATTTCAACAGTTGGCAACCAAAAGCGATAAACAAACATAGTTTGTTATGTTTTTGTTGTTGGACTCTATCTTATTATTATACACTCATCGACATATTGTTTTGACAGTGCTGAAGTAGTTAAGTCGTTGTCTATAAAGCAAATGATGAGAATCAAGTGTCTGGATTCGATACTGGGAGAGCTCATGAGCATCAAAAATTTTTCTGATATGCATTGGCGTTTATCGTACGTATTTCAACCATGGAAATGTCTAAGTTAATGAAGCAATTTCATAAAGTAATGATAGAATATCATTACAATAATGACAGAATTTCTTTAAAATAATGAAATAATTTCATAAAAATGATAAAACAGTTTCATTAATATGATGAAATAATTTCGCCAATATAATGAAAAAATTTCGTTAGCTTGGAAAAATTATTACATTGAAGCAATAAAATTATTTCACATATTAAATGAAATTTTCAATAAAATATTTTTAACGAAACGTTTTTCATTAATCCAACGATGCGTCATGTTGGTTGAGTTTTATGAAATTTTTCATTGGATTAATCTCAAAATTCAGACAGCTTATGAACAAAATTATTTCAGTGTAGAAAATTTTGTCAGAGTTATAGTTTGTCTAAGAGTTATAGTTTCAGATCAATGAGCGAAAAACTAAAAAAAGTCATCTTAAGGGGCCATCCTATCTCTAGCTCACCCGCTACACATCGAGACTCTTTAGTTTGTTCAAATATATCTACCAAGGACCAACTGTGCCAATTTTCAAAACGCCGGGAAATATTTCCTTTCATTGGCCTTATTATATTTTATTTGATTGGGCTATATAATAGAAAAACTAAAAAGGTTTAAAATACAATTTCACATACATGAGCTAAAAAAACAAGCTTAATTTGGTTTGAAAACAGAAAAATTTAACGACAAACAAAGTTTAATAGAGCGAAGCATCACACTGATTAGCTGAGTACCATTTTCCCAAATAAAGCGCAAATGTGTACTTTCTAGTCTTATTTGTAATATTGACTAGTATTACTTATTCTAAAAGTAAAGTTTAAATAATTTAAAAATTGTTGCTATATAAAATACATATATAAAATATTAACTAGCCGATGGCCTTGGCAGCCAGTGCTAGCAATATATATATTAATTTTATATTTATGTAATTTTAATATCAAGTAAATAAATAAATAATATATAATTAAATATTAAGCAATATTAAGCAATTCTTTTAAATTTTTATCGTTTAAAAAATTATTTATGTTAAATAGTTATTTATGTTAAATAATTATAATTAATTGGATAATAAATTATAAAGTACCCTTGACAAAAATTTAATTATTGTTTAAAACATGCAAAAAATATACTTTTGCAGAGTTGATAAATACATATATAATATATAAATAAGTACCATTATTGCGTTTATTGCATCTTTTTCTAAATTTATTTTCAAATAAAACACAACAGGATATCCTTTTCATGTATTATTGTTTACAAAAAAAAATAAAAATAAAATAAAAATATATGCGAATAACATGTTAATAAACATTAACATAAGTATTAAGGTGTCCCTCATTTTTCGCATTGTAAATGCATTCGTTGTGCATTGTTTATTTACAACTCTCTAACTCCTCAGTGAGTTAACCAAAAAAACTATATATCCTCTTTTTTATTTACTTCCTATTGCGTTTTTATTTATTGAATTTTCAATTATAAATTTAACTAACAATAACTATTCAAATCTTAACTCTAAAAATTTTAATTATCTGTCTAGTCAATGCTAGACAAAACATAAGTCTCAACTGTTGATTCTTTGGTTGTCTTATGAATCTTGTGTGCGACTGAGAGTAAGATATACATCCTTCTAAGCCGTATGCAGCCTCTATAGTTTAGAATGTTGCGAGTTAGTACATTTGGGTGCAAATCAATTTTTTTAACCGACTTCAAAAAAGGAGGAGGCTATCAATTCGTGGATATTTTTTATGTTTGTAGACATATAACTATCATTTGTGAACCGCTTTTCAAAATGCTTTTTTTGTTCGAAAGAGTTTGCCTGCAGTGTAGTCCCATAATTTTTTATTTTTTTTGAAGAACGGAAGGGGGAAATTTTCTCACTGCGCATAATTCTGTCATTTGTGAACCGATTTTCAAAATTATTTTTTTCTTTGAAAGGGTTTACTTGCAGTTTGATCCCATACATTTTTTTTCGAAAATCTGCGTGGCAGTTTTTACGTTTGATAGGGTTTGCTCTCAGTTAGACCTCATAGTAATAAAAATCGGGCGGACAAAGTGGTAGGCCGATATATGTATTAATTATCGCATAACTCCTCCGTTTCTTGACCGATTTTAAAAATATTATATTTTAAGAGACGTGAAGGGATTGGTAGTATGAGAAATTGTAAATGGACACCCCATTTGTAGATAAACATAACATTTGAACTATCGCTAAATTGCATGCGTTTTGTAATCTCTTCCATAAGATCTTTACATTGAAGTCGGTTTTTTTTGGGCAAAATTATTATATATGCTGTCACGTGCTTTGAAAGACTTTGTGAATGCGCGGATTTCGGACATACCAGAAGACTAGTGCAATGGTACGGAAGATTTTTTCTTGTCCTTGAATTTTGTCTACATTTGATGCCGAGACAGTGCCCTATAATTGGATACTACAGGACCAAATTATTTGTAGAATAGAGTTTATAGCAAAAGTTAACAATATAGGCTCAGTGTAGAATTCTTTCCAATAAGCCAATAAACTTGAGCCACTTTTACCTGCACTTGGGCCACTTTTGCACATATGTGAGATTTCCGTGTTAGCAGACGATCAAGATAAACTCCAAAATATTTAATTTCAGTGTGTTAGGATATAGTTTGGTTATTGATTTGTATAGGCGGGCATGTTTTCCTGCGCAATGTACGATACACCGAAAACAATTAGCAAAGGTTTTTATTTTAACACACATGTGTTGGAATTTGTTTTTAAATTTTATTTTTTTTTGTTTAATTTTTATATGTAATATATATTTAATTTTAATAGTTAAAAAGAATTCGATGTTTTTCTTATTAAATATTTAAGAGTTTTAGTTTTTAATTTTACGAATTTTGTGGTAGGTCCCATTTCAATTAAAAGATATTTGAATTTATGAATTTAGTAATGGAATATGAATTATAGTTTTTTCTGTATAATAGTAATATACAGGCATTTTTTCATTAACTTTTATACGCCATTGCCTCAGCCATTTTTCCAAGTGAGGTATGTAGTCTTGCAGTTTGGTAGAACTTTCTTGAGGGTTTTCGTGAACGCTTAGAAAAGCTATATTATCAACGAATGGTAATATGTGTATGTTACTGCTTATCGAAAGTCAGAGGTATTAACTTTCTTTTCGACAAATTTTCGTTCGAGTCTTGTAACGCTAGTTATGCTGATCACACGTTTTAGCGGTGCGATCGTGTATTCTATTTTTCAATAATCTAAATTATTTATTCATAGCATAAAAAAACAGAGACAGAGAATATCAAGATAAGCAAAGAAATATATATATAACAGAAAGTAAAAAGAGAATGGGAAAAAGTGCAGGTTTAGGTTCTGCAACTAAACATTTAAAAATCACTTATTATTACATTCTCTCGAAAGAGGAATGTAACGAAGACATTGTAAATAAGTTTGCAAAATATTTAGAGCAATGTGGTAATGATAAAAGGGAACCAATTTATAAAAAATATTGATAATGATAAAAACAATGAAAATGATAAGAATATCAACAAACCAACAACTAACAACAGGAGTAAAAATAAAAAAATTATCCGTTAAATATTAATGAAATTGATGCAGAAAAGCTTACTGAGTTCATAAAAAAGGGGCTCAAAATAAATGATTTCAAAATAAAAGGATTTACTGAAGGTAACACCTAAAAGTTGTCTTTATTGATGTCATCGATGAATGATTACGAAAACGCTAAAGTATACTTGAAAAAATCAAATTTAATTCTTGTTAAATGGCCTAAGTGCTAAAACTGATACAAATGGAAGAATATATAATGAAGAAGCTCACTTTGAAAATGAACACTTAAATTTTGTAAAAGCTACACAATTTGTGACCATAAAATCCGCTAAAACGGAAGTAGAACTTCCAATCTTTCATGTCAAAATAACAGGAGACAGTAAAATAAATGAACTTAAATCCATCAAGAGACTTCTTCGTGGATGTATTAGAAAATAGGAAATTCCGAAATGTTGCCGATGGAAATGTTGCCGATGGAAACTGCTACATACCGCCAAAGTGCGTTAAATGCGATCAGAATCATGCAAGCATCTGCAGATGAACGTGAGAAGGTATTTTGCGTTCTTTGTAGCAGACATGAAGAGAAAAAGTTATCAGCAAAAAAGTTTGCCTAAAACTAAATTTAATTTTTAGTAAATGTTCTATACTGAATCAGTGGATTTTTTGTTTGAGTTTTATTCAGGACGTAAACACCAAAAACAACAACAAAACCAATTTTCTGTGCCGATTACGACATAAACATAAATAAGAGCAACAAGAATGATATCTAAATGAATGCCATTGTAACAAGTTTTCTTACTTAAAACTTCTGAGTAAATCAATTCGTTAATGCTCTTCCGCTAATTCTTATAAATTTTTTTAAATCTTTATATAAAATATAGAGTTGAACACATTTAACAAAGTGAAATTTCATAAATGTTTAATGGATGATGTTACTATTTATTTAATATATAAAAATAGTATTTACTGGCTCAGAGAAAAAATTTGTTTGATATATCACAAAAACACAGCAAATATTTTTGTTTAATTCAATAAACTAGTTTGCTTTGAATTTATAAGTGTTTTTAGTGAAACTGGGATATAAATTCAGACACAAATATGGTTTAATATATTAAAAAAGGTCCAGTAAATACATTTGTTTGATTCAGTAAATTATTTGGTTTAGAATTTGTAAATATTTTTAAACAAATTGTTTAACAGATATGGACAATTTGTTTACTAAAAAAACCGGTGTTTTTGCAATGAAATTTTTTTCTGTATTTATAAATTTATTTGTAGGTCAGTTTCTAGATAAAATATTTACTAGTTCATGGAATTTCTTTACTGAAAATGAAATTTAGGTTTTTCTGTGTGGACATCCCGCATCCTACAAAGTCTGCGAGAAGTTCAAAGCATTGCAAAAATATTGTAAAACAGAAAGCAAATGCTTAAAAAAAGCAAAACAGAAACGTTATTAAATAGTAATACGTATGAGTTTTGCTAATATTTTAAAGAACAATAGTAGTTAAAAAAATAACGCAAATAGAAATAATGTAGATAATGTAAATAATACCCCTTCTATTAACCGCCTATTAGAAGAATTAAAAGATACAATGCAAAACGTTTCAGCTCAAATTTTAAATTTACAAAAACACATCGAGCTTCAAATTGCTCGTATCGATACCACTTACTCTGTATTAGAAAAATAATTTAATACAATGGCTAACCTAACGCTAAGAAACTTTAGAGCAATCCATATAAATGTCAATTCTTTAGTAAAGCTCAGTAATTTTATTAAAAACATAGTCCAAATTGTATAGTGCTTAACGAGCCTAAATTTAATTATAAAAATATGTGGTGATTATGAAGTGATTCGCAGGGACAGACCTAATTCAACAAGAAGTGGTGGAACAGCCTTTATATTAAAAAATTTATAAATTAAAAATTATTAAAAACAAAAATATAAATAGCTTTAAATGGTTAGAGTGCTGCATAATATTTATACCACTGCCATTTAATAAAGCATTATACATAATATCAGCGTATTACCTGTCAGTAATAATTACGAATTTTTTAAGAATGAGCTCCGAATAGCGGACCTCCTTCAGCATCAGTTCTTCCCCGCTCTCCATTAAAAACTCGTAATTAAGGCTTATATATCACAGGTCTCTTGAGGCTTCTGTCATAGCGAATAGTCTGTTGGTGGTATTGCATCGTGCTCAAGCAGAATTATTTGCAGATAAGCGTTATTTATGTTCCAATGTTTTTAACTGAGGAGATCTGTAACGTTGCCATTCTCTTCGAATTCTTCTATTTTCAGATAAAAGTTGTTCCACATCGATAGAATATATTTTAATATATCTCACCTGAAGATTTGTAGATTTAATATTTAGAGAAGCTGGCTTAAGGTTTGGCTCAAACATTCTAATAGAGGCATTTTCAATGACATAGTTTTTGTGCGATAAGAAACAAAGTTATAGAAGTTTTAAAATAAACTTTCTTTTATAGTTGAATTTTAGTTAAAGTGTTAAAACATGTTTAAAAAGGTTTTTTGTCTTATTCTTTTAATTACTGTGGCAACTAACACTTATTCTCAATTTTTTAACTTAAATCTGGCGAGAAAATGCAAAAATTTTACTCGTGTAATTTTTTTGGTCTTAATATTCATAAGGCCAAAAGTTGTATTTTTTTAAATAGCCCGAAATAAAATATAATTAATTAGTAGCAAGCGTTATTGGTTCAAATTTAGCTAAGATAGAGAAGTTTTAGACAAATAGTCGTAGGTATATATTTTACTATTTTTATTGAAATTATATGTATTTTAGTTAAATTGTATAGGTTTTATCCAAAGAAATATATTATTCAGGCTTAAGTTTGTTCAATTTAATTTTTACAATTAAATCATTTTTATTGAGAAATAATTTTTAAAGCAAGTAACAATTAAAAAAGACCAAAGACCAATTTCTCGACTTTTGTAAGGGTCGAACTGAATATCGACGTTTTCAATTATTAGCACTAGAGGCACAGAGTACAATATATGTTTGATAGTTTCCGTGTAATATGGATAACAACAAAGATATGTAAATTCTAAAACTTAGAGAAGCAATATCAAACTTGGGTGAGAAATAAAAAAAAGTGTGGTTGATTAAGACAAGAGCCAAGTATGATAAGTTTCCAAGCTACAAAAAAGCTTAACAAAGTAAAAAAATTGCTTAATGCAAAATTTGGTCCAATACTTGATATTTACTGCTTGATTGATGGGTTAAGTTTGAGATTAGAGTATAAAGAGCTATGACGATGGGATTGTGGTTGATCCCGAAAACATCAATGATCAGTTCGACCCTTACAAGAGCAAGAAAGTGGTATTTGTTCTTTTTCAATTATTACATGCTTGACACATAATTTCTCAATAAAAATGATTTCATTGTAAAAATTTAATTGAGCGAACTCAAGCCTGAATAATAAATTTCTTTGGATAAATTCCATATTTGCATTCGACAAAAATTGGTACAATTCGTATCACTATCATTTGGCATATTGCATATTATTTGGCATATTGCATATTTTACTTGGAAGAACATTCTAAGCGGAAGATCAAAATCCTATAAACATTATTTTTTTTAATAAGACCAGCACTCAGGGGATGACCCTACTCATGTAATGCATTGTGCCGGAATTAAGAAAATTGGTTGTGGGAAGGAGAATAGGGGGAGTAGTGTTTATGGACATTCGATTTGAACCTTCCAACATTGAAAATGGCGGGAAAGACCTCTGCAGGAAGCTTATTCCACATACGAACTGTTCGGCCAAAGAACGAATTCTCTCTGTAATGCGTAGTGCGATTTAATTGTGTATCGACCACAAAGGGTTGGACTCCAAATACCTCACAAGATGGAAATTAACCATACTTTCCATCACTTTGGAAAGTGCAGAACATATTGCGATTGGCTGGTAATTTTCAGGGTTACTAGCCTCTCCCTTTTTAGGGATTGGCGTTACATTGGCAACCTTCCAACACGATTGGAACTCACCAGCGTGGTACAAAGTGCTGAAGGGGGTTGCCAACGGACATGCTAGCGTCAAAGAGCACTACTTCAAGACCTGGAATACCATCCGGTCCAGGAGACTTATTTATGTTGAGATCCGTGTTGAGATTTTGGATAATCCTAGTGTCGCCAGATTTAGCTGATTACTCACCCATCAAGACCTTCCTCTTTCATCTCTCCAGCTATCTCATCCAGCTATTGCTACTCTCCAGCTATTTCATCTCTCTCCAGCTATAGTGGAACACTAGATGAAAACTTCCAGTTTTAAAATGTTTTTCTTATTACTTTCCCACCAAGACCTACCACTATACCAAATTTCAGTTCTCTAGCGATAGTGGAATTGTCCTGTACAAATAAGGGTCAGATAAATTGTTCTGGTTCAGACGGGCGAAACCTGGCGGATGTACAACGACATAAGGAGTGTACCCCTTTTATTATTTTCAATTCTATTTTCGCTTTTAACAACTTGTTCGCTGGAATTTCTAGTTTCTACGTGATTTTCAAATATCTATTTTTTTAGCGCAATTACAATTTGTAAGAATCAAACTAAAATATTAGAATTTTCAAACTCTATGCAAATAGCAAGATATTTTGAGATGTATACACAATTACACGATAAACATTTCAAATCCAAAATAAAATTATTGCTGAAGCCCTTCTGATATACAGATATCGTATATTGTATTACCTGTCTGCACTCGAATCAAATGAAGAGGAAAATTCAACATATCTAAAAGCCACTATTATCGTTTGGTGCCTCAAATTACCATAATAAACGCGTTTTTCCTCATGGTTAATATTAATGCTACAGTTAGTCAAATAACGAAATATATGCAATGCATAAATGCTAAAATCTTTTAATCAAAATTTATTTATCTACGTATAACAAATCCCTTTTACATTGTTATTTCATTTAGATTTAGTACTTTTGAAATGTAAATCCTCATAGCTTCCATTAGATTGCCAGTAATACAAATAATAGATTCTCAGTTTATTTGTAAAATTTAGCATGTAAATGTAATAAACAAGCTTAAGGTTTCACACTGCTGAAAGCTTATGTTTTATAAATATCTTATATATTTTGAATATCCTTGATATGAAACATATTACATGTTTAATATAATTTTATTTTAATCCTCTCAAAACATCTCAAAGAACAAAAAGCTTAAAGGTTATTTCATGTTTTCGACATATTTCTTCAGAACATCAATATACTAACACCATCTCAGCAATATGTTATTTATACAACATGTGTTTATACAAAGTATATTATTTCTTTATCTTTAAGTTGGGGTTATGCCATATTCTTAGTTCGAAAATCAATTTAAAATTTTTTTAAAATATTAATACGTTTTTATAGGAAGTTTGAGATTTTTTTTTGTATTACAAGTGTATAAAGGGAAATATCACTTTGCAAAATGGCTTTATTACGGTAAATGTAGTGAAAAAACGGTTTTCTTAAAGTTGTTTCAAAACGGATTTCTACGATTTTTTTCAAGTTTGAAAAATATAATTTTTATCAGTCAAATAAGGCATGGCATCAGTTAGCAAATGGATAAGCTATGATGGTTTAAGTGGCAATAAATTATAGTTTAAAAAGACCAAAACAAACCCTTTAATAGCAAACAGAACTAAAAATAAGAAAATAATTTTAAAGAATGAAGAGTTTGTGTTACAGCAATAGAAACCCCATCAATCAGTTATGACTAATTAATGTGAAATAAAATGGAAATAAAACTTATGTTATGTATTAACAAAATAATTCGCTTATAGTAACAAATCGTGGGGTGCTTGATGTTAAATGTTACAGTGTATAGAAAATTTCAACCCACGCTTTTTTACTGTATGCGAACTATTTTGGTAATACATAACTAAAGTTTTATTTCCATCTTAATCCAAATTAATTAGTCATAATTGATTGTTAGGGTTTCTATTGCTGAAACACAAACTAATTATACTCACAATATATTTTTTTATTTTTAGTTCCGTTTGCTATTGAAGCGTGTTTTTTATTTTTTTTTTAACAAAAATTTATTTTCTTAATTTTTAGTCTCAAAATTATATCAACAATAATTATTATCAAAAGCATCGATTTTTAAACTATAATTTATTTAAGCCTTATGTCTACAACCGCCTACCGGGGAATGTTTTTCATTTTAAAGTCGATAAAATTTCACCACCTGGTGCGATATCGACTTTAAATTTTAAATCTAAAAAATTAGCATATAAGTTTTATATGTTTGGAAAAAATCCATAAGCAGTTTTTGCAACTTACCCCTTAACCATACAAAAGACATACCCGGGTAGGCACAGAACAATTTAAGAATTTTTTTTATTCCAAATGCAGAAACATATGTTTAATTTAGCTCAATCTTAATTATATTTCATAGTTTTTATGTTATTTGCAAAAAATGTGAAAATAGACTGGCAATAGATATGTCTGTATACATACTAAATTATTTGTCAGACAATTTTATCTTAGTTTGAATATCTATGAGTGCTTTTCACAAATTGGCATTTGACATTAATTTTAGCCACTACGATAATTAAAACAACTTTTAGTTTAATAAATAGGCTACAACGTATTCAATTTTTCGAGGAAAACTAAAAACAAGATCTCTATCAGAACAAATTCACTACGAAATAGCACTACTTACCCGGGTATGATGGTTGTATGTTATAAAAAAATTTTTGGTTGTAGACATAAAGGTCAAATACACGCAGTTATCAAACTTAGTTTAACTACCTGTTGAATAGAAGACTCTATTTGTATACTTTTTCGTGTGATTTTATATCTCTTAAACACGTTTCACCAAAATCTATACAATTAAAAGATTTTATCATGCATTCAATAAACACAACTATGTTTATTACCTGTTACAAATTAACTATATATTATTCGTCCATTCTCGTAGAATATAGCATCATTATTCTATTGAATTATACGTAGCTTCATGATACAGTAATAAAAAGGAAAATTTTTTTCCATTTTTGGTTTTTTTCTGAATGTAAGAATAATTAATTTTGGACAAAAAAATAACAATTTTACATCATGGCGGTGTGAAATTTTCTTTTCGTGAATAATTTTTTTTTTTTGTAATTAAAAAGTTCTTTTATTTTGACTGATTATGGAGCTCATCTTTCAACTTTGATATTATAAACTTCTTATTCTTATAATTAGGAGTTTAATATAAAATCTTTAGTTTTTCTATAAGATTTTTGGGTAAAGGTTCCCTGACGATTTGCATTAGCCCGTATGAAATGGCCATAGGAACTAGCTAATACCCCTCCATAATCAATTTTAAGGTATTTTAATAAAAATTTAATATTTTACTTAAAAAGTAAAATATTAATTTGGGAAAAAGCACGTTAAAAATTAAAATTCTTAAGTCATGCTAAAATTTCAAGTCAAACGAATATAACAAAATAATTTATCCATAGAACTTTAAATTTCGTCTGTTTTCGTAGTTAGTGGTGATAGTTAAACTATTATTTTAACTATCATCGTAGGGCTGAGGTTCGTAGCGTTATATTCAGAAAGAATTTGGCATGATGAATATGAATATGATGTTAATTTTCCCTTGGAATAAGAAATATTTAGTCTTGTTGTGCATGCAATTTTATTGTAAATAAAGTGTCCCTTGGGGACCGGCATAAGAAAAAACATATTCTAGTATTGCATAATTTCTTATCAGTTATCAGAATAATCTCAAGAAGCTTCGGGATTGCGTTTTCATTATTAACAAGTTTTTCATACTGAACAACGCCGTTTAACTCAAAACCTTTATAAATTTTCTTATTTATAAAACAAACCTACATACAAATGCATTTTTATGTAATTCTACAAATATTACATAAAAATGCGTTTGTATGTACCAAATGCTTAACCACCAAAAAAGTTGTTAAATCGAAGTAGAGCCTTAACATTAACTTCATATCATAGTATTGGACTGATATATGAGTAGAGCACTTGCAAATACAGCTAAGTTGAAAAAAATTAAAATTCGCTAAAAGCCGCCATTTTATTTTTTGTTTGAAGTTTTAATCGATTTTCTACAAATTTCGATGTACTAACAAAGCGGTGTTTGCAAGTGGACTACTCATATGTAATGTTATATGTTTAATAAATTTCCTATAAGACAACGCTTGTTTGTGTGGGAAAAGATATTTTAAGATATTCTTACTGTCATGAAAATTCAGTTCATTTATTAAAATTATTTTAAAACCATTAATTATTATCTGTAGCAAAAAGTTTTTTAACTGATTCCTTGATATCCTTGCAGTTTTTGTCACTATGTTTGCTCTCCTTAAAAAACAGAATTTTAGCTTATCCGACAGTTGGCTGTTACAAAATTATGTAAATTTAAATACGTTTATTTGAAAATAATAGATATTATAAACAGAATATATACTTAAATAAACAAATAGTAAATATAATTTATTTATACGTAAATACGTAATCTCTAGTATATAAAGTATTATAAGTTTAATTTTTAAAATAAAATATTATTTTTTATACAATATGTACATTTGAATATAACTACATATATGATTTAGTGTAAAGAAAAAATCTAAAAAACTTACATCTTCAGCAGAAAAAAAATACTATGAAGTAGTAAAAAAAGGAGATGGAAACAAATTAGAGAGCCACCAAAATTTATTTTAATTTCAAGTTTGGAAACATATTTCTATCTCCTAAGTAAGCGTTTGCGTCGAATCTAGTATTCGAGTTTACTAAATTATTGCTGTGTATTGCTTTATTGCGATAGGTATAGGAATGCCAAATTGGTTTTGAATATATCAAATGCTATCGAGGTAAACAATATAAAAGTTTTAAAGGGAAAATACACTTAAGTTCAAATTACTTTTGCTGTAATGGTACTTGACATGACATTGAAATATTGACAGATAGTCCAAATTATCGTAAATAATCGATTAGCGCCCAGAAACAAAGTTCATGTCGGTTAAGCTTTTTTGCGGTTATGGCTCGATATTATTTATTTTTTGTTGTTCTAAAAATACAACAAAAAATATAAGTACAGTTTTGAAAATAAAACTTATCATCCTGTTTGTTTATCCATTTGATATATCATACAAATATGTATATTTATATATTTATATATTTATGTACAATATATAGCATCATTATGTCAATTTGAATATAAATTGTAATTTCACCTAAAACCTCATTAATGTTTACAAACAGGAAGTAAACACAGTATATTTGACTGTTTTCAATAGCACGATGACATATAATGGCATCCGTTGTATTGTCAATAGTACACCGTATAATATATGTTTATTGTTATCTGCCATATTAAAACGTTGATGTTTGTTGGATTATAGAATTATGATTGTGATATAAGTATATTGTATTTGCTCTGTGAATATTTGAGATAGTTATCAATAAAATCAGTTAAATTACATTAAAAACTTTGCTTTATTGTCATGTCCTACGTATGTATTTAATAAATGTATGTATTTATTAATCTGTTCAGTTTTCTATGAAATGTACATACATACATATCATATGTGATTCATTGTGTGGTGGCATAAAAATACATATATGTATGTACACTAAATAACACGATAACCAAAGTATTGCAATGTAATAATATTAATAACAAAAAAATATATTAACACTAGAAGCGCTGAAAATTACGACCCGCTATAACCGCCGCGCAAAGGAAAAATAATATCAAAATTATTGAATTTTAAAAAACTTTAAACGCATCATCAAAGCGGGCAAGTCAGTGTATTTAAAAATAAAATGTATCTATCACTAAGTGACCTGTGCCTCGTTTCTGTAACTTGTTAGAAGTTTTCGCATCCAGAAAATATTAATAATTATATTTGTCATCCACTCTTTTGTAGGACGACTCATATAATAAGAATCACCCTGCAAACCTAATAAAAACACAAAAATATTAATTTCTTTTCTCGCTCATCCTATTTCTCGCAGAATGATAATAAATTTTTCGATGCGAGAAACTCTCACATTAGTTACAGAAACCAGGCACTGTTTCGAACAACAGTGAGAAAAAATTGTGTTGTAAATTTTTATTAATTTCACCACACAGCAAAATGGAGGTTTTTGTGTGTTGTTTAAACAACAATAGTTAATTCTTATGTATTTTTCTCGCCTGATTACGATGGCAATACGTTTTTTTAATGTTTTTCTAAAAATTTGGATTTTTCAAGAGGCTGCTGCGCTAATTTCATCATCATTTGGAAAGGAGCTTTCCGATTTCCTTACAAAAAACACTTTACTTTTATCCGTCCTAACATTATTTTGTTTGTTACATACTGAATGATTTCTGAATTATACAGACCACAATGATGAAAAATATATTTTTTTATGCAAAATTATAACATTTTTATTATTTAAAAATTTATAAACAATCGAGACTTACCAATTTTATGAACTGATCATAAAGCTACATACATATATTACAAATAAAAAAAGTTTTAAGTCTGCAATTTTTATTATTTCGGCTTTTTAGTTCAATATTTGATTTAAATTATTTTTATTAAGAGTGGAGTGTTGGAATATTCAAATCAGATTAGCAGAACGGATCAGTAATACTGATTGCGACAGGCCGCTACACCGTCTCATCAGCGTTCTTGTTCACTTTTATGAACTTATGAAGGTGGATGCTTTTTACAGACTTATACCTATTGAGCTCAAAATAAAAATTACGTAAAAAAAGTTTTATTTCATGAAAATCGATGGATTAGTATTGGTTTTATTCACAGTAAATTGAAGTCACCTAATTTATGCAAAAGTTGCAAATATTTACGCTATACAACAAAATCAACATTGTTGTAAAATAACAATTTTTTTACATCTGGTTCTCACCCAAAAAATTCCTACGTGTATTGGCGTTTTGACAGTTTACATCTAGGATGTATTATACATAGCTATACTGACTCGGCATAGAATATCTTGTAGGTCTTACGATTAAGGTGTAGGATGCGTTCAACAATTTTATGTAAGACACAACGACGAACATTTTTGTGGAGCAATCAACCCCGCTATATTGTCTCTGCAGGGGAGTTTTATGCCCTTATTTATTTAGGGGCTAACAATATCCATATTTTGAAGAGCTAGAGGGTTAATTAAATTGTTCTACAAAAAATGCCAACCGTCTTTTTTTACATAGAGGTGCTGAACACATCTTATACGTTAAAAGCAAGGCCTACAAGATATGCCGAATCAGCAAAAGGGATAAAATTTAGCTCGCTCTGAAATAAGTCCCAGATGTAAACTTTCAAAACGCCGATACACGTATGTATTTTTTTTTTTTGATAACTACTACCAGATTCGAATATTGTTATAAAAAAAATTTATTTTGTAGTACAGAGTAAATATTCGAAATTTTTGCAAAAATTATACGATTTTACTTTGTTATGAATAATATCAATATTTATCCATCGATTTTCATGCAATAAAGCTTATTTCATTTGTAATATAAGTGTATTTTTAATTTGTTAATAAAAATGGTAAGTTTTTGCCATTTTCGATTTTCCGTGTATTTGAAAAAAGTTTAGATTTTGCTTAAAAAATATGTTTTTTTATCATTTTATTCCGAGTTTTTAATTGTTTTTTTTAAGGAAATTCAATAACTTTTTTCCAAGTTAATGATATACGTCTCCAAAAATCGATTTGTTTTGGAAAAAATCAGGTAATTTCACTTTATTGTGAATAAAATTAATAATTATCCATCGATATTCGTGAAATAAAACTGATTTTATTTGCGATATATGTTACTTTACGGTCAGTCAGAACAGTTCTGAAACGATTGAGTATATAAAAAAATAATGTTAGAACGGCTTAAAGGTAATTTTATTTAAAGTTTTTACTGGTTTTCTAATAAAATTCTTAAAATCAGTTGAGCAGCCTTTTCAAAAATCCCAAATTTAAAAAAAAAATAATAGAAAAAATTTATCCATAGAATTTAAAAGTTGGATTGTTTTTGTAGTTAGGGGACTATAACACTTCAAAAAATAAAAAATAAAAGTGATACTTCCCGGCATTCTTGCTTTTGAATACAGTGTTTTCCATAAGGTTGGTTCGAACAACAGTGGTTATGGTAATGGTATGTCTAATTGAAACTTTAGTTCTGTTCTTGAATGCAAACTGTTTTGATTAAAAAAAAGTTCATTATAATGTCTACTTGCATCCACGTAATAAGTGTTAGAAATAGAAATGAAATAACAACCACTAATTACACCTGGAGAACAGTTTTCTTATATTCTGACAGCGAGGTAATTAGATATATTAAAAGTTCTTTTTTAATAAAATTAATTTAAATTAATTACAAAAATTCAAATATCAAACTTATACCATAAAATAATAGCGTTCAATTTAAATTTTCAATATTTATGTATGTATATATGTACGTCAGAACAGAGATTATATTAATGTAAACATTACTTTGCTAGTTTTTAAATGATATATCTCTAAATTATACTATAACCTTATATCTTAAACAATTTCTTTGCAATTCAATGGTGACAGAGTGAAACAAAATGAAGATTTTTGAAAATTTCTGAAATAAAAGATGCGGATCCTTATGCATTTTCATATGCTGATTACAATGGAATCATAAGTTTTTACCTATACGCAAAGAAAAAACATGGTTGAGGCAACCATAATTTAAGGGCAACCAACTATGATTAAATTATATGGTTGGATTTAAATCATACTATTATGAAAATAAATATGTTCTAAATATTATATTGTTGTCTTATATAACACTAATATGATTCAAACAACCTAATATTTAATTTAAGACAATCATATTATATTTGTATATCAAAATAGCATGGTTCTAAATAACCATATAAAGGTTGTTTTCTTAGTCATATTTTAATTAAAAGTTGACAGCAGCTAAAAATTCATGTAGTTTTGAAATTAAATATAAAACAAAATTTGTTGAATCTGAATAAAAGTAAGAGTTCAACTAAAAATTTCATTTATTGCAGCCTTTCAGTTAATTTTTATGTTTCAAATATTTTATTCCAACTAAGCTACGAATGCACTAAATCAACCGATTAAAAGAACACTGTCCTTTGCGATATCAAAAAGAAACAGTTTTCAGATCATGGCCGAATATTAATTGCTGGCATTTGTGCAGTCCTGTTATTTTTAATTAATTTTTTTATTTATTAATTTTTATTTATTATTTTTTCATTAAACAAACCATGAACTTAAAAATTTATTTCTGGAACGCAAACGGCATCCACCAACATAAAAACAAACTAGAATACTTCATGATGGATAAAAAAATTGATGTTATGCTTATCTCTGAGACGCATTTGACGGCTAGAAGTTTTTTTTAAATCAACGGATATACTCTCTACGACAAAAAGAAGACTCAAGGTAGAGCTTGTGGTGGGTCGGGTATACTAATAAAATCGCGATTAAAACAGTATTTAATGGGTGATCATTGTGAAGACTATCTTCAAGCAACTAACATCTGCATTGAAGCTTTTCATCAAAACCTGGTGATTTCATCAATTTACTCTCCTCCCAGGTACTCTATTACAGAAAATCAATATAGTAGTTTTTAATTCACTAGGCCCACGCTTATTGGTCGCCGGTGATTACAACGCTAAGCACGTGTTCTGGGGATCTCGTCTCATCGCGCCAATTGGTCGCGTTTTGTTTGAAACAATTTAAAAAATGAGTTTGAGTGTTATATCAAGTGGGCCAACTTACTGGCCAACAGATCGCCGAAAAATACCTGATGTTGTTGATTTTGGAGTGGTAAAGAGTGTGCCCAGCGAAATGATCCAAGTTGAAGCATCTTTAGATTTGTCTTCAGATCACTCACCAACTATTGTCACTATATATTCACATACAACTTCTTCACCCACTTGTGATTTAACGATGACAACCACACGTATAAATTGGTTGAAATACAAAAAATATTTGAGTGCTCATTCCCCAGAAAATTTTCCATTAAAAACGCCTACTGACATAGATGACTCTATTAGAATGTTTGAGGCAAACCTTAAGCAAGCTGCTCTAAATGCTACTACTACAAATCTTCAGGTGAGATGTAATAAAATTTATTCAGCAGATGTAGAACTTCTTTTATCCGATAAAAAGAGTTCGTAGAGAATGGCAACGCTACAGATCCCTATAGCTAAAATGTCAGCCTGTACTAAACAGTTGAAAACTCTTCTAGAATATCAAATACCGCTTCTCTTCAAAAATTTCTGAATGAGCTCGACGCTACACCTCAAGCAGACTACACGCTATGGAGAGCAGCCCGAGGCCTTAAAAGACCAGTGATATATAAGCCTCCATTGCGAGCTTCGAATGGAGACTGGGCAATAACTGACGCTGAAAAAGGTACTCTGTTTGTAATCCACTTGCAGAAAGTATTTACTCCAAATACGTCTGATACTATAGTTGAGCTGCCACCAGTCCTCGCTATACCAGATGTTACTTTAAGGTTCAATATTCGTGAGATTGAACACTGTATTGCGGGCTTAAATTCGAAAACAGCTCCAGGCGCTGATAAAATAAGCAATAAAATGCTCTTAGGGCTACCCTATACTGCAAAACAGATAATTCTATTTATCTTTAACCGTATTTTGCGCCTCAAATGCTATCCCGCAGAATGGAAGGTTTCGCTGATTACCATGATACCTAAGCCAGGAAGGTGGAATCCTATAGGCCTATAAGCCTATTGTCTAACATGTCGAAGCTATTTGAAAAGCTACTTACGAGTAAGCTAACACCCATACTGAATCGTACTGGATACATTCCAGACCACCAATTCGGTTTTAGGAGACAACACAGCACTATTGAACAAACACATAGACTCGTAAACGTGGGTAAAAAAACCTTCGAAGAAAAGAAATATTATTCTACGCTCTTCATCGATGTTTCTCAGGCATTTGATAAAGTATAGCACGAAGGTTTAATACATAAGCTAAAGCAAAACCTACCAGAAAACACCCTTAACCTTTTAGAATGCTACTTAGCTGAGCGAAAATTCGTTGTTAAAGAAGGTAATTTTCTAAGCCGTCCGCAACCGATTGCAGCACGAGTTCCTCAAGGCAGCATCCTCGGTCCTGTATTATATCTGACTTGCCGGTAAGCAGTAACATACACATATCAACATTCGCTGATGATACAGTTTTTCTAAGTGTTCACAAAAGTCATCAAGAAGCTTCCCGCAAATCGCCAGTTGCAACAATGGCTAAAACAATGGCGGATAAAAATTAACGAACAAAAATGTCTACACATTACTTCTACATTGTGCAGAGAAACCGGCCCACCTATACAAATAAATAACCAAACTCTATCTCAAAACACTGAAGTAAAATATCTCGGTATTCGTCTTGATCGTCGTCTAACATGGAAGTCCCACATAAATGCAAAGGTGACCCAAATGAAACTAAAAGCAGCTCAAATGAATTGGCTCATTGGTAGGAACTCTACTTTAAGCTTAGATTGTAAACTTTTTCTATACAACTCCATTCTAAAACCATTATCGTCTTACGGTATCCAATTATGGGGCACTGCCTCGGCATCAAATGTAGAAAAACTTCACAGGCGACAAAATAAAATACTCCGTACGATTACAGCAGCCCCATAAACTAACTAAGGTTCACAATTATTTAAAACAATAATAACTTATTTGCCACAAGCATAAGCTATATCGGGAAACATGATATTGTGGACGCAGCCATGCCACAAACATATTTTTTCTCTGCGTGTAGCCGCTCTAGTCTAAAAGATATAGTGACATTTAATATTTGCATAATTTACAGCATTTTTCAATTTATTCGCTTTCGGACCTAAAAACCTACAACAATTCAAGATCAAATATCATGGTCAATAATAAACATAAAGTTTTATTCCTAATAGGAGATTTAGACGCTGAGTCTTTTACATATTTGTTCAGTCTTTAGTTTCTAGCTTAATGGTAAAGGGTATAGAAAAGCACCCGGGGAAAGAAAAAAACTTGATTTGTGTTTTCATGTTTGTTTTTGACATTTATTTTTAAACTCATTTTTATATTTATTTTTTTCATACTAAAAGCTAAAATTTAACAATTAAAGTTAGAAAAAATCAAGGTAGAATATCATCGTATAAACGTTTATGATTTTCAGTAGAAACTTTAAAAGGAAATTTAAAAAAGTATTTTCTGAAAACTCATAACTAAAATTAAAAAGTTATGCTCGTTCAAACAAGAACCAACAAATATTTTTATAGTATTCTATAATTTTTAATCAAACTCCCAAGAATTGTGGTTTCTTATTTCAAAACTAAAGTCTTACGTTTAAAATATGAAGCATCATAAAGTTATTAAGTGAATAAGTATGTCATTATCATATAATAATTTATTTAAAATACAATACAATTTTAACAAATTATCTAAGCTAACGATTTGATTAAATTAAGATTAGATTTAAATTGAAAACTCTTACCACTCAATCATTTTTATGTAAATGTTTATATAAAAGTAATAATGTATGTATCTGCATATATTTGGCAAATATTTAATTTTAATAATGAAACAAATAAACAGTTTTTTTTTGGCATTAATTCATATTATATTGTTGATAGTTTTGATAATATTTAAAACGGTATTTTATTGTATAAAATATATGAAATTAAAGCTAATAAATTCTAGGCTTTCAAAAATGTAGTAAAATTTAATATAATAAATTTAATTTTAAGCAAATGCAAATATTACAAAATGGTAGAGTGTCTGTGGGTTTTGACCTAGGAATACAGTTACAATATACGAAAATAAATATAATAGGGAATGTTTAGCTAATAATTTTGCTCTTTATTTACTAAACAAATGTAAATTACAATAGTTCATATTGTGCAACACATATTCTGTACAATAATCTTGCACTCAAAATATAATGAGCTTAAATTTAGGAACATTTATTTAATTGTACTTAAAATGGCCGTAATATTTCTCCAAATCCGTTTTTTATTGCTCTATAAATACTTCTTTGCTTTCAATTTTCTTAAACAATATGTTAGAATGCTAAAATATACATATAATAGTTCATTACACTGGCCTGCAGAAAAAATCGCCTTTAAATAAAAATTTGTGAAATATACAAAAATTAAGTAGCCTAATTTAAGTCCGCTTTCAGTTTTTTCTATAACGTACAGATTTTCTTAATGTACAGAAAAAACAAATTATTTGTAAAACAGGTAAAACTAATAATATTCCAATAACTTAACTAATATATCATCACAAGTCATGAATTTCAATAAATTCAATCATATTTTTGTTCTTATGTCTGAAATAATATACCTCAGATATATATTCAGTTATAACAAATCAAAACAATAACAAATCACTATTATAAAAACTCGGTTGTAACATCCAAAGTAATGATTTGGTCTTTTTAACCAAATAGAAGTTTAAGATAATCAATAATTTATTTTCTATAACAAATATTTTGATAGTTTTAATCGAAAAATCATTTATCGTAATTTAAATAATACGTGTCAGTTGCTTCAACTAAATAATTGATTACAATAATTTCAAAGTTATTTGTGATAAATCAAACTCAGATTTTTTGAAAAAAAAAATTGAAAAACTAAAATAGAATTAAAATAAATAACATAATAAAATTTAAATTTCTATACATACAAAATAAAATGAAAACCAAAAAAGTTGGTCAATAAAAATAAGTGTGAAGGAAAATTATGCATGGGCAAGTTTATCGATGCTATTTTTAGGAACTGTGTGTTTTCATTATAGCCACTAAAACAATGGGAAACATAAGAGCCGGCAATTTACGGAGTTTTGTGTGCCCTCTAATATGAAAATACAGATATAGATATAATGCAAGATTAAAGAACATTACAGCAACTTCATAATTGCGTGATATATGTATACATATGTACGTATGTATATGCAATCAAATATTTAGAAGTGTTATTACTTTTTCCCCTCCAAAAACTTTAAATTAAATTATATTTAATGCATATTGCTCAAAATTACAAATTTAAATTATTTTTGGTACTATGTTGTTGAAGGTTGCGAAAGAAAAAAATCAAATCTAAAAAAGAGAAAAAACACCTCTTCCAAATTTTCACGATTTATTAAGGACGTCTAGTGGTATTATATAAAAAAAATTAAGACGAAAAAAATATAGATTTTTGATATAGTCAGATTTGAAATTTTTAAAACTTTGCAGATAAGTCATTTTTCCAAAACAAAGTTTTGTTCTATGTATTTTTTGTTGCCCCAAATATTCTCTTTAAAATGGCATACAAACATCCTTGTATATAAAATAATTTTAGAGATATATAAAACGAAGCTCAACACATTCTGTAAATTTGGCGAAATAATGACATTTTGAATATGTCATAACTTTTGAAATAAACATTTTTAATTTTGTTCCTTTAATATAAATTCATTATAGGATGAATGACAACACCTGACCAAATTTCATCAAAATTGAAAGGAGTCGTGTCTAACTCTGATTTGACATGGAATTAACCAGTTAAAATAAGAAAAATTTTTTATTCACAATAGAAATATTTCATATTAATGATTTAAACCTAAGTATAATTCAGCCCCTTAAATGAATTCAGTAAGTAGAACTAATTTATACGTCAGCACATGCAATCGCTTAAATTCGATTGGCAACAAATTCGGTTGCCACAATGAATCTGTTTTCTCTATGTGGGCATGGTTAATACTTATATCACTCTATTACACCATAACTCGAGAACGGATTGTCTGATTTTAATACATACATTAGCAACCAAAAGATGCAGAATAAAGTTATTTTTAAGTCTTGTGTACATTATTTTTCCATCTTACTATTTGTTTAGAGTTATTCGAGTTATTCCGAAATTAACGGCGAAGAAGAACAATTTTTTTTTGCTTTAAAAGTTTTTGTTTCAAAAATCATAAAAAATTGCAACTGAAATAATTTGACATTTTGTATTACTAATTTGAGAGCTAGGTCAACTAAAAATAAAATAAGCCATAAATCATGAAATTCGATGGACTAATGTTGAATTTATTCAGTGAATAAACTCGATTTACAAAAATTACAATTTTTATACGTTTAACTTGTGTGTGTGTGTGTGTGTGTGTGTGTATGGATGTGTGCTATGAAAAACGCAATTTTAGCTAATTAAGTTCCCTCAACCAGTTGTAAATAAAATCGAAATTCGCCCATCGATTTTAACCATTTATTGCTTATTGTTTTTCAGAGCAGTGTTATAGATCTGAGAAGAGGTTAAACTACGAATTTCTTCTTATCAAATTTACATTTAGGGAATCTAACAGTAAATAACGAAAAAAATCTAAAGGTTATAATATCCAAAAACTTCTTACAAATTTAACTAAGTGTATAACTAACAGAAACTACTAGCGGTTATTTTTGTGCCACGTACTTAGAAAAGTCTTTAAAAAATGCTGGATTTTAATACATGCTGTTCCACTTGGGAGATTTAGTTTTTGCATAGAACTGTTGGCATCACAAATACTAGGTTATAAAATTAACTTCTTCCCTGCTTTAGTCGGTTATCCGCTCAGCTAATTAATCGCGCTTTTAGTGTCAGTTTCATCCATTAATAGCCGGTTAACCGATGAGGAGGACATCTAGAAAAACATGTTTACATGTGTCGAATATCTCTGAGATTATCAAAAGTACCAATAGTTGTGCATGTGCCGGCGAAAATTTGTTTTATATAACCGAAAAAACAATACTTCCTTTGGCAAAAGTAAAATCGATCGTATTTACGTTTCCTATGTTCAAAAGCGTTTAATATTTCAGAAGCGTGTAAAATTTTATCATAAATATTGCTGATTTATTAGAAAATTATCAGTAACTAGGCTAGTGTACCACATAAAATAATAAAAAATAATAATAATATAACAATAAAAGAAAATAAAATAAATAAATAAATAATTGAAGTCGCCAAAAAAAGCAAATAAGATAAAAAATTTTTTGAAAATATTTCTGAAAAAGGTAGATTGAGATCACACTATAAAACTGAAAAGTGATTATTTGAAATAGTGCGGCATTAACCTACTTTGATGAACTTGCTTTATTTTACTACGCTCAAGTGTGTCTTTTACATTTTGATGATCACGTAAAATAAATGCAAATAGCCGATCAGAATGGTAATATGGGCACCGATATTGCAATCAATTATATTGTCTTTAAAAATAAATAAAGAGATATATTTTTTTCTCATGGGCATCCTCGGAAGCGCCCAAAACAACAGAAACTTGTATTTTTTGCTGTGATACTATCTGAGCAAACACACATTAACAGAATTATAAACAAAGGAGAAAAAACTTCCTACAGATTAACAATATATAATATTTTTTTGTTTTAATTTATGGCCGAGCAAAAAATATTAAACGACTGAAAGCAAAATACAAAAAATAAATGTCCCTATGTAAAAATTTAGAGGTGGTGGAATCAAAATAGATCTGGTTTTATTATGCTGATACATATTAATTTCAAAAGTAGTGAGGATATCCCTGGTTAAAAGCAGAAACAGATATTTTTCATATAGTATACGTTGTAAAAATTTTTTAAAGCTAATTTCTTATCTTGCTCAAGATGAAAATTCTTCAAGTTAATTAAATTGCATACTGAGGCAGCTAAATATGAATCACTAATAGGAAAAATGGAATAAAGCCAAAAATGTTTAACTGAGATAATAAGAACAAGCTGTATCAACTTTAGTGTTCATCAGATAGGCTATTATGACATATGAATGAAATAAAGACAATAATAATTAAGTCAGAAGCTATTATTATTCGGCTTAAGTTCACAATAATTGTATTAATGTAAATTCAAATTATTATTAAGAGTGGAATATTAGAATATATTATCAAACTAGCAGAACGGATTAGTACTAATAATTTTGACCGCCACTACACTGTCATTATCAGCGTCCTTTGTTCGCTTTTACCACGTTTGATCGTGGATAGATACTAATATTAATGAAACATCAGCTATTTAACCAAATTTTGTGAGGAAATAGAATATGAGTTATCTTATTCCTTTTATCAATATGGTTAGCAGAAATCTCACCTTCTGATTCTTTATTCCAATTTTTCCAACTCTTATTTTTATTGGTTTTGCTTGTACGTAAGCTCCGCCTACGATAAATCAAGCTATTGTTGTTGTACATGTTTTTAAACAGGTTTTTATCTTATGTCGTAATTTGCATTCTGATTTTTCAGTTTTAAATTAGACAGCAGAAACCAATACACATGTATTCAACTTTTTGCATCCATATTTGCATCGATGTAAGCGAGAGAGGATTCACTATAAAAAAGTTTAAGTTGAAAAAAAAACTTCGGGTCTAAAAAACATGAAAAAAACATAAATAGCCGACCACCTTCTCCGTGTATGCGTTAAATTTCTTCATTCGCTTAAGTTATTGCAACCTCGTAAGGGTTTTGCGCATCTCCGAAGCCCTTCTATTTAATCTTACTGCATCCTTGTACTAAATTTATTTTTGCTGGGCAACAACCCAAAATTGAGGATCACAATTTTAGGCAAAGGGAACACACTTCAAGTAAACTTTTATACCTGACAAGGTTGATTGAGTTCGTATAAAAATGTATTGAGCGTTACGTAAAAAAAACGTTAATATACAAATTTACAAGTTGACAAATTTTGGATTTCCTCTAAAACAATTTTGCTTCTATCCCTCGTTTTAACAATATTTTCTTTTATTTATTGCTTTTTTAGAATAATATGTGTTAATTTGTGGCATTACTGGTTTTACAGATGGTTTCTGTGGACAAAACGTGTCCTTAACGATGTCAGCTATAAAATCAGAACACGTTAAGTAGTCTTTATAACATCAACTGTACTTAAAGCTTCTGCCTTTGAGATCTTAAACGTATTTAAGACAACTAGATTTAAGATCCCGAAATACAGAAGCTTTAACTTGTAGGTTTTCTTATCATATCTCAGCCATATATTTTAAATTTAGGCATCAAACGAATCTGTTGAACTATTGGCACTTTACATATTGAAAAAAACCTAAAATTTTTGCAGTCTCTATGACACATAGTCTCAAATATACCTCAAAACATGCAGGCTAATTTTACATACCCTACACGAAAATAAAATATATGGATGTGGCATGGTGGCGTCAACAGTGTCATGTTTCCCGATATAGCATATAGTTGTAGCATACAAGTTATTATTGTTTTAAGCAATTTTGAGCCTTAATTAGCTTACGACAAAATACTTATGCTTATATTTAATCATTACATTATTAGCACTCATATTAATAGCTACAGTCATGGTATATTTAAAAATTCAACACCAGTATGGTTCTATAACAATAAAATATGGTTCTTGTCCATAATATTTTAACACAGTTTACTTGCAATCAAGCTTTTGTTACAAAAGAAACATGGCTCTCTAATTCCAAAAAAGTTTGATCCTATCCCTTTGTTGAATGCTTTCTGGCAAGTTTTTTGTTTTACTGGAGAGCTGTTTGTTTGTTTTTGTGTGTCGCTTGGTTTGAAAAATAAAAAAATAGATTACAAATAACAAGAACTGATAAATGCTAGCCAGTTGAAAAACAGTGTTCTTTTAATCGGACAATTTAGTGAATTCGTAGCTTATTTTGGAAAAATATCTCAAACATCTGATAAACAAAAAAATGAACTGAAAATCTGCAATATTTCAAAACGAAATGGTTTTCACAACTTGGCCGATTGTAAATAAAACATTTGTCAGCAAATATGTATGTATATATCCACGTGAGAGTAGATAAAACTTTTGATTTCAGATTCCACACACGCACCAGCTAAAAAAATTAAATAAAATTTTAACCATATATATTGTTGTTTTGAACCATATTTCAAACCGTATATTGTAATTGGTTGTCTTGAACCATATACATGGTTATTTAAACCATATATTGTAATTTTGAACCATATATTGGTTGCTTTGAACCATATATATGGTTATTTCATACTAATGTTGTATCATGCAAACATAAGTACGTTCATACAAATGTATTATAATAACGTATTTTGTTGCTGCCAATTATTGGATACCGTTTGTTTTGAAAGCCTGTCGATTAGCAGTACAAGTCTAGCAACTATTGATATAAGCGTATAAGGTGGAAGAAAGAAATGAAATACAGGTTTTGTTCCTTTCTTGCAACTAACAGTTTTTTTAGACGTGAAACTATATGAAATGAAAGTGGCATATTCTTGAATTTGGCAAAAAGTATCATTTATTCCCTTCTTCAAAAAGTGATTAATATATAATGCAAAGTGTATTTTTTCTTTATCTTTCTTGATTATATTGTACAAGTGCATCCACTAGTTCGGTGAATATGGAATTTTTAGATGTTTGTAACACAGAAAATTTGCCTTCCATCTACGATTATACGTAGTCAAAGAGATAAGACTCAGTTAGCAGAGACAATAAGAATTCTGCAGTATAATGTACGCGTAAAATGAGAAAATTCTATTCACGTTGTCAATAGCATAATCGCATTAACACATTCTGTAGCGCACGAAATATGCAAATGCATAGTAATGAGCATATTTTAGAATATTTTAGTTAAGCACTTATAAAAGTAAAACAACTCCTACTATTTTTCCAAGAGAAAAAGTAAAATAAAGTATTATGGTGAAGTACACGTTTTTGATTGCATTGATATATAAATGCAGTTGCTGATGCAACATAATCAGTTTTTCTTAAAATATATAATAATGTTTAAAACAATTAGGATTGTATGAAAGTAATAATGATTTTTATTTATGTAACAAGGGTCTTAACAGTACTGGCAATTATGAAAACCGTAATTTAATCTAAAAGTTTATTAATTTTTTTAGATCTCGGACCGTCCATTTCCCTATGTTAATAATCAAAAGTTTATTTATTTTCTTATTGGTTCCAATGCAATTATATTTAATTTTTTAGTGAAGTCGTTGATGGGAATCAAATATACGACTTTCAGAATTACCAATTCGACTACAGGGGCACTCATATTTCAAAATTATAAACGCAAGTTCTTATGAAATTTAGATCTAAATATAACTATGGTAAAGCTTCTTGAGTGATATGCTGCTGTTAACGGAGGTAGTAAATAAACCTTGTGATACTGCGTGATCCGGCTCCAGGTCCAGACCAGTAATTGGCTGAAGATTGATAGAAAATATGATGTAAATTGCTAAAAGAAAACCATTTCCATTATATATCCGCCTAATTTCCACATTCACTACTTCTATCTCTAGGTAGCGCTGCAGCTTTTAAAAATTATTTGAAGAAACACATTAGGAGCATTTGTTGCCCGTATTTATTAAGTATGGACTCATTTCAATGCGCATAAGAACATAAATATGAAAATAAGGCCGAGTTCCTATCGAAAAATTTCGACCGTAAACTGAGATCAAATTTAGGACTAAGTTCTTGATAGGTACAATACCATTCATTTATAGGCAACCTGTAAGCTTTGATTAAATAAATCCATTTAATATTTTTGTTTGATTTAGTAAATTATTTTGTTTTGAATCTCTAAACATATTTAGAGAAATTGCTTTGTAGATGTGGACAATATGCTTACTCAACACAAAACCAGTTTTTTTCAATGAAATATTTAAACATTATTATCTGTATTTACAAATTTGTTTGTAGGTCCGTTTGTAGACAAAATATTTATTAATTCATTGAATTTCTTTACTGCAAATTAAATTTATTTTAATATATTAAACTAACTTTTTGTCTGAGTCAGTAAAAACCTTTTTTTAATCATGTTCATCCATTAACGATTTATGAAATTTGCCTTTATTAAATGTGTCCAACTCTGTGTGTTAAGCTAACGATTCTAAAAAAATGAATGAGAATTAATCCAACAAGATTAACGAATTGATTCACTCCGAAATCTTCAGTAATTAAACTTTTTACAATCGCATTACTTTTGCTATCATTGTTGTTGTCGTTATTTATGTATATACCGTTATCAGGGTTGTTTTTTACGACACAGAAAACTGGCTTTTATTATTGTTTGTGGTGTTTCAGTACTAAAAAATTTAAAAAAATAGTCACTGATTGTCTAAAGAACATTTACTGGAAATTAAAGTTTATTTTAGACAAAATTTTGTTTGAAAATTTGTTGGTGATAATTTTTTCTGTTCGGAGTTGAACACATTTAATATTTATTAATATTATTATGAGATTTCATAAATGCACAATATGTTTGCCTGATATATTACAAAATAAAAATCAGCAAAAGTTATTGTTAACTTCCGTTAAAGTTATTATTTACAACTTAAAATATTTTTATTTAAAAAAAAGTTTTTGCTGATTCAGAGAAAAAGTATGAATGAATGTAATGCAAAAAATTCACAAAATATTTGTGTTTGATTCAGTAAATTTTTTTGTTTGATATTTGAAAATATTTTATGGCAAATTATTTTACAGAGTCAGACGAAAATTGTATATAGTGAAATGGAAAAAAAATTAGTAAAGGATTTAGTTATTCTGGTGAAATAGTGTGTTAGAAAAAACATGTTTTTTTCTAATAAAATTTTTGTCTCTTGACAAATAGCAAATCCTTAAATCAATGATAAACAACAACAAACAAACTTTCATTTTTGTACAATGAAACAATTCATTGTAGTCATAAATATAGTATAAATGTAGTATAAATGTAAAGTTAACACTTTTATATGTAAGTAAATATATGCGTTGGGGTTCTTTGATTTGTATGGATACAAAACAAATCGTAGGGGAATTGATTGTACGAAGATGTCTTAAAATCACGAAGAAAAAATCAAGCGAGTTTTGAGTACAAGCATGTCTGTTGCACTTGCAATATCCTACCTACCCTTTTCTCCATTGCCGGCCTCTTGTCTGGCTTATGGTTTTCTCCTCTAGGTATGCCGAAAAGTGGCTTCTCTGCGAAAAGATTGTTCTTCATTGTCGCCCATCGGCCGGGCTTAAGGATTTTCTTCTCTAAGTATGTCGAAAATTGGCTTCGCTGAGTAAAAGTCTTTCTGTATTGCTGGCCTCTGGCCAGGGTTAAGTCCTTTCTCCACTAGGCATGTAAAAATTGGGTTCGATGAGTAAAGACTTTGCTGCACAGCCGGCCTCCGCCTAGGCTTGAGTTTTCTCTTTTAGGTATGTCTAAATATAGCTTCACTGGATAAAGATTTTTCTGCATTGCCAGCCTCCGGATGCGCTTAAACATTTTTTCGTCTAGAAGCATACAATAGTAGTTTTGGCGAATAAAGATTTTTGCTTAGCCTGAGTTATACAAATAACGGAAAAAATATTAAAGCCAGTCCAAGGAGAAAATAGTTCATTCAGCTATGCAGGAAATCTTTACTCATCGAATCCACTATTTAAAATACCTAGAGGAAGTAATACTTAAGCCCAGCCGGAAACTGCCAACATACGACACTCTTTACTCAGCGAAGCCATTTTTCGACATACTTGACGAAGAAAATTCTTCAGCCCGGCCGGAGGCCGGCAATGCACAAAAGTCTTTGCATAGCGAAGCCACTTTTCAACATACATAGAGAAGAAAGTCGTTAAGCCCGAGCGGAGGCCGGCAATGAAGAAAAATATTTGCTCAGTGAAGCCATTTTTCGATAAACCTACGAGAGAAAATGAAATAACACCCAATGAAAAGGCCTAAATTAAAATTTTGCAATTTTATTGGCCCTTATTTCATTTTCTTAATTGGGCTTTATTTCGTTGGGCCTTATTTCATGCCGCCAAAAACATCATCGTAACTCGTTTAACCATTAGTATATCATGCCATATCCGCTAAAAAAGCTTAAGCGTCAACACTTAAATTGTATAGAAGTATTTTTTAATTATTTTAATTATTTTAAATATTTTTTAATTAATTTAAATCGAAGCACAACCTTAATATTGGCTATATAAAATTGTAGGTGACTGTTATATGTAATGTTAGCAGTTTTAATCAATTTCCTATAAGGCAACGCATGTTTGTGGAGGTTAAGTTATTTTAAGATATTCTTGATTTCACGACAAATCAGTTATTTTATCAAACTATTTTAAAACCAGTAATTATTGTACTTAGTAAGCTGTTATTTAACTGTTGCATTAATATCCTTCCAGTTTTTGATATAAGTTTTGCTCCACTTGAAAAAGATAATATTAGCTTAAGCGACACTTTGCAGATACAAAAAAATTTAAGCAAATTCAAAATTTTCGTTGCTGTGTTTTCGTAACGGTACTTGACATGACTTTGAAGCATTGACAGATCGTACAAATTGAAAACGATTTTCGAAAAGCATGTCGCTTATGCCTGTTTTACACTATCTCACAAGCCATTCGACTTCTCTAGAAAGTGCAACCCTGATCTAATGAGATTGTGGCAAGTTTTAAAGAAGTAATAACAACACATTATATCAGGGTTGCATTTCGTGCGTCGAACAGCTTGTATTTATAATAGTCTAAAAAGAGCTTTAAGTTTTTTTGGCGGTTATGGCTCGATATGCTGCATATAGTGTAAGGGAATGGGTGGCGTATGATTTATACGACAATGAATAACAATATATATCATACGCTCATAGCAGTTTCGGTTGTTAGTAGAGAGTGTTATATTTTCTCATAATATATTGCTTATAATAATGGGTTGTCATGGTATACTGTCAGAAATGTGGCATGTACTTTCTCGTGTAAGCGGGAGGAATTCAAATGGAACAGGAGCCGGGTAGCAATAATCTTGACTGAAATGAGAGATCGACAATGATGTCCGGTTTAACATTGAAAGGAAGGTGTTATTGGGCAGGCCTGACTAGTATTATACTGAGAAAAAGTGTCTGTTATATATTATATGTGGGACTTTTATACTAAATAATTGCAAGTGATTAATACGAACTCATGGATGTCGATAAATACGATTCGACAGATAGAAATCACAAAAGTATAGTGAAAAGCTGGTGTTAGTGATTGAGCACCAATAATTATTGACGCACGTAAAGGATCGAAAAGGGATCCAGGACAGCAATGGCAATAAAAGAATTAAAAGATGGTTGTCCTTAACAATTTTTACTAAAATTGAAAACCATGCACTTATTTGTTTAATTCACTTGAAATTACTAACTTAATTAATCTGGCTTTCCATTGCTTCATATATTGCAATTTACTCTATCATACGTATAGTTAGTATTAAGGGTGTAAATGTTCGTTTATACCCTATAAATTTACATTAAAAACCACACATACAAACATTGCTTTTATGCTTGCTTTAATGCAATGAATTATCGAGATATTTTGTTCTTTGTGATGCAATGCATTTGTATTTATAGCCAACTAACATAAGTAACATTTTGGACCTAACTCATTCGATTTCAATAAAATGTTAATTTTGTGGTTAAACCATAACAGAAAAGGCTAACTCTAGCTTCAAAAATGCTATACTGGCAACTCTAATAAGTTATATAAAATTTTTTTTTTACAAAAATTTGAAAATTATATTGATTCAATTACGAAACCCGTAAATTAAAAAAAAATCTAATTAAAATTGGTTTTGAGCTAGTCACGAAATTGGTAATATTACCTCAACAATATTAGTTAAAATTTCTTTTTGATATTTCATTAAAAAAATTTATACAATTTTCATTTATTTTATTTAAACACAACTGGAATGTTGATTTTCTTTTAATTTGTTGGTGTCTTGATTTAAAATCATTATTTTAAATGTAAATTAAAATCAATTAAAATAAATGCTGCTTCAAATAAAATATTAATTAAAATTAAAGAATTTTTGTGTAAAGTTAATTGGGAAATTTGAAAAATAATTTTTGTTAAACTTTAAGCTTAAATTAAAATAAAATACATATTGGATAAAACAAAATTTACTTACTTTTCTGGCACAATACACAAGCCGCTAAAATACAGTATGTAACCTTGCTTTTAATTGTCCTGATATATTTCTGAAATGTATTGCCTTTAATTTTCTGATTCTTTTTTAGATTATATTTATTGTTACGATAATTATTTTAAAACTATAAAGAACCAAAATTTTATGTATAAAAAAACTATCTATAAACATTTGTTTATGTCCAATTTCATTTAATATTTCTAATAATCATTTAAATATATTTATATTTTACTTTTATATGCCACATGAAATCACCACAACGAACGCATAAAAATTTATAGGTAAAACAAAAAAAATGTAAACGTAAATGAAAAATTAAAAAAAGAAACCGACCAACATATTAATGCTTATATCGATTTTCCTTCTTCGTCATTATAAGCCTTAACCATGATAAATGTGTTTAAGTTCAACGTGAAGAAATTTCGAAAAAAGAAAAACGAAGATACTGCAAATAGGCGTGATGAAAGCTACCATGACAATTATTTGAAGAAAGAAAAAAAACTGTGTAAAAATAGAGTGATAAAAGATAATTTAAGATATTTTCTAGGAAAAAATTTCAAATGTAATAATCATTATTTAAGTAGTGATATTAGAGATTCTAGCATAACTCAGTTTAAAAGCTTTGAGGCAATTTGTTCTTCACAAAATATTTATCCATTTTAGCACAATCAATTTAGTTGAGTGTTTTTTATACTGAGCTGCCATTAATATTTATTATTTTTTTTAAAGCAAGTAAACAAACACAACATTGTCAGCCCTTATACTTATTTAGTTATATCACCGTCATAATATGGAAAATTTAATTTTTAAACTAAGAAAACTTTATAAATTTTTTTAACAAAAAATATTTATTCCATGAATTTAGCTGTTTTTTTTTATCAGTTAGTTTATCTTTATAAAGCTTTTGTTCCTGTCTATTTGTCAATTATTTGTTCTGGTAATGCTTTTTCTACTGGTTGAATTGTGCATTGCAAACAAATTTTCACTTACGTTGTGAGTATATATTTATCCACACAAAGACATAAATGTAAAAATAAGGCCAAGTTCCCGTAAAGAGTAATGAGATCAAAATAAGAACCCAGTTCTTGATATTTACAATACCATCTCATTTCTAGACAACCTATAAGCTTAGCAACATTCTCCCATAATACTTTCCCATATTAGAAAGGCAAAAACATATTGCCAAGCTAAAAGGTTGTCTAGAAATGAGATGGTATTGTACCTATCAAGAACTTGGTCCTTATTTTGATCTCAGTAATTTTTACGACCGAAATTTTTGGATAGGAACTTGGTCTTATTTTCACATATATGTTTTTATCTCTGATCTTTTTTCTAAGCTTTTATGTGATACAATAAGTGCCCCAAACAAATCACCAATTAACCAACTCTTATGAAATTTGCAAACACATTAATCTCCCGGTACCATACAACATTATGACTAGACTAGACTGTTTTCTGTAAAAACTAAATTATTATATTATAAACAACAGCAAATATTTTTTTATTTGGAGTAATGGTTAGTTTTAATTGCAAGTATTAAATGGCAGTGCGGTGAGCGAGGGATCCAATTGGCTATTTTTATTTTTGTATTATGTGCCATCTTATATATAAACAGGCCACACAGTTTTTTTGTCGTACACTTTTAAGTGTCTTATTGTCCACCAATATTGATGAAACATACATATCTTAAAATGTATTTTTGTCTAGATATGCACAATATATTTGTTGCCTTAGGTACCCGGTCACAAAGAAACCCGGTTACAGGTCAAGTGGTAGAATTTCGACCACCAGGCGGGATCCTAGTAATATGTAAATTTGCCAAAATAGAAGGCTGTTTAAAATTTATGCAAAAAAAAATTGATTTGGAACCAATGTGCATTGTCGCTAGAAATCAAACTATAACTACGTACAACTAATAATAAATTCAGCAAAGTGCGACTTTGGCTCGCACACGAAGGCTTCCGTACGAATACACATATATCCCTTTTCATTTTTATCCTTTTTTCGTTTTGAAAGTTTTTTCGCTTTGATTTTTTGTTCAATTTTAGTTTATTTTTCATTTTTTACCGATTTTTCGTTTTTTTAAAGTTTTTTTTTGTTTTTTTGCCAATTTTTTAGTTTTGGCGTTTTTTTCGGTTTTGGAGTTTTTAACGTTTTTTTTTTGCTTTTTGACGATATTGTTAGTTTTTGCGAATTATTTCAGTTTTTGCGCTTTTTTCAGTTTTTTGTGATTTTTTAGTTTTAGCGATTTTTTTATGTTTTGACACTTTTTTCGTTTTGGCGATTTATTTCGATTTTTAAGTTTCGGCGTTTTTTTTTGGTTTTTAAGCTTTTTCATTTTGGTGTTTTTTTTCCATTTTTGGTGTACTTTTGTTTTTTGATGATATATATTGTTACAGCCATTTTTTTATATTGTAGATTTTTTTTTTTCGTTTTGACGATTTTTTTCGGTTTTTGGCTTTTTTAGTTTTCTTGGCGCTCTTTTTAGTTTTGGGTTTTTTGCGTTTTAGCTTTTTATTTTAATTTTGATGTTTTTTTCCTTTAAGTGCTTTTTTCATTTTGGCGATTTTTCGTTTTGACATTTTTTAATTTTGGATTCTTTTAGTTTTAGCGTTTTTAAAAATTTCAAGAGTTTACCTCTCACGGTTTCCAAGATACAGCATATTGTCTCAATTACAGAGTAAAATTACATGAACTGATAGAACACCCTTTAATATTTATTGTTTTAAATATCATCACACCAATTAACACTAACTTAAGAGATGTAAAGTCTCTAAATATAAGTGACTGTATATTACATTAGTATTTCAACATGTTTCGTTGCTCGCTTTAGAACACCCTATATCTTTTAACTGTCATATATTTGTTGTTGTGGCGGCAAAGGTTTTATATATATTTTGTGAACATTTCAGGTCCGTAGCTCTTACTGTTCTCGAGAAAACAGCCTGTGATAGACAGATGGTCAGACGGACAGACTGCCAGACAGATAGCGTAGCGAAAACAATGGGGTTCCTTTACTCTTTTGGTGTACGGAACCCTAAAAAAACAAATAAGATACTTGTGAATAATATAATTAAGTTTAGTTTCCGATTGTAAATTATTAACAAAACTTTTGTAAAGATCCTTTAAATAAAATATGTACATATCAAAATGTTCTATATGTCCTGCTGTATTACCGGAAGGGTCTAGTCGATTTGCCGACTACTGCAATGCACTGACTGAAAACATTTTAAAAATTGAAAAATGTAAAACATTATTTACCTAAAATAAAACTTTTATCTATTTTACTTTAACTATGCACAATTTGAAATTCCCACTTAGTTTGATAAAAAAAAAAATATCGCAATTTACGATTTATAAACATATATAAAATGCATTTCTTGTTTTAATTGCTCTCTTTTAGTTTGCCAAATTGCATGACCTCTTAATTGGTTTTATTGCCATTTTCTGGTTTTTTTCAACTAACTTGGCATCTTGTCAACTTATTGTTGGAGCTCATTGGCTAGAAAAAAGAAATCACTGGTTTTATGGAACAATATGTTTGCAAAATTTATCTGCAATTATTTTAGTAAAACAATTGTCTCTATTACAATCTTTTTGCGAAAAAATCAACACCTATAAATAAGTTTTATAATATTTTATTTGTTTTTATAGTTACATCTTAAGGCCTTTTCAGACTATAATACAAGTGTTAATACTTTTGAAGTAAATGAAACTCTGACATGACACTTTATTATTGTTTTTTGAAAAATTTCAAACAACAACCCAGCAAAAACTTAGCATACAATCCGTATTTGAACAACTTCCTACACTCATTATTTTGTAGCTTTTTTCACATTTAAGTTCTATTTCAAAATTAAAATTTGTAAGAGCAATTATAATGTAAAACTTCAAACATGACAAAGACATGTAAATTAAAACAAAATTTATGTATTAGAAAATCAATCTCTTTGTGTTGTGTATACATGTATATATGTATTTAGGTACTACATGTAAAAATAGCCTAAGATGGATCCGCGACTGTTTAAGATGATATAGATATGTATATATTTAAAATTTATTTTTCAGATGGACATTTAAAAATTTTATTATATTTAGGCATTTTTCAAGTAAAAAGAAAAGTAAATTTTTTGGGAAGTATACATCCAAAGTATAATAGATTCATTTTGGGACTTCAAGAGCAAAAATAAGTACTTTTTCTAGTAGAAAAGTAATTAGTATTTAAATTTTTTCTAATTACTTTTTTAGTGAATTGGTAAGTAAAGTCTTGTTGGGAATTATATCAGGGCGGCCATTTTCTTCAAAAGTATTAATACTTGTAGTATAGTCTGAAACGGCCTTTAATAGTTTATCATAATACCAAATAAAAACTGTTTTGCAGAAAAAAAACTAACCAAAGAGAAATATGATTTTAAAATTAAAGCAACTTTAAAAGATGAGACATTTTTTTAACATGGACAGTACTGCGTTATTTTGCAAAAAATGTAATGATATATTTTTAAAATGCAACCATCTAGATCATTAAACATTCAGGTTATGAAATTATAGCAGCCAAGTCGAAAAATAACACTGATTTAAAGTAACACAAGCCTGCGTTAAGAAAAATATATAATCAATTGGTTTTACAGTTTTTCTAATGCAGATTGCATAATTAATTTTTTTAATGCGTGATGCTGCTTTACAGCTTTTTTTATTTATTTATTAAATGTTACAAATAAAATTACAAATGAGGGGGTTAAATCACAAGGGGTTCTAGTGCTAAAAAGTAAATTCTGAGAAATTAAGCTTCAAGCTTATTGTTCCTATGCATTTCATATAAAACATTTTGGCATTGCTATGCATACAAATGATTGAGGTCAGCATGCAAGTCTAGTCTCGTCCTATGACTTGAGAAAATGAGACTGGTACCAAATATAAGGAATAGTGAATGATGAAAAAATACATATTGTGTAAATGGTCACATATTAACCATTTTCAGTCAATTTAGTTGGTATTCCGGCTAGTATTGTAGTAAACGGCACTGAACAAATTCGATGCACCTGGATCTAAGGCCTATCACATAGTATCTATAAAATATTAATTGTCTCACTTCAATGAGACTGCCATGCCACTCAGGAACCTGTTTCGTAACTATATTCATATATTATCTCCAGCTTAACTGGTATTTATAACATTGAAATATAAGCTCCCCTGTGGTCGAGTGGGTAGTGTACTAGCCTGTCATGCCGAAGGTTGCTGGTTCGAATCCGATCAAAGACACCGCTTAAAAATAAAACACAATTTCTAGTTGGATTTGTAGCAATAAAAAAATAAATTAATCGATAATTACAGCTGAATTTTGGAATAATATTTATATATAATCTATATTATTCGACACCAATTAGGACTCCATAAGATAGTTCAGAGACAAGTTACAAGGTGCATACAAAGTATCAATTAACCCCATCCTAGGTCATCTCCATGTAGAAGTGGCTGGTCCACTTCATACGAAGTGTTAGAACTCGCACTGGTCCCTACCACCTGGGGACCGGTCACGTGACTTGTTTTGTATCAGTTCCATTTACCGTAGGGTGTTTTCTGCATCTTACTAAATTTGTTCAGTTTTAGCACTTGAACGCCTTATGCTTTAACCCCCTCGAATTATATCATAGATTATGGCCTGTTCCACAATATCAAAGCGTGCGTGCTTTCACATTATAAGCGAAAGAAAACAGATTTGGGTTCCTCGAAAGCCCTTATGACACTTACATTTTTTCTTAATTTTTTAAGTTTTGGAAAACAGTGCAAATATAATGTAATAGGAAATTTTACCAGGTGCAAAGAGTTCAGCTATATCAAGTCAAAACTAAATTATCAAAGCTTTTATTAATGTTATCGATAAAATATCAGGGTCTGTCAAAAACATTTAAAAATGTTCAACTTAAAACTACCGTTTGAATCTTGAAATATTACAGTGTTGCTAAATTAGTAGTTTGTTCATGAATTCTGCGATTTAATGATTTTTTTGAACTGTTTTTTCTTCCATCATTTTATTATAAATAAAAAGGAGGCAACATCATAAGCAAACATTATATTTAGTTTACGTTTTGTATACTTTTTCTTTCTATCATATATTATATAAAAAATATATTTAGTTAATATAACAAAATAAGTTGTTTATACGACTAACATAGAATTTTATTCAATAAACTGAACAACTCAAATTTTTTGTTATGCATGGCGCAAAAACTCTTAAATTTTTTAATATTTTTTTGATTAAAAATGTCAACTAAAGCTTTTGAGGAATCTTGTGAAGAAATTAGCAATCATCATTGTTTATATAACAAAAATTTAAAATTTTCTAGTCAATTCAATTAATTTTTAGTCAAAAATAATTTTTAAATTACATCATAACGGAATGCGCACATTTAGAAAAAACATAAGAAATCAAGTTTTGCATGTATTCATTATTTGCATATTTAATAATGAATTGCTCTGTAGCTGAGATTTAAGTACGTTGGATTATTAGTCCAGAGGTCGCCGGTTCGATTCCGCCCAAAGATATTAAGTGTTTTTCAGCTGTACTTTTACCTAAACAATTTACTAGTATTTTGAATGTTTTTAAAGGAAATCGCCAAAAACACTAGAAATTGGTGATCTGGCATTATAAGAAATTATTATACGTAAGAAATAAAAAATAAGTGAAATTTTCTTTCGACATTGTGGAACAGGCAGTTAATTTGAAACGAGAATAGTAACAAAGAACTACACTTGTCGTAGGCAAATAGACCAGAGTTTTAGCTGGGAATCGAACATAAGAAAAATTACTTTTTTTATTCTATCACTGCCCATCTACTCTCTTTACATCCAGAATAAAAGAGTGGTTTGATTAAAATATTACATATAAAATATAGCATTTATTTATTTGAAGAATTCAAATAATAAAAAGAAAATTTTGAGTAATTGAGCTTTAATTTGTTTCTACGCATTTCATACTTAACATTTTGGCTCTGTAATGCATATAGTTGATTGAGGTCATCATCCAAGTCTGAATGTTTCTAGAGTTATAGGTATTATTACTAAGTATTGATTCCTGCATTTAACTAAACTTAGCTAGTTTTGATACTTGTACCCATTGTGCTCTAACCCCCTCATTTCATATTATTATATTGGACAAAAAATTAAAAAAAATGCCAAATAAATAATTATAAACTGCTAAAATATTGGTAAATGGCAAATGGAAAATTTGCAGGTAAATCAAAATAAAAATGCTAAATTTAGCTGGAATATGCTAAAAAGGTCACATTGGATACGAGATAGGGTTACTGATTTATTTTCATTGTATGATATAAATTTATAAATTATATACACACTAAAACACTTTTGTTGAAAATTAGGTCGATAATAGTCTGCAACACTTTACAGGTTATTATCGACCTAAAATTACACACGCATTATTTTTGAACAAAATATTTTTAATAAAAAAAGCGATTGGCTGCGTGCAGGTTTGAACTGCAACCTCCTGACTAATAATCTGACGTATCTACAATTCAGCCATAGCCGTATTGTACTTTATGTTAAATTTTTTCCACTTGGACTATATATGTTTAATTTGAAAGGTTTTTTCTTTAAACAAATAACTATCAAATCGATGTAATTTTAGACAAGAAGAAATTTTCAACACAAATTTAGACAATATATGATCCTAAATTTGAAGTAATGGTTTAGTATGAAGCAACAGGATTATGATGAACGTATTAACAATACTGAAGGAAATGTAACACGTAATAAAAATTGCTAAGTAGGGAGCCTACAAACAAATTTAGAGTACTAACAGTGACATTGTTGAAGAAGTTTTTGGAAAGAAAATTATTACAGATATAGAGAGAAAAAGACGTAAGACTAATATAGCTATTATATAGCTATTATATGGGCTACCGAAAATTCACAAAGAACAATACCCATTGATACCAAATTTTTTTCATAAAAATTCACGTTCTTATGGGTTTTGTAAATCTGCCACAAATATTTTAAAGAAAATTAATGAACATTCAAGATACAATGATAGAGAACGCGCTAAAATTTAAAAGTACTTTATTAAATGAACATATAAATAATGTGGGAAAGATGATTACATTCGGTGTTATATCTTTATTCTCTGAAATACTTGTTTATCTAGAAGAAGATTTTCAATATGATGGAAAAATATATTTACAGCAGAAATGACTCCCAATGGTACCTCCAGATTCTCAAATAGTACATAGATGGATGATTTGTTCTGTATTACTTCTGAATGTGAAATTAATAGTGGAATGAGGAATTTAGAATTTTTAATAACAGTAGATGACTGTAGATCAATATATCGTTAAATAAAACGCAAAAAGCCCTAACTAACTAAAAATTCTTATTGGGTTTTTAATAAATTCCCATGTAGATATTTATTTCACTTACTTACATATGTAACTACTATAAAAATCAGAGTTTCCCAAACAAGAACAGCATTATAATTAAGAGAATCTAAAAGAAAAAATACCTGGCCAATAACAAGTTTAGCAAATTTATTGCTTCTCTTGTAAAATTATAAAAATTTTAGTTATCCCGGTTTGCGTTTCAGGTGGTAATATATATTGTTTCAGCGGTTTTTTCTTCTTGTTATATAGGATTTTACTGAATATCTGTTATAAAAAGTTTTACTGAATATTTATATATATGTACAAACTATATATGAGTTATTTGTTAACATTTAAGTACAAATGATGTTGATAACATTTGAACGATTTTTTCCAAGAACACTCAATACAAATAAAATAAGTTTATTTTGTCTATACTTTTTGTATTGTGTGTTATCTTCATCCCACATATGGTGTTGCTTAAAAAACTTTATCTTCAAACAAGTACTTAAAACTTATTTTAAGCTTCTTGTTATTTTTCCTTATTTGCTGTGGGTATGAAACTTGAAAACAAATACGGTCTGTTGCTTTCATAGGTCACAGAAGCAACAGTAAGCACTAATAGCTTTCTTTTGCAACTTGGCAAAAAGAATGTTTCATGAACTTTTCAAAAGGCGACATTTCTATAAAGATTATGTATATATATTTATTTTTATTATTTCAAAGGCCATGTTTGTGCACATGTATATTTGTGTGACTTTATATTTGTTTTACACACGCCATATTAATGAGAACTTGACCGTAATGATTGTGGTAAACGAATACTGTATTAGTTATGTATATACAGTAAAGATTTGGCGTATTTAAATATAACTACACGCAAAGAAATACTATGTTCGCAAAATTACCATAACAATCCATTTATTATCTTACCTGTCTAATAATATTGGCTGAATAAAATAATTTTTAGTTAGAACATTTGATAAATTGACACAACAATTTATAAAGTCGATGTTCCTAAAATTATCAATATAATGGTTCTAGCAATACCTCGTTGTAAAAATGCAAACACTTTACTTTTAGAATCACAATATAATAGTCTCTATTTCATTTTCTCTCAATCAAATAGTTGTAAGCCTCATTCCATGTTTATTTAATAGAGGTGACGGACGCACGGCCAAATGAAAGTAAATAAATTAAATATATTTAGAAATATATGAAATAGTGATGTGTACAATTATGAAGAAAAGTACACAAACGCCTTAGTTATTCACTAAAAAATTTCAATCCAATTAAAAATATGGATAACACTCAATACATTTGTTTTGGTTTCAATCTATGATTGATTGATGAAACATTTTGCAATATAATACTATTTAACAAAGTTCACAAAACTTTTAAATGCTAAGAAGTGCAAACCTACGCTGTTATTTTATGGCCTTTTCTTTTCTACAAAAAAATGTTGCATTGTTTGCACATTTTAATAAAAATTTAGGCAATATAATAATTTTTCGAGGAAGTGAATTTATTAGAAACTATTGCATGATTGCTTACGAACGTAGCGTAAACGCTAAATTACGATTTTTTTTGATAAAGGTTAAAAAAATGTTACATTTTTTCTAGAAAAGAACACGCCATTAGTGTGTGTTGTTAATGAAATTTTAATAATTAATCTGAGTAATGAAGCATACAAAAAAAAACGCTCAATACACAAGACTTCGGGCAACAACAATTAAAAAAAATATTATAATATCTAATATTTTTAAAAAATTTTATATGTGAAATAAGGGAAGCAAATGCAAATATTCTAAAACCGTTATAAGTTTAATTTTTGGGAAAATTCAAGGCATGCTAAAAATTGGTGGCTCAAAAGGCCGGCTTAAAATACGTCCAGGATACAAGATTTGTGAATAAATTCTTTCTACCACAACTAAAGCCAGTATTAAAATGGTGATGAATGAGATGGTACAATAAATTCCTCAGTTATAAATATTCTTGGGATTTCCGAAATAAAGTATTTGGATCCCAGAATTAAAAATTAAAAAATGAAAGGGAATCCTGTGGAAACACAGAAGTAAAAATACATAGTACACTTTAAATTTACTCGTACATCGAAATTTGTATCATAAGGTTTTTAAGTAACACAAATATATCTCTGTTATGCAATACCACTAAATTATATAAATATATCTTTATTTAATAAATTTTCGTTAATTTAATATGCTCTATAATACACAGGATAAAAATGTGGCTTAATAAATAATTCTTCTTGCTATAATTCTTTTTTTTTCGCAGTACAAGCAAAAACATTTTAAAAATTTAATTTTTTTGTTTTATTGTAATCATAAAAACTCATACATAAATACATGGTTAAAATATAATGGATATTTTTCTTTTAAAAACATTTCTACATAAAAAAGTATTTTTTTTAAGCGGAATACATTTAATAAATTATATAACACTTTAAAATTGTGAACCACAATTGTGATGCAATTTAAATAAAATCAATAATTGTATTATTATCCTGTAAACTGTAAATTAAATTATGTATTCGATTTTAAAATTTTTTAAAAAAATAATAAAACAAATACTTATTTCAATCATAACAGAATTCTCTAATATTATATTGCCTTAATTCACAAAAAAATTTTTGATTAATAAGAGACTTATTAAACAAATTTTTGTATGAAAACTTGTTTTATTAGTCTGTTATAAGTCAGAAAAATTTTTTGTGAATTAAGGCATATATATATATATATATATATACATATATATATATATATATATATATATATATATATATATATATATATATATATATATATATATATATATATATATATATATATATATATATATATATATATATATATATATATATATATATATATATATATATATATATATATATATATATATATATATATATATATATATATATATATATATATATATATATATATATATATATATATATATATATATATATATATATATATATATATATATATATATATATATATATATATATATATATATATATATATATATATATATATATATATATATATATATATATATATATATATATATATATATATATATATATATATATATATATATATATATATATATATATATATATATATATATATATATATATATATATATATAACTTTTAAGCATTTTCCATATAATTTCTTGCAACTTTTATAATATTAAGCCTATTGTTTGCTTGAATTATTATAATTGAGCAAACACAGCACAGTGGGACAGAATAAAAATATTTGGAACTTAAATCACGCATTTCTGAATGGATCGTCATAAAATATCTCTTGGACATAAAAGAGGAGCAGTTCTCTTCATTTTTTAAAAACTAGCAATCGAAATTGCTGATGAGCTGAGCTATTTTTTGCCATTTTTTTCATCCGATTTCAAAATATATTAAAGAACTTGATAAAATATAAAAGGCATATGTTTGTTTGTAGACTTACCTCCTACAGTTTGTGAGTTATACTCATTTGAAAATTCAAATTTCTCAATTTTTTAAAACTTCGGGCCAGTATTTTCCAGATATCGGATTCAAACAGCATCCGATTTCTAAAGATTGTTTTCTCGCTAGTTAAAAAACAAAATTTGAAAACGTTTAAGTAAAATTTGATGAAATTCCGTCATCTAAGTTGAAAAATACTTAATTTTTTATTTAAAAAAATTTTGAACTTTCGACAATATTTGCTAAAAAAAATAGTACCATTCTTTTATAACATAATAAATAATTGTATGCTTAGCTAAAAGGTATCTGTACAGATATGTTCCAAAGGTGAAAACTAATTGAATTTCCTATTTAAGTTAGACCTGGGCCCTTCAGAATACGAACTATTTTAAATCACAACTTTGCATTAAGCCATACATTCTAAATTTAAATATACATGGGTTAAAACATATAACACCAACCAACCAGTTTTCCTTACCCCTTTAGATTATAATAGAAATAGCTTTTTTCGACCCGACAATACACGGGCCTTAAACATTTTGAGGAGAAGTCCTTAATGCTTTATTTATCGTCTATCTGGTCTAGCAATATGGACAAAATAACTCTGTTAAAAAAACCGATTTCGATATTCACTTTTTTTCTTTATGTCTTGTGTTCAGCTTCTTGTCATTTCTCTATCATAGTATAAATTATCATTGATAATTACAAGTACTAGTGTGTGAATGTTTGTTTGTTCAGTTTATTTGAACATGTACATCGTTTTTGCTAGGTGCCTTTGTTTACATGCTTCAAATTTATTTCTAAATAAATATATAATTTAAAACAAAAATTAAATTAAAACCGAGCTCAAGCCAAAATAATTAAATTTCGACTAAAACTCCTTTTGACTAACAGTTTGACAGGCACTACGGTATGGGGAATATTTTACTGATTATAAAAACCGATATCTTAGGCCAGTTTGAAACAAAAACCATCCGCACCGAATGAATTTTTAAAACCTTCCAAATTTTTTTTTACAATTTCAAAACAACATAACAATATTAATAAAAAAAAGTACAAACTAGGTGTTACATGAAATACATTTTAAGTCAAGTGTACGCGTTGATTGGCATAGAGGATATATATATTGCACTATTTTCACAGCTCGGTCTGCACATATGCTACTGCCTGCGCTGCTGTTTATTAATTGCAGACGCTTCTTGCACCCAGTACCGTAAAAAGCATTCTTGAGCCTTCTTAAATGGAGTAAGAGAGTTTTTTAATGATAAAAAGTTATTTGTACGGAAACAGTGATCCGAAAACCATACATCATACCATGGACCACGTATGAATTTACAAATAGGGAGAAGCCTTTCCCGATAATTTGGAAGAAGAATAAATGCCAAGATGCCAAATATTGCTCTGGAGTTCCATCGAGCATTACTCATTGGTGAATACTGAATGCTTTACCGAGCTCAAACAAAAAGTACATATCATCACACCATTTAATGTCAATACATTTAATAATTACATGGTTTTGATAAAAGGTGTTTTTGAGATGTATGTAGATATTTTGTACCTCAAGAGCAAAATCATAATGAATGTTAGCAGATGATGTTTTCCCATCTAAAATCTCATCCAAGGCAGGTGGTAGTAAAAAATGTTTAAAAGTTACAAATCTCTTATCTTATGCACAGACTTTCAAAAACTATTTGAGAGTTTACAAATGATAATATTTTTGAAAAACACAAAACAACCAAATTAGCGTAGTAGGCTTAGAAACTTATACAAAACCTAGCAAATAATTTGTATACGATTTGAATATATTTTATTTTTCTTTTTGAATATATTTTCTTTATACAATTAGAAATCCATTGGATAGCAATAAAAGTATTTATAAGGCAAAATGAAAAATAAAATCCAAATTTAGCCTCTAAGAAATTTACTATTTGACATATTGTCACAATTTAATTTTAAATGAGATTTATTTGCTGGTATTTAAGCATTGTCTATATGCAGCATTTCATTGGCGCTTTACCAAATCGTCAGTAGGCTTCAAACACAATTTTGTACAGCAAATAAATTCTAAATATTAAATATTACAAATTATTATTGTGAAATTTTTAAAAGTAAGAAAAATGGCAGATGTAAAAACCAAATTTAACCACGAAGCTAAAACATAAATTTCGGCGCTAAAAGTTGAAAAAGAGGCAAAATCTAGCCTAGAAAAGACTAAACTGGCAACGCTGGTTATGACAGGGCATCACTTGAAAAAAAATTAAATTTCAATTTTCAAATGAGTGTAACGCACTAAGTATAAGAGATAAATGAACGAACAAGCTTGTGTCATTTAGATATTATCAAGGGCAATAATAATGGAAAACTTTGTTGAAACCGAATGAGAAACACATAAATGGTAAGTGCTAGCAAATTTTACATTGCCGAAGTGCCCTATTTTAAGACTTCATAGCTCTGCTCTTGAACAGCTTAGAGAGCTGGTATTTAAAACACAAACGAAAAGACCAGTCTGCGCTGGCCGTGTGAAATTTTATTCTGATATGACTATTTTCTTAAAAGTGCCTGATTTATGTTCCAAATGTGTTGATTTTGTCCCACTGTGCCGAGCTTAAATTTAGGTGCATTAAAATTGCGTAGGCTTAAAATTAATGAGATAGATGGTTTCTATGAACCAAAAAAAAATACTTATTATTGGTTTTCGTAAAGAACAATATTTTTGTTTTTGCGTTGGTAGGTATTTAAGGAATATTTGAGAGGTGATTCTCAAAAGGGCTTATTTCCACTTCAAACCTTGTACGAGGGTTAGAAGGCCATCACCTATGTATCCTATGGATAAAAATCCATTGCAAAGAACGTATATTTGCGTAGATAAAAAGTACAGTTTAGTACAAACGATCGCATTTTCACCTAATTATTAAAGTTTTATGAAAAAAACAAAATTCCTTTAGGCGCTCTAAGTGCTTACTTATATCACCTACGTCCAAAGTACATGCGTCCCACGCCGCGCCAAATCTTGTATTCACGACACATTACAATAAACCAGCAAAATGAAGGGCACATTTCCAAATGTTTTTTACTTTTTGCAATATATACAAATAAGTTAGAATTAAATCTTTAAGGAATTTATTATTTTTCATATTGTCATAATATTATTTTAAATGAAATTTATTTGCTGGTGTTTAATCATTATACATTTTTTAAAGGTTTAATTTGGATTTATTTTTCATTTTGCCGCGGGTGCTGTTGGCTGTGTAGTTAGCACGTTTGACTACAAACCCTGAGGTCTTGAGCTCAAGACTACTCTCAAGCAAGGCAACAACAGCATGCATTTTTCTCATGTGCATAGGTGTCTTATTATGATAGTTGTTGTTGGACTGTTAAAGTGATGAAGGCATAGCACTGATCACCTGGGCAGTACCGGCAGCGGTTAATACTAACATATCATAAAGCACTTCACAGCACCATTCTTCGTCGGTATTGTAGCAAACCGTCGGCGAAGTAAAAGAACTAATGAAATTGCTGCACAGCTTAAACAACTCAATGCCTCTACATGACATGAATAAATTAAGCTTTCTATCTCTCTCCCACTTGACAACCTGTTCTCTCACACAATCACTTTCGCTAAGAAGGTAACACATTAATTAATTAACAGGTAGACATTAATTGCCTGATTGTGTTACTTCTCTTAAAAAAAAATACTTTTATTGTTAGCCAATGGATTTCTAAGTCTATAAAGGTGTAGAAAAATAAAATAGATTCATATCGAATACAAATTGGTTGCTGGGTATTGTATAATTTTCAAAGCTTACTTTGCTTATTTTTGAAAATCATTTACATTTATGTGAATTCTCAAATGGTTTTTGAAAGTATGTAAATAAGATAAGGGGTTTGTAACTGTTCAAATTGTGTTTGAAGTCTACTGACGAATTGATAAAGCACCACACCCATAAACACACTGTGTACATTTTTCACATTTATCTCTAAATAAATATATAATTTAATTGAAAAATTAAATTAAAACCGAACTAAAGCTAAAATAATTAAATTTCTTTGCATATAAATCCATACAGTGCGACTTAACTCATAACTTAATTGCTAAACTCTTAAGGCACCTAGCAAAAGGATGTACATGTTCAAATATACTGAACATGCAAAAATTCACACACACTAGTACTTGTAATTATCAATGATAATTCAAAGTAGAATAGAGAAAGAATAAAATAAGCTTAACACAAGTCAAAGAAAAAAGTGAATATCAATAACTATCAAATGAAATACAGCTCTAAGACTAACTGTATGAATTGATCAAAAGTAGATGATATGCAACTCTTGACAGCAATCCACCGATTTTAGTGTGTGGTCTAAGCGGAAAAGAGTTCTGAAGAAATTAGCGGGAGCTATCGAAACGTCAGTTCAACTCTCCATGCAGTCAAAAATGTTCTTAGTATATGTGCTTCTTATTTATATCTAAGTAAAGATATAATTTAATTGAAAAATAAATTAAAACCGAACTCAAGCCAAAATAATTAAATTTCTTTGGATATAAGCTCATACAGTTCGACTAAACTCATAATTTAATTTTTCTGAAGAATATGTTTCTAAAGAATATACTTCCAAAATGACTGATGGTGCAATTCTAACCAGATTCAATAATCGTTGATACATACAGCATCGTACGAAAATAGCGAAATTTCCCACGGAATTCTGTATTAAACGCTTAAGAAAAAGTCACATCTGGTTTTTTTTAATTTCTTCACAAATTATATTATATACATGTATTTAATATAATTGATCTGGCTTTTAATTATTATCCAACGGCATGAAAATTGTGGTAACCTGTACATTTTAAATTTTAGTTCTATGATATTTATAAAAATGCACTTCTTTATCTATCCATTGATATATAAAGCATATTTGAAATATTAAATAAATTGCCAACAAAACAGATAACTCGAATAAAATCGGGCAAAAATGTACCGTTTTCTATTTCAATAATTAGCCTACTGTATATTTAACATATATCGGTGTTCATAGTTTAACAACACTTAACTGATTTTTAAAACATTTCAGATGGCGAAATTGCGTTAAAACTTCGCCGAAAACGTTACAGAAAATCTAAACGAAAAATCCGAAATAGTCAATAGTGAATCAATACAATTTTACAGCCGACCCGCCTTCAGATTAAATATATGAACTCAGAAAATTTTCAGATTAAAATCGTCGAAAGCAAGACTCATTTAACATTTTTCGCATAGTTTAGCAAAATTGCGTTGCAGTTGGCTGCCCCAACCAAGATTTGATGTCGGACTACTTGCTTGGTAGTCAAGACGCTAACCACTACAGCCACAATAGCATCAAACTTCAGACTATATAAATACAATCATAAGTAACATGAATTTAATTTAAATTCAACATAATTTAATTGATGAATCAACACACAATTTATTAGAAATTCAAGTTATAGGCATGCTGATTTAAAATGAAATGTAACATTGATAACAATGTTATTTTAACAGTGAAAAATATTAAGTCAAAGAGATTTAAGGTTAGATTAATAATTTTTCATTTAAAAGTAATATAAAATAATGGTAATTTTAAATCAGCAGCAGAAAATCTTCGCTGGTAATACGACGTTTGTCTGCTATTTCTCAGCTATTTACATTTACACAATACGAACATCAAAATAAACAACAAAAAGTCACACAACTGAGCACAACAGTGCATCTGTCGATGTATGAACAAAGCAACTAAACACCAACACACTTCAATAACAAATTATTTCTCAATTTATTTATTATCATTTCCAATCAAAATTCCGACATATTGATTTGACATTGATATTTTTTCTGTATCTGCATGTGTACTATGATCGGTTGTTGTAGCAACTTTAAATTTTTACAGCTCCCAACAAACCTTTAATAAAACTACATCGTGGTAGTATAATACCAAATTATTATTTGTCTAGGTTAAACTTCTACGACTGACGTGACTTTTTGTAACAGTTCTACTGACGTGGTAGTACACTAGACAATAGTTCGACTGCTTATATTTTCAAAGTTCCGTTTGTAAACCCACTGACACTATTTTTGATTTTAGTTTGTTAATTATTGTAATTTTTTGTTGACAACAAAACGACAAATCTTATTAAAAACAAAATCATTGTCATGTCCTAAATTAGCCTTTAAAAATTTAGATCCTTAAAAAACGTCATATTTTACTTTTTTTGGTAAAAAGTTTAACATTAATTTTAGCGTATACCTAAGCTAATCAATATAGAAAGAAAAGAGATAATATCAATGGTTTAATAAAAAGTTACAACGTACTAACGTTGTAGACTTGTAGGCACTTTTATGCTCACATCAACGCGTTTGCTGGTTCCAATTGCTTTTTTCGCACTAGCGTACACATGGGTACGTAATAAGAAGGTAGTAAAACACCAGAATCGATATTTGTATAATTATGGCGTAAAACAATATTTTCTACTGTAGTAATGGTGACCCTAAAGTGACGAATATTCGTGGCACTAAATATACGTTGAAAAGGCTTTTTTACGTCTGATTTCGGGATGCAAGAAAAGCTTTCGAAATAACTTTAATATACCAAACTTTCTAATAATGCACAGTGGGACAGCATTTAACTATTTTAGTAGTATATTAGAAATTTCAAAACTGAAGCGCAGCTATGAAGTCTCAAAGTTCTTATGCATGAATTGAAATTGTCACGAAGAAATATTCCATTATATTTCCAATTGAAATGCTTTTATCCTAACCATTTCTATCCAACTTAAATTCACAACATTTTTATAGCCATTAACTTATGCTACTCTTGTTTTTTTTAATTCTTTCACTTTGTTTTCATTTACAAAGCATTTAAAAATAAACACAACACTCTTAAAATTGTGTGTTCATTTTTATAAAATGAATACGAATGCACCATTAATATTACAAACATTTGTACCTTGCTATTTTGGTTGTTCGAGTGCACAAATATGTACATAACAGATATGTTTTTTCTACTCTCAAAATCTTGGCACGGTTTCACATTTTTGTGGAGTACAAGTTCGCTCATGTAAAAAAATTAAAAACATGCTTTTCGCACCAAAAATTTAAACGAATTCTGCAATGACAGTGACCATTTCAAAAGATGTTAAGAACTTGTTTAAATGTTGTTAGCCTTTTGCAATCTATATTTAAGCTTTTTTGGAACTCTTTCTTCCTGGGTTTTTTTTGCTATTTGTTTGCAAAAGCGAATTAATAATTCAGCTTTTGTTTAAAATTATATACATATGTTCTTTTACCTCCATCTCTTGGTAACACTGTCTACAATTTTAGTGGGACTCAAACGTGCGACTGGTATCAGATTTCTGTAATAAGCCGTTAGTGTTGCTGTGAATATATTGTCATATAAGGTTGTGTCGTGAATATTACCCAGTAAAAACTTGAATTTGAACAACTCCCTACACTCATTATTTTGTATGCCAATTCATATTTGTATTGTACTAGCCTTTAACCGGAGCTCCGCTTACGTTAGTATGTTTGCATACGCGTAGATGGCCAATGAAAATGCCAGAAGTTACAATTGGGCTAATAGTTTAGGAGAGGCAGAATTTGTCCGCTTACCAACCCTCGTGGGTTGGTGCCCACCTAAGAGTGATCTATCTATCTTTTAGATTTCTTTGAAATTGGGTAGATAGAATTTTTGTTGGGTATAAGATTAAAAGATAAAGTTTTACTACAGCTACTATTCCTGGGAAATTTTCGAGATTTTCTCGGAAAAACGGAATTTTAAAGGTACACATTATTTCATAAATAAATGGACTTTATTTGACATATTTATAAAATGAAGTAAGTGGCAGCGAAATTTATTTTAATTCATATAAGAAATTTGTATTAATCCTGTTTTTCTTTAATATAAATAAAATTTTCAAGCTTATGTTCATAAAAAATTCAATTTGTTTGATATCTATTTTAAGAAAATTTTGTTTAAAAAATTTTATATTAAATACATTTCAAACTCATTTTAAGTTTTATGAATATGAGGGTGAATGTTTAAACTCTAAAATTTCTATACAATTATTATTAATTTGTACAAAATATAATTTGGAAATTGAAGTAATTTTTTCTAATCCGTCTACGAGAGAAATTATTGCTTGATTCGAAAACTACATGCAAGATGAATTAATTAGAGAGTGTCGTTTAATCACTATATCAGAACATTGTAGAATACTTTGTATAAGTAGCAATGATTTCAGTGCTCTAATTGTTTTCTAAGGTAAATAATTCGACTTTAACCGAACTTTGAGTGAACTTCCGGAGAATTAATGAACATATTTTGGAAAGTTTATTGGAAATTTTAAGCTTATAGAAGCTGTAAAAACTTTGAATTGTCAAGAATTAAATTTATTATAAGTCGACGCTATTATTAAAACCCTAATGGAAGAATGCATAAAAAAATAAAAATACAACAAAAAGCATATTTTTGATTTAGTAGCTTGTAGCTAAATGTAGTCCAAAAGAATTGAGACTTTTTTATTGAAAATGGTGCACTGCTTTTGATTTTATTTATCATTCAGTGAGAGAACTGAATTGATAAAAATGAAATTTTCATACAACAGCAATTTCAGACTTTTTGTTTGTGTTTGCTACTGTTGTATGGAAATCAAAATTTTATCAATTCAGTTCTGTCACTAAATTGTGAATAAAATCAAAAGTTTTACATCAATATCAATGAAAAATGCTCAATTCTTTTAGAATATATTTAAATATATGATACTGAAGAAAAAACGGCCCGTCTTTGTACTTTTATTTTGGTATAAAGTTAAAAAAAAAATGTAAAAAAATTTTATAAAATACTATTTTTTTCGTTATCGCCAAAGCTACTCTGCAGATTGGGAAATTATATTTGTACGGTTTAAAGATTATTTTGTTGTCGAATTTAACATTTTTTTAATTAACTGAATAAAGCATGGCCTTTTCAAGTTATGCCCATATATGTCCTGCAAGTGCTCTCATTTTTGACATAACGGTATATCTCGAAAACTAGAGCTGATAAAAAAAATTCCATTTATTTATTTGAAATCTGCATAACATATGTAGTCGTTAATGGCTAAAATTTGTCTGGAACGCGATGTACTGTAAACATGTGTAATTAGTTTGGCTTAAATTTAATCTTTCGATCAAATTATTTTTATTTTAGAAAGAAATTCTAAGGCATGTAAATATTAAACATTCAAAGAAAAATTTGGTTGTACAGAAGGTTGAACGAACATCAGATATCTTGTCATCGGTGTTCTTTTCCACCTAGAGAACACTGGCAGCAAAGGCAGCAACAAACAACGAGCAAAAATCCTATTTTACCTTGTACCAAGTAACAGATAGCTAGCCATCTCGTGATTATTATCGTTATATTTTATCTTATTGTTGCTGCCTTCGCTGGCAGCAGTGTCATTTAGGTGCAAAAACACTCTCATGAGAAGACCGTAGTGGGCACAAATCTAGTTTTCTAGTTTTGAAAATAAATATATCTATGTTTGAAATTTCATCAAAATCGGTTTGATAGTTTCGTAGAAGCATAAATTACCCTTTGCCCCCTCTTGGTCCTAGTTTTAAAAAGATAATAGCCTATGGGTTCTTTTGGCCTCAATTCTATACATATTTAAAATTTTATCAAAATCGGTTTGATATAATCTAAAAGACAGGAATGTCCCCCTGCCCGCTCTTGGTTCTCGTTTTAAAAAATACATATCTTATGTGTTCTGTTGTAGGCACACAGAAAAAACAATAATTCGTATTCTATTACTAAACTCATAGCCTCAAATATTTTTTACTGAAATGGGGCCTTCCACAAAATTCGTAAAATTAAAATTAAAATTCGTAAATATTTATTAAGAAAAAATTGCATATTTTTCTATTATAATTTTTTATTGGAATATTTAAAAATCAAACAAAAATATAATAAAATTTAAAAACATAAGTTTTTCTGTGCAGATCTATCATGTTTTAAATTTCATCAAAATCGGTTAGATAGATTTGTAGAAGCAAAAATTACGCCATTGCCACCTCTTGGTTCTAGATTTGAAAAAATGAGTAGCATTTGTATTCTTTTGAAAATTGGCTTAGCCGTTTTGCCGATAAATCGTAACAAACGAAAAAATTTATTTTCGCATTTGCAGGAGACGGATGAGTGGACAGACGCACTGCAGAGCAGACTGACATACTGGAGGGCGAACAACGTTAATAGAGTTTTATTTTTCTCTTGAGTATTTTAGGGTTTCGTACTCAAGAGTTTGTCATTATTACAACTGTACTTTAACTTAAAGCGCAAACTAACCCTGTCTTATAGGTTAAAGTAAACTTGTAATAATTAAAATCACATTATACGTCCGATAAAATCCTTCTTTTATCTAACGTCAAGTTGTAGTAATTTCCCTAAATAGTACGTATAAATGCTGTACATAAAAGCAATCACCAAGTGTGACAGATTAATTTTTATATATTTTTAAACTTTTTTATAATAAATTTATATAATGTGAAAAAGTTTAGCTAAAAGACAAAATAAAAGGATAACTCTGGCCTCGAAAAGGCTAAACTGACAATGCTGGCCAGGACCAACATACTGGATCACAGCCTCATACTGGATCACAGCCACTTTAGAGTTAATGGTCAATGGTAAATTGTAAGGAGCTATTGACCGCAAATGATCTTTAGAATACATCTTTACGTATAAGGGTAGAAATACAAACTCGAGTTTGAAAAAGTGGATTGCATGACTCAGAGAAGCAAAAAAAAAAAGTTGTCGAGGAAGCTGTTTTCCGACATATTTTGTAATTTAAATAATCATTCATAAAAAATATTTCGTCTTTTAATATATATTTTTCTTCCCTCCTATTGCCGTTCAACATCCATACAATATATTCGAGATATAAGAATACCTTATACTCATACGGGCACTATAAATATTGTTATATCTATATAATTAATATGCAAACATGTGTTTTTAGATCCCTTTTACGCCTCTAATACTGGACCAATTTTTTAAAGATTTATATGTTGTTAAAGGATTTTTTACATAGAAGTGCACAATCTTAATTTTATTTAAATTGGTTCAGTACTTTAGGAATAATACCACTACCAAGTTCTTACTAACACCAATAAACTAATACATATTTTTTTTTCTCAGCTATAAGTAAAACAAGTAAATATTCGATTGTTTTTGCACAAATAAAATGCAAAAATACAAAATGGAGTAAATCTGGTATAGAGTTTTTTTCTCTCTAAAAGATTATGATTATTAAAATGCAGTTACTGGCATACATATATATGTACATATATATACATAGTAATTTTTTATATCTCTAGAATACAGTCGATTGAGTCGACCGTAACAATTTAAGAAAAACTTGTTGAATGAGTTCTTCAGTAGACACTAACTTAGCTAACAGACTTGGTGTTATATAAGATTTCGCTGGGACACTGGGAGTTTTTTACTTATTTTGTCACTTTCGACCGAACTCATTTCTGTGAGCAGAAATCACATTTGTACATTTTTATTAAAAGTAACACAATCAGGCAACTAATGCCTACTAGTTAATTAATTAATGTGTTACCTTCTTTGAGAAAGGGAAAGTGTAGAAAAAAAGGTGGTGAAATGGGAGAGAGATAGAAAGCTTAATTCATTTACAATTCTGCTATTGCGCGTTTTTTGTAGAGCAGTGTTGCAGCCGCTCTGGTCTCAAGTGAGGACATTAATTTGTTTAGGCTGTGTAACCATTTTATTAGTTCTTTTAATTTGCCGACGGTTCTGCTATAATGCCGACGAAGGAGGGTGCTGTAAAGTGCATTAGGATATGGTAGTATTAATCTGCCAAAGTGATCAGTGCTATGCCTTCATCACTTTAACAGTCCAACAACAACATCAACACAATAACACACCAATCCAAAGCAGAAAAATGCATGATGTTGTTGGCTTGACTGAAACTAGTCTTGAACTCAAGACCTCAGGGTTTGTACTCACACGCGCTAACTGTTCTGCCAACAGCACTATCGATTTTATTCACTGCATGTCTTATTAGCGTAACTAAAACTTTATCTGTTTAGTGAACGGAAAAATTATGAAACTTACTTGTTCCTTTGCGAAAAAGAATCATCATAAATGTTTAGTACCACCGTTTAAAAATTAATGTTGCTAAATTAAAAACACGAAAAAATTTGGCTAAATTTTGGTTTTTATACAAATCTTTCCATGTTTCAGCGTGTTACAGATTAAATTGTTTTTAGTGGATTATTAGAAGAAAAAACAACATTAAAAAATACATGGTTGAAATTTTTTATAACGAGCACATGAAAGTGGTCATCCTATAGCTAACAAATTACATTACATTACGTATTTTGGTTTTGGTAGAATGTTTTAGTGGCGTCAAATTTTCCAACTAAACTTAGAGAATTATTTAGATATGTATGCCAGCTAAAAACTTATTTTTTTACATTTGTTCCTGTTTATTTTTTTGTTTATTTCGAACGCTATTAGCTGAACTAGATATTATCAACTTTTGTTTTCATAAGTGGTAGTTGAGGTTGGTAAATTAAATATTCTCTATTTTACTCGAAGCTGTAATAATAGCAGTGGCGAGATTTTATTATTTTAAAACGCATTTTGTTTTCATAAAAAAAACCTTTATGTTCAAAAATATAATTTCTTCATCTAGATATTTAAATCATAGTATATACATCTTAGCCTCTTTTCGTACATTCACCCGAGATATGTCTGTCGACAATTTGTTCTAGATAAAACAAAAGTTATACATATGACTTTGAGAAACATAATATGCGTGAATATATAGGCTATGGTTTGTAACGCTGATACGATAGTACACAGAAAAAATTATCATAGGTTTTTATTTTACCACACATATGTTTGAATTTGTTTTTAAATTTTATTAATTTTTTTCTTTGGTTTTTATATTTTCCAATTAGTGTTTTTCATTCGGGATTTCCCGGGAAAATATTCCCGGGATCCCGCACATTTCCTGGGAACAAAATCCCAGGAAATTTGTGCGGGAATTCTCGGGATTTTTTTTGTAATATTGTTATGTCAACTTTACTTTGTAAGCATACATTCTTAGAAAAATATGAAAAATAAAATAAAAAATATACACATAATTGAAATTCTTTGGATCAATACCCATACAGTTCGACTAAATACCTAATTTCAATTATTAACACTACAGCACGAAGCATTAAAATATCTTTGATTATTTCCAATATATCAGGAAAAATAAACACGTATGAACCATAGACTTCGAAAGCAAAAGGCTTTTAACCCATTAAGGCCCGATCCACGATCCCATTGAGCTATAATCATGAAAATTTTCAAATTTGATTGTTTATACCTAAATAAGAAAAAAAAACTATTTTTAGGCAAATCAGATCAGTGTGAGCCCAGATAATCGCCGTTGCGAAAACGCAACGTTGGGCCTTAACGATATAAAAATCAAACGCATTTGTAAAAATTTTAATTTAAAATATTTTATTCATGTCTTTAGAAAAAAAGTAAAAAAGATATACATTTTATATTTAATTCAATTGCGTACGAATTCATGCAGCTCAATTAAATTTTCTTTCTCTTGGGAAGTGCTGGTACCGTCATCACTTGTTGGTGCAGGCTTAACGCCAAATTTCAAATCACCTGGCAATTTTAATTCCGTTCCGAAAATAATTTTAGCGGGTGTTCGTGATGTCAAGTAATGCTCAGCTATATGCCAATAAAAATTTGGGAATATGCTCACCCCAGTCCTTTTGATGCACGCTTACTCCTCTTGGGTACGATTAAATCTCTCTACCATGCCATCAGACTGTGGTATATACTTATCGCCATTTACTAAAATAGTCCATTACCACTAGAACATAACGATTTCCAGCCTCGCTGATGGGGAAAGGACCTGCTACATCCATTACTATTCGCTGAAATCGTGCACTCGAATTGCATTGTTGCAGCTATCCTCGACTTTTTCTTACTGGACCTTCTGCTGCGATGCACTGTGGGCAGTTTGTTACCCAGTCGGCTACGGCTTACTGACATCCAACCCAGTAAAAACGCTGTTTTAGTTTCTCAAGTGTCTTTGTCACTCCAAGATGACAGCCACTAGGACCATTGTGGAGTTCTTGCAAGACCTTATTCATCTTGGAGGATGGTACAACTATTAGTTTCGAAGCCGTTTTGCCATCTGCACTTTCCCATACGCGGTACAATCACCCGTTTATCAGCTTCAGGCTGTCCCACTGAGCACATATAAACGCGATAAAGACAGAGAAAGCAACACACTTTTTATCTGTCTTTCTCCCAGCTGAATTAAAAGTTGGGTATCAAAAATCGCCCTCTGTGAACCCTGTCCGACAATTAACATGCATACACACATGTTTTTATTATGCTGTTTTAAATAGCAAGTGATTGTATATATGTTTGCATTTGATAATTTTATGTAATTTGTATATCGTTTAGGCCCAGTGTTGCGTTTTCGCATCACTTATAAATCCAATCATAAAAATAGTGGCAAATGACTCAGATGATTATATTTTTCAGTAGAAATAATAATGTTCGTATGTTAGCTACCACCGTCAAAAGTTTGAGATAAGTACATTATATATTAGTTTATTTTTTTAACAATTTCCAAAAGTACCCAAAAAACAGGAAAAATTATATTTTAAATAAAATTTTTTTATAAAAACAAACTATGTATGATACAAATCCAAAAACAGGTCGATTAGATATTAAGTTTAATTTTATTTCACTGTGCTTTATTACAATATCAGGTAAACACAAAATGCCTGAGGGGAGGTTTAAGTGAACGAAAACGCAACGCAGGGCCTTAATGGGTTAAAGTAGGTAAGAGAAAAAGAAAAAGCACAAATATGGTGAAATTTTTAATATACCAAAAAAAGCTTATCTAAGTTTGGAAAAAATCTCCTCACTTGTAAAAAGTTTTATGCAAATTGGTCTAAAGCTGGATATTTATCTGCTTGAGTTTGAGGGCTTAGAGTATAAGAAGAACTCTGATGATGGGATCGTGGTTGATCCCGAAAATATGATGGTGTTAAGTTCGACCCTTATACAAAGTCAAGAATTTGTCTTTGTCTTTTTCAATTATTGCATGCTTTGAAAAATCATTTCTCAATAAAACTAATTAAATTTTTAGACCAATTCATTATTTCAGTTCAATTTTGCTTAGCAATATAAATTGCTCATTATTGGCCTATAAAATAAAGCATAAATCATATTTCGCATAAACCTTTTCTGGTTATAAAGCAAGAGCAATTATAAAAAAGTCTCAAATTGGTAAAATGTTTACTTTAGATGGTAACTAGTCGGAAGTTATACAATAAAAAAAATTTAGTTTTCTTATTAAAATTAAAAAGCATGCGACACGGCACATCTTCATACATATTTGTTGGAATTACTCTGTAAAGAACTGAAAAGAAAAACTGTAATTCCAATACAAAATTTTGATAGAAAAACAAATAAAATTTTTTTCTTATTAAATATTTACGAATTTTAGAGTTTAATTTTACAAATTTTGTGATAGGTCCCATTTCCGTAAAATAAATATTTGAATTTATGAATTTATTAATAGAATACGAATTATAGTTGTTTCTGTATATAGCTATAGCTATACTATGGCATCTTAATAAATATCGATTTTTATGTTATGTTATTAACCAAAAATTAGCCATTTTCACAACTTTTTTTAATTTCTTACATCTACATACACTTGAAGCTTGAAACCGACTGGACCAAATTGTATACTCCCTTCTGCGGATTTGTTTGTAATTGCAACGCGAAGGTTTAAGAAAAAAGAAAAGTCGAAAAATTCTCAATAAGTGGCGCCATAGGCGGTTTGTTTATGTTTCCTTATAGGAAACGAAACTGTAAGACCGATCGTGTTAAAATTTTAGGAACTGTGTCACTGACGTTTAGGAAATTCAAAAATGTTAATATATATTAATTTTAGTATCTAGTTTTTAAGCAAACGGTCTCTTTTTTAAATAAAAACAATTAAGAACAAAAATTTTATTTTTATTTCAATATTTCGCTACTCCTTTGTGTAGCATCGTGAGGAAATAATTAATGTTGAAATTGATAACAATAATATATGGAAAATAATTAATGTTGATTACGTTGAAAAATTACGTTGATGCCAAATTTTGCCTTGCTCCTTGGAATATTAATCATGCCCAATTCTTTCTGAATATAACGTTACGAACCTTAGCCTAATAATCAATTTGGATTCACGAAGCAAATACGTTCGAAATAATCATATTAATAAACAATTAGCTACTGGCTTGAGCTTTTCACATGTTTACATGTTCATATATACTTAAGTATAAAATCAAACCAAAAAAGTTGTCTTGAGTAGAACAAAAACCAGAAAAAATGGGAATGAAGTAAAATAAACCGATGGCAACACTGGGAAAGTGCACTGTAATATCAGCTTGAGAGTGATTTAATTCTCGTATTCAATTTTCACAACGAAAAGTTGTATATATAAGAATTAAAATCACATTCAACAGAGCCACCTGACAAGTGGCGATAAGCAAATACACGTGAGCACTGACGATGGAAGTGTAGCGGCTTCCGAAAGTGGCGCTACTCTGTTCTGCTGTGTACGTTGAAAAATTAAGTTGATGTTAATTTTTCCCTTGTTCCTTGGAATATTAATCGTGCCCAATTCTTTCTGAATATAACGTTACGAACCTTAGCCTAATAATCAATTTGGATTCACAAAGCAAATACATTCGAAATAATCATATTAATGATAATAATAATATTTGGAAAATAAATTATTTTCCAAATATTATTATTAACAATTTCAACATTAATTATATCCTGGCGATGCACTATAGGCGAAATTGCGATTTTAGCGGCAAAAAGTCAATTTTTCAACTTTAAATTTTTAAAATTTTTTTGATGGTGTTCAATATCCAACATATTGATAAGAAAAAATTAAAAAAAAATTTATTGTTGGCAACCCTGTTTATGTATAAACAGCTGTTAATGTTTACATAGTTTTTAGTACATGTTAATACAAGTGGAGCAGCAAAATTTTTATAAAATTAAAAACTGTTTTTTTAATAATATATTCTTATAAAAAAAACTTTGTAAATATGAGTTGCAATACTCGAGGTGAGTATTTTTACTATATACAAATATAGTTTGCTAAATGTTTGTATTTCGTACTTATTTTGGTGGTTTTTTTGTGTGTATATTTTTGTGAAATTCTGAAGAGTTTTATCGTTTTTCGTGGAGTAAAATTAAAAATGTCATGAAGTATCATTGGAACTATTTACATGTGATTGTTTGTAGAAAACTCAAGTTTTATGTCATGGTAAAAGTGTATGCATTTGACTGCTAATGAACGAATTTATAATATTTTTGTAGAAACACTCAGGTTCAAAAATTCTGAAATATTTGAGTTTTGGTTGAGAAACAACAGGAATGTTTCGAATTACATAAAAGGAAAGATTCCATATGAAATTGACAGTGAATTAAGTAAATTAATATGCACTAAAGCTCGTAACTTATCTAATTTTATTAAACTAAAATGGGATAAACAATCCAGAAATGAGAAAGCATTTAGAAAATATAATAAGGAAATGGTTGGGTCGAGAAACAGTTTTTGTTATACCGAAAAAGATTAATGCTATCGGGCGACCAAAAATGAGTTATGATGATAGCAGCGAGAGAAATAAAAGGAGATTAGCTTCCGAATTAGCTTCCCAGCAAGGAGACAATGCTCAATTATTAGCTCATGCTGCCTCTATATCTGCCAAAAAAAAAACCACGCAACGGATTTGAAATTTGTCCTACATCAAGTTGCTAAATCTCCAAATCGGCCATCCAAAATTCGAGAAGTTCTTAATACTAGCCATAAAAAAGTTACGCCAGTATCACCTGATGAAGCTCTAATGTTTTTGTTAGAAAACGGATTAACTAAAAAGCAGTACATAAATATGCGTCAATTAAACATAAAACACAATAGTAGTATCTATCCGACTTATGATAAAGTTTATAAAAGCAAATTAAAATGTAGACCGGATGAAATCAAAGCGAATGAAAGCTCTGTCGAAGTATCGTTGCAAAATTTGGTAGACCACACAACTAAAAGAATTCTTGCATATCAAGATGAAGTATTGTGTACAATGGATGTTGAAGAATCGATCCTAATTTTAAGCTACGGGCTTGATGGTTCTACCGGTCATAGCTTGTTTAAACAAAAATTTGTGGAAAATACTTCGGAAAGTTTCGATCAGTCCCTTTTTGTGACATCAGCCATTCCAATAAAAATAATTTCATCAGGAGGTGATAATATTTGGGTAAACCGTACACGTCAGTCAGTACGCTTTTGTAGACCTTTAAAAGTGGAGTTTGTTAAAGAAACAAAAGAGCACATTTTAACTGAAAACCACAACATAAATAAACAGATTAAGAAGTTGGAACCACTACAATACACACTAAGTAATGGGTAAAAAATTAAAGTAAAATATAATTTATATATGACATTAATAGTGGAAAAGTCTTAAATGTGTTGACAGAAACTAAAAGTGCACAGCAATGCCCCATCTGTCATGCCGGTCCAAAGCAATTTCGAACTATAACAAACTTTGATTGTCCTTATTTTGAAGCCAAGGCCAGCACTTTGAAATATGGAATAAGCCCTTTGCATGCGTGGATTCGTAGTTTCGAGTTTGTTTTAAAACTTTCATACAAGCTAGATTTGAAAAAATGGCAAGTCCGTGGAACAGAAGAGAAGAGAATCGTGGCAGAAAAAAAACAAAAAATTCAAAAAGAGTTTTTGCTTCAAATGGGGCTTCATGTCGATAAGCCGAAAGCAAATGGCAGCGGCAACACCAACGATGGCAACACAGCTAGAAGAGCATTTTCTTGCTCGGACCTTTTAGCATCTATTACTGGTATAAATATTGATTTTTTGAAACATTTACACATAATCCTAATTGCTCTCTCCTCTGAATTTGAAGTTGATGCTCAAAAGTTTCGTACTCATTGCATTAAAACCAGTGAAATATTTTTCCAAAACTACGAATGGTGCTCGATGTCTGCCACAATACACAAAATATTAGTGCATTCGTCAGAAATAATTCTGCCTTGCAGAAGTCATTGATCTTTTTAAAATGCCTGAACTACCACCAGAACTGTTATTACCGTCTACATCTCAAGAAGCCTCCAGCTGCAATTATAGTTCTGATTCTGATGTTAGCTTAGAGTCATTAGATAATTATTCATTGGAATTAGAAGCGGATGAAAACGTAGAAACAGACCATGATTAATTAAGCCCTATATCTTTTGAGGATATGTATCCATTATTTTGTTATTTTCAGAATAATCCATAAGCATTTATAACTTCTTTAAAATTATAAATACATATATGAATTAAAAAATAAATGAATTTCTTGGGAGCATTCAATATGTTTTTAATAGTGGAGGTGGACCGCCCATTTTGTCTCAAGTTTTTTTTGTTGGGAGGCGTAGAGGATGTTGGTATAACGAAAAAGGGGGTATGGACCGCTCATTTTTCTCAAGTTACTTTTTTGTCAGTAGAGGTCCGTATAACAATTTTGGTGAAGCTAGCTTGCCAGGAAGTACGTTTGCCACTACTTTGAAAAAAGGGGCGTGGCCCGCCCATTTTTTCGCAAATCGATTTTTTTTATCATTAGAAGTCTACACACCAAATTTGGTGAAGATAGCTTGTCGGGAAGTATTTTTTGCCGCTAAAATCGCGATTTCGCCTATAGTGCGATGGTACACAAAGGAGTAGCGAAATATTGAAATAAAAATACAATTGTTGTTGTTAATTGTTTTTTATATAAAAAAGAGACCTTTTGCTTAAAAACTAGTTACTAGAATTAATAAACGAAGGTAAAAAAAATAGAATAACTATATTTAATATATCTTATAAACTCTAGTGGGAAAAGGGTACTCCCCCATGCAAATCCATTTTTTAATTTTCTTATATCTGCACAACTACATTAATGGGACTCTGTAAATTTTATATGGGTCACTCTTAGAATAAAAAAATCCTATAAAATCTTGGCGGCATAGGTGGGGAGGACGCGTACCCCCATATAAATTAATTATTAATTTTCTTCTATCTGCAGAGCTACAATAGTGCGGCTCTCTTAATTCGATGTTGGTAAATTTTAGAGCAAAGTGAAAGTTTCAACGAAATATTAGTGCTGAGGGCTTCTAAATATGATGGAGGTATCTTTTAGAAAAAAAAATTCATCAAAAAGTTGGAGGGTGGAGGTGGATACCACCATACAAAGTAATTGTGAATTTTTCTAAATAAACTCAATCAAATTTCAGAATTTAATGGACATACTAAGCCACAAATTGTACATAATTGCTAATTTACAATTCAGCCTCTTAAATGGAAATATATACAATATTTGAAATCTGTTATGCCACCAGAATATCATTACTTTTGAGATAATTTACTCCAGATGTAATAAAAGTACTATTAAGATAAACATCAATTCGAATTATCTGGGTTCTTATTAATTATTTTGTTATTTTGTTCTTATGTGTTGAAAAAATTGTTGAAATGAACGCTGAAGCTTTAATAAAATTTAACATACAATATATTTTTGCTTTGCAATACCGTGTATCAGCTGAGAAGTATTTTAATTTTTCTTTGGGAATTATAGATCCATAAACTGCGTAAATTGCACAATTTGCGTGGAATTCAGTAATCATATATACAAATATTATAGAAGATGTTTGATTAATATTTGAGTAGTCCACTTGCAAATTCAGCTAAGTTAAGAAAAATAAAGATTCTATATAATCTGCCATTTTATTTGGTGTTTGCAGTTTTTATTTATTTTCTAAGAATTTCGTTATTTTAATATAGCGGACTTTGCAAGTAGACCACTCATTTTAAGGATTTTGGCATAAATCAGTTATTTGCAACTCCTGCACAATTGTCTGTTTGGTTTATAGCAGGTATTGAAAATGGACCCCCCCTTAAAATATAATTTTCAATCTTTTTAACGATTTTTTCAACATATAAGTATAAAAATAACATCATAATAAAAAAAAACAAGATAATTCGAATTAATACAAACATTAACTTGAAATATATCACATCTCTAAAAATTTTGAATCTTTTTCAGATTTATACGTGTGTTTTTAATTTTTGTAAAGGTAAATCACATTCTGTGCCATAGCATTTTTTCAAATAAGTTTTCCTACAAGCTTTATTAATTAATTAATTTTAGTTCATCTTCCAATTTTTTTTTTGTTGTATTTAGCATTGTTTGTTTTATCAACAACAATATTCCAAAGGATTTGCAAATATGTACATGAAATGCATGTGGCTTAATAAAAATTTACTTTATAACTCAGGCATTTTACAGAAGTGATTTTTATTTGAGTTAATTTGTAAGGAATTTTATGTTCTCATATTTTTAATTAAAATGTTTTTAGTCTCTTTATAGAATCAACATTTTCCTATGTATTTATCTATGTACATGTTGATTTTATCTCTATCAAAACCAGATGTTTGTTTTTGCACTTTTAATATGAACAAAAATTAAAAGAAAATATGTGGGAAACAAAAGCATTGAAAACACATTGTCTTCGTTTTTATACATACATATTTTTTAATAAAGATACTTGTATTTATACATAGATATATTCTGGCAGCTTTAATTAAGTCTTTGCATTTGTTTTATTTTTATAACAAGAAGACAGCAACGATTTTGCCAGTTAATAAATGTCACTGAAGCAAACAATTTAAATAATTAATTAGTTGTTTTTTAAGATGAAGCTATACATTTTCATTGTCACTCAGTTAAAGTTATTAAAATAAGAAATACAATTTATTTTTAAAGCTAAAGTAATAAGAATTTCTTAAATACAGTAAGAAACATTAAAATTACTTAGCATGTTACGGGTTTAATATTAAATTACCCGTCCCCTACTCGAGGATACATTCTTTTAGTATACTTCTCTACTAAGTTACACAAATTCTAGTCTTAATTTGTGGAAGTTATATTACACTGCGATCGGACTTCGAACTCTTTTTTTTTGGCAAAGTTTCTGACTCTGAGCCGTTTTGATAACACTGTGACAGTGAGATTGGTTCCAGTTTTCGAGATATTGGTATATTAATTTTTTTTCTTTGAATACCCTACTATTCATAAGAAATCAATCTGATACGCAAATTATGTGAACAGAAAAATTATATATCTTTATGTTTACTTTGTATTAAATACAACAAAGAAAAATTCCTATCGATTTTATGAACTTTTCCAACTATTTTTAAGGTTTTTTTTTTTAATTTCACAACTTTTCCCTTATTGAAATTTTTACTTAGAATCAAATTAATTGGAAAATAAATTGTGACCGCTTGTTCAAGTAAATGTTTACGACATTTTTGCCTAGATATATCCTGATCCCTTAAAGGACCAGGATGGCAATATCCTGACAACAGATGAAGCACTATTGAACCAATGGCGAAAATTCTTCGCACATACGACGGAAACACAAGAAATAAGTGTGCAAGATCTAGCAACATGCAGCGAAACCCATATAGAAACATTTCGATTCAACCGCCATCTGTAGAAAAAATCCAAACTGCAATAAAAAAGTTTAAGAACAATAAAAGCAATGGTCCGGATAATATAGCAGCGGAATTGTTTATGTATGGATCAGCTATTTTGGCACCTGTATTGCACCTAATCTTCTACCAGATCTGGATGGGCAACTCCATTCCCAATCAATGGAAGAAAGGTGTAATAATTACAAGCCCGTAAAAGGATGACTCAAGCGACTGCAGAAACTGGAGAGGTATCTCGAAACACAGTTGCAAAAATATTAGCATTTGTAATCCTCGATCGTATTTCACTAACCATCAACGCAACTTTACGACACGAACAAAATAAGTTCAGACCACAAAGGTCCTGCGTAGGTCATAAAAACACCCTTCGTGTAATTGCTGAGCAGTCAGTAGATTGCCGCTCCCCCTGTATCTACTGTTTATAGATTTTGAGCGTGCATTTGGTACCATAAAAATGAGATGCAATATGGCACTGCCTTCGTTAAACAGGTGTACCGGAGAAGATATTTGCCTTAATACGTGAATTATATGTTAACGCAGAGTGCACTGTTCGATTCAAAGGAAAAAAAATAGCGAAAAATTCTCCATTCAGAGAGGTAGCATTGTGTCTATAGACGGTGGAGCGGATAAGGATGAAATGGCACGTATAACCAAAGCCTGGCACGCATACCACAAACTTAAAAAATGTTGTCCCCAACATTTTTCAGCGAAAAAACAAGAATTTTTAACACCAGCGTAACCAGTTCTGTTATATGGCTCTGCGACCTGGAAAGTAACGGACGTTATATGCAACAAACTTCAGGTATTAATTAATATATGCTGGCGACATATATGCCGAATATGTTGGCCTGCCACTATCTCCAATGTGAATTTACTTAGGATAACTAATAGCGAAGCAATACAAACTGAAATAAAATGCTGGAAGTGGTGGTCGATAGGTCACATGCTACGCAAATCTGACGATGATATAGCAAAAATGGCTTTTGAATGGAACTCTCAGGGATCGAGACGTCGAGGAAGACCCGAGGAAGATCCAAAGGGACATGGCCACAGATTAAGACCATGGCACAAGAAAGACATTAATGCACTAATTTTGTTTCCGTCCTATGCTCCGACTAGTAGTTTTAATGTAGCTTACCGGTGCACAGAGGGATGGCTTCATACATTTGTGTGCAATAAATATTATCAGTTGTCGTAGATCATTGAAAATTTGCACCGAGCATTATATTGACCAAATTAAAAAAAAAATTATTTAATAAAAATCGTCCACACAAATCGCCTACCGCACATACAACACAAATCGATTTTTCTCGTAAAATGTTTCCTATCGAAGCAAAAACCTTCAATTTTTATACATATGTTTCGTAGAGTAAAAAAAAGATACACACTACTTTTTATTAATGTCAGTCACGCCCATCGCCCACCTTGCATACATTCAAAATCATTTTTTTTCGCATAAAATTTTTCCTATCTAAACGAAAGTCTTCACATTTGGTACGTACACTTTCTGAAATAAGAAAAAGTTGCACGCGAAGTTTCATCAACACGTGTCACGCCCATCGCCCGCCTCATATACAATCAAAATTATTTTTTCGCAAAACATTTTTCCTATCCGAACAAAAACTTCAAATTTGGTAGATACAATTTCTAAACTAAACAAAATGTGCATACAAAGTTTCATCTCAATCAGTCATGCCCACCGTCCATAGTTATAAATATAAGTATAAACAAAATGAGTCCAAAATAGTCAAACATTTTATTCATCAGCTATCATTTCTTTGGCTACATCAAATAGTTCTAAAAGATGTTACTTATATACAGATCAGATGATGCAAGCAAACGTTGCAAGCCATCAGTATTTGTTAAAGTTCTATTGCACTTCTGGAATACAAAAATCTATACTTCCTGTAATCTTTATTATATGCTTTTTCTGCTTCTCGGAGAGCATGCCAATAGTGAGTACTGCTGCATCATGTCCTTTCCATATATTAGTATTTTATGCCAGTAATAGAGTGAAGTACCAGTTATATTTTTTGAGCAAATTGCTCAGCCATATCCCACGCAAATTTTTGAAACTTCACAGTATACATTTTCATCCCACATGTTGTTATCTGGGGAATAATTCGAAAGCGATCTATAACTTCTTCATTAACACCTGTTATATCGGCAATAAGTGCATTAAAGTGTTGGAAAGGAAACGTCTTGAGGTATTGCCATTGCTCGAAGACCCATATCGTTACTGTACAGAATCAATTTGCAAGCTTATTTGCTCTTTTAATGCGGTCTGGATGCGATGCTTGGTTTCTTGTTTTAATATCTAATTTTTTGCATCTATCGCAGACCACTTTTCGAAAGGCATATTATAAACTATAGAAAGTGTGTACTCCATTCAATTTATTACAAGCCTCATTATCAATGCTTTTATTTGAAATTGTGTCCAAATCGCTTATTTCGCAAGGTTTTGCTATACAAAAGTAACACACGTCTGCTGCAGCAGTATTTGTGAAGTTTGAGCCTAAATATATGCAAGAGATTTTATAACAAACCTGCACTGGAATATTCGTGACTTTTTTCAGAACATTTATAATTTTGTTCAGCGATCGCGGAAATGCGCAGGATTTTTTTCGATAATTCAAAGATTACACTCTCACCTTTCATTTGGATCTAGTGAGAAGACGGAGGCAAACGGCGCTATTACTAAACTACACATACAATCTAAATAATTTTTTTTAGTTAAAAATAAGGTGCTATATTTCAATAAAAACGGCATTAAAATGTTAGCAGTGAAAATATCTTACACGCATAAACCACTGAGTTGCATGAAAATTTTCATCAGTTTTCATGGTAAAATATTTTAGGAACTTCAATGGATTTTTTTCTACCACAGAATGTGGCTTTTTACAAAAGGTAATTATGGATTTTTCTTATTGAAATAGTTGTCTCTAGAACTGCATCATTCGATTTTTGAAAAGCGATAGGCGAAAAATTGCTTTTTTGCCAAGAAAATACAACTGTGCGGTGTATCGTACTTAATTTAATCCATTATGCGTAATGCACATGTAAATTATAATTGAAGTAATAAAATTAAAAAAATAAATAACTTTACTTTTATTCGAATATCTTATATCCAAATACACTAGTTCACAAAAAAATGCACCTCACAAGTGAGATATATTTCAAACTAAATTGGGCCTGCTGAGCACGAATATGACATTCATTTATTTTTCTTAAGATCCATTATCGAGATATTCGCGAAAAACTAGTATTTTTTGCAGTTTGTAAATATATTTCTAAAAATCTTGAATACTGTTTACTTGAATTGAGTAAATTTGGCATTGTTGCATAGACTGTTTTTCCTCTTTCAGTTCATATTTATACTGTGTTGAGCAGATAAAAATTCACTGAATTATAAGGCTTTATATTTGAAAAAATATTAATTTTTGCGATTTTTTTCAAAATACACCATTTTGAAGTGCCCCATTAAAGCAAACAAAAAAAAAATTTTAAATTTTTGTTTTGACCTATATTTTAAATAAAATTTTATTCCCAACGTATAAAAAGTAACATTGTTAACATCGGGCAAAAAGTTAGAAAGTTACAATAGATTTAGTGAAAACATCAGAATTTGAATTTTAGTTACATGACAAAGTTTCGAATAGTTAGAAAAATAGTTTGTGGAAGTATTCTTTCAGAGTTGGAAAATATACAATTTTTAATTTCAAAATTGAAAAATGTTCAATTTATGACAATTTTTGCCCAAAAAAGCACCATAATTGTTTTCTCTATAAAATTTTTTTCTTAAGAATCAAATAATTGTTATAAATTTGTCTAAAAGCTATCTTCACTGACATGATTTTAGAAAAACAACTTAATCGAATTTACAATTTTTGGTGTCGACCTATTTTTAAGATTTGTTGGAAGTTTCTTAGGAGTTGTAATAATTGTCAGAAGCAAATCATAGCTTTCTATACTTGCTGAGTATTAACTACATAAATTCCTACATAACAGCAAAATTTCATTGGAAAATATCAATAACCATTTTATAGCATTAAGAAAAAGTTTAATATGCACAAAACACTACATAGGACCATTTTTCCACTAGTTTTTCCGTAAGTCTTTCATAAAACTTTAGATTATAAAAATCTGAATACAGTGTTGAAAACTAAACTTAAGGTTGGTCACTTTGATATGCGATATGTGGACTTTTCTTTTTCAAACGAGTAAAAGTAATGGAATGGAGGCAAAAACTAGTACTGACCTGAGGACTAACGAATGAAAATCAAAATTTTGATGTTTTCACTAAATATGTTCTAACTTTCTCGTGTTTTGTTTGATGTAACTAATTTTACGGTTGCTATATTTAGAACAAAATTTTCTTTAAGATGTGGGGGTCTGAAATGAATTTTAAAAATTTTATTTTGCCTTGCTGGAGCGACTTAAAATAGTAAATTAAAAAAAAAACCTGAACAAATTAAGTTTTTGTCAAATCTAAAGACCTGTAACTCATTGAATTTTGATTCGATCATCACATTTTGAATATGGGCTGAAAGATTAAAAACAGATCTATGCAACAATGCCAAATTTTCTCAATTCAAAAACACAGTACTCAAGATTTTTGGAAATAGCTTTATAACTTAAGGAAAATAAATGAATGTCATATTCGTGTTCAGTGACCCCAAATTACCTTAGAAAACATTTCGTTTTTGAGGTGATCGCAAAAAGTTGAAAATTTGTGAACTAGTGATATCGAATATTTTATAATCGAATACCAGGCTCAAATATTTGATATTTAGCAAGCAGTGACGATATGTTTTGTCATTAGCTTGAGTATGAGCAAATATTGCAGTAGTAAATATTGCAACAGTAAGACAAAATAGTCCAATTGTCAAAATTAAAAATAGCATCGAAAATGGCTGAAAAGACAGTTAAATTGATGGTATATTTCCTTGTTGATACAACCATTTTCTGTTCACATAAGTTGCATACAAGATCGATTTTTAATAAATAATAGGGAGTCCAAAGAAAACAATTGAAATACCAATGTCTAGAAAACTCGAACATATCTGATTGTTAATAAAATAAAAATTTGTGAATCAATGTTAATGAAATATGGCTTACTGTGCTTGCAACATATTTAGCTATATATATATATATATATATATATATATATATATATATATATATATATATATATATATATATATATATATATATATATATATATATATATATATATACATATATATATATATATATATATATATATATATATATATATATATATATATATATATATATATATATATATATATATATATATATATATATATATATATATATATATATATATATATATATATATATATATATATATATATATATATATATATATATATATATATATATATATATATATATATATAGAAAATTCAATTCTGTATAAAACAATTTATTGATAATTGTGGTATTGTTATTTGTTTCAGGGAAAAAACATTAAATGCAGAAAGTCCGAAATTCCCATATATTTGTATATGGGATATGTTATATGATATCGGCACAGTTTAGTAAAACCAACGTGGGATATAACGGCCGCCGTAATGTACAACGAAAATTATGTGGGTCTACAAATTTAACTGTATTTATGTAGAGAAATTAAAAACTGCTTTGTATGTTGAGTTTATATAAAAAAGCAATTTTATTTGAAGTTTTTTTATTCAGGTTTTGATTACGATTCTTAAATATTTTATAAATTAAAAATTACTAATATCCAAATTGTTTTTATTAGCAAAAGAAAAGTTTGTTAGAATTACCAAAACGAAACAGTACTATTTTCCAAGCCGGCACACTCTCACCAGTGTCCAGGTGGTTTTATTTTTAGCTGTATATGCTTACTGAAGGTCTTAAATAGTTTATATATTGTTTGTTTTTACATAAATAAAATGATGCTAACAATTTTCTCATTTTTTTATAAAACGCATCCTTGGCAAAATGTCACTGCTTAATTGAAAATCTTTTACGTGTGTTAAAAATCACGTATAATTCTTTATACTCACGTCTTAATTTCTGAGAACAGAGGGAGTGTTGAGTTAATTAAGTTTTCATTTTTCCATCAACACTTAAATGATTGACATTTTATTAAAAAAAAATAAACGGAAATCTAGTAAAACATTTTGTAGGGTAAAGATATTAAGGATTCAAGTCTAAAAGTGGCGAAATATGCATTCTAAGTAATTTAGTGGCTACATTGTACAAATTATTTTTGCATTTGCATTAATATATTGTGTCAAATTATCCAACTCTATGAACAAAGAATAAAATTAACAAACAATTGCGTGTTTATTGCATTTGGGTTCCTCGAAATTATTGAAATATTTGGTAGTTATTCATTATTAACGTTCAGCTATACTTCAATAATGTCAAAAATCCTAAAGAAAATAGCGTAACAGTGGTTACGCTAATTACATTTCTTTTTTGCTTAGTTGGATAATTTTTACTCAGCGAAGCCGCTGTCAGAAAATTGATCTCAGAATAGATTAGTGTGAAGATGGCAAATAAATGTCATAAATGGCACTATGCAACAAAATTTAACTTTTATCGTAACGTTTGATCACTAGTATATCTTTTTGGTATATTATGGTCCCCTAACTACAAAAAAGTTGATATTTACAATTCTATGTATACGTTTTTTTAAACTATTTTCTTAACTTTGAGATTTTTCAAGACGCTGTAGAGTTATTTTATCATAACTTGGCAAGTGGTAGTCCCATTTTATTATAAAAAACATAAAAAATTATACAAAACTACCTTTAAGCCGTGCAAACTTTTTTTTTGTTATATACTCAATGTTTGCAGAATTATTCAGAGAATAATGATGAAAAATGTATTTTTTATGCAAAATTGAAATGAATACCAGATGTGAAATTTCAAAACTCCGATACATGTGTACATTTTTTTCATGGGTTATACTAGTGTCAGCCGTTATTTTGTTGTATAGTGTAAATTTTTGCCATTTTTGCAAAAATCAGGTGATTTCACTTTATTATAAATAAAATCAATATTTTTCCATTGATTTTCCCCACATGATGCTCATTTCATTTTTGGTATATCTGGCTTTATGATTATTTACTAAAAGCGGACAGTTTTGGCAATTTTAAATTTTTGATAAGTTTTTAATATATGAAAATTTTTCAATTTTACCTCAAAAACATGTAATTTTTCATCATTGCGGTTTGAATAATTCCAAAGCTATTGAGTTAAAAAAATATATATTCAACCATCTAAAGGTCGTTTTGCTTAAAGTTTTGTAGTGGTTTTAGTAATAAAAATTGCAAAACGTTTTCCAAGTTGTTATAAAAGCGGTGGAACAGCCTCTTAGAACTCAATTTTTGTTACAAAGTTAAGATTTTTCACTTTATTGTGAATAATATCTATATGTATGTAACTATTTTTATGAAACAAAATTTATTTTTTTTACGGTTTCTTATAAAATTTTGAAAAATAAAAAATTTTCAATTTTGCATAAAAAAATATCTTTTCATCATTGCGGTCTCAATAATTTTGAAACCAAAGACAAACATATAAAATTCACACAGTTTAAAGGTAAGTTTTTAATGGATTTTGTGACAAAATTGGACAACCCCTTCCCAAGTTGCAATAAAAAAATCCTAAATTAAAAAAAAATTAATAAAACAAAAATATCCATGGAATATAAAATTTCGACCGTTTTTTTTTCATGTTGCCTAGTGTAATCAGAGATGTTAGAGTTGTGCTTATCAGCTCTTTTTTGGATGAGTGGTCTTTCAACTCAGCTCACTTCACTGAACTACTTCGCTATTTTAGCTCAGTTATATTCAATGGATCCTGAAATAAAATTTTAATTTTTTGATTTCTTAACAGTTTTGTGTCTTCAGAACTATACGGGATATAGACGAAGACTTTGTAGCTTTATTTTTTTAAAGTTTATGATCAAACGGGATACAAGAGCGTTTAGCGGTATACCAAATCCAAAAGCAATCTACTTGCTGAAGCAACATCTTTGGACTTGTTATTCGGTTATACGTATTTTTGCCCTGTTAGCCTGAAAACACACAAAATAAGACAACCGGATTTTTCTTTTAACCCTGCTGTTAGATTAGAAAAAATAAACTAATCCTACATTAGAAGACCATTTGGTCCATACTACATATTTTATAAAAAAGTAAAATATTTAACCAATATTTTGTATCTAATTTGATTGATTACCTCATTAACACAATTTATAAATATTATTATGGATCGTGCTATATGGAATTTTTGAACCCATATCGTAAACACAATAGAAGTTATACCAAGTCAAATTATTTTTACAAGGTGATGTTGATTATCCAGTGGTTTTTGTATTGTTGTAATTGTTGTCGCCGCGTTGATGTATTTTGACCGATATTGACAAAGGCCCCTAGAGAAAATTTTCTAGTTACGCCTATGACGAAGGCACATTACGACCATATATTATTCTACTTATTCTTGCAAAAGTGTATCTGTATGTAAAATAAAGGCGTTCATAGATTATTTGACGCATTTTTTGGTCTTTTCATCGTCTTATAACACCAAAACTTGTAAAGTATGGCTTGAAATTTATGTTACCATATCTTGGAAAAGGTGAAAATACAAAGCCTGAACCATACCTAGGACAACGCGTTGTATCTGACTGACGAAAACTTGTTTTCCACTTTTGATTTGGTAAGAAAATTACATGAAAGGGAACTTATAAAGTATGTAGGAACTGGTGCCCATTTCTCAAAACTACAAGTTACAAATCTACAAGTAAATTACATACTAAACAACAACACTTTTACAAAATTTATTGTTGTGTTATGGGTATTTTATTTGTTGATTTGTAACTTGTAATTTTGAGAAATGGCCCCTAGAACGTAAAAATAAAACTTAGTGAATATAAAAAAGCTCCCATTGTACAAGTCTACATTTGCTTTCTATGACATTGCGACATTGGTATCATACATCCGTCCCAAAAGAAAGTAGTAATTGCATAGAGCAGCTGAACTTGATGGGAGTGAGTCGAAGGAAATGCCAGAGGTTCCTTCTAATTACAATTCGACAAGAAGTAAATATGTATATCGACCCATAATTATATATTGTTGTTCTTCGATAGCTTCTTATATTTCTGTTCTCATAGGAGCCTTAGACTCTGCTGACCAAATGATTGGCTTCTACACCATAAAACATAAAACAATCGATGGTAAACATGCTAGCCACATCCGCTTGGAATGCATATATACTTTTTTGTGAGATCAGAATACCATCAAATTATTTCAACATGTAATGAAAACAACTATCAATAAATTAAAATTTGTTTAGGAAGTACAAAAAACCTTAGTATTTTGATTTCATTCAAATAAAAATTTACACTGGACCAAATGGTCCCTAATCCAAGATACGTAAATTCTTGTTTTTCTAAGTCCGGCTTTATGACAGACACTTGAAACTATGGATATAATGTTTTTAATATTATAAATCACGTGAGCCGAAACCTCAAAGCAATATGTAACACCGTCTAAAAGTTACGACTATAACGAGGAAAATATTGGACCAAATGGGCTTAATCCAACAGCAGGGTTAAGTCAAACAAAATCGTATGATTATAACTAGGGATGTAACGATACGCCGTTTTGCCGATCCGATACCGATTCCGATACTTAAAAATAAATATCGCCGATACCGATTCCGATACCGATACGAATATTGAAATTGAGTTCAAGTTTAGATTAACAAATCTCAAGAAGAGCAATTTTTTTATTATGCAACATTACAGTGTAAGAGATTATTAATATTTAAAATAGATATTAATACAGTATATAAAATTGGAAGTAATTTTTAAGGAACTACATTTTCATTGCTTTCAAAGAATCTATATTAAACATATGCAGATAATTAGTAGAAAAGCCAGTACAAATTTGTAATTACTTTATAATTTTAAAAAATACTCGCCATGCTTTTTAAAAAATCGATTTTTTAAAGGACATTTATCAACTAATATTCTTCTAAATAACTTATTAGCTTAATTATTAAAAGTCTGCTAAAAGTTTATATTTATTCACTTAAATTTACATGAAAACACAGTTTTGTGTTTAAATTCGCATAAAAAGAAACAAGTTCTGAAAATGGGTAATTTTTCATCCTTTTTTAACCGACTTCCAAAAAGAAGAAGGTTATCAATTCGTGTGTGTTTTTTTTTACTTTTTTATGTTTGTACACGCATAACTCTGTCATTTGTGAAGCGATTTTAAAAATTATTTTTTTGCTGGAAAGGGTTTGCCTGCAGTTTGGTCCCATAATTTTTTTTTTTTTTTTGAAAATCGGAGGGGGAAATTCGCTTTCCCCATGCTGTCATTTCTGAACCGATTTTCAAAATTCTTGTTTTGTTTGAAAGGGTTTGACAAAAACTGGTCCCAATTTTTTTTTGTCGAAAATCGGAGAAGCAAGTTTGCTCCCCCTCCCCACCAATCCATAACTATATAATTTGTGAACAGCTTTTCAAAATTCTTGTGTTGTTTGCAAGGGTTCGCTAGTAGTTTGGCCCCATAATTCTTTTCGAAAATGGGAGGGGGAACCATGTATAACTTTGTCATTAGGAACCGATTATCAAAATTGTTTTTTTATTTGAAAGGGTTTGACTACAGTTTTTTTTTTTCGAAAATCAGTTGTGAAATTTGCTGCAAACCCCCCTTCAGGTTGGTACCATAATTGTTCTCCAAAATCTGTGCGGGATTTCCCCTTTTCCCACAAATATTGATTATCGCATAGCTCCTCCATTTATGGGCCGAATTCCAAAATTTATTTTTTGTTTGGAATGGTTTGCATAATTTTTCTACGAAAATCTGTGGGGCAAGTCTTCCACGCCTCCACCCAAAATATTTATTAGAGCACAATTCCTCCATTGGCTTACCGATTTTCAAAATTGTTTATATGGAAGGCCATCAAGTATATACTCTTTATACTGAAGTCGGCTTTTTTCCAGAATTATTTGAGGAATCATTATAGAACACCGAAAAAGAAATTTGTCCTAACATCACTTCAAATTCGGTGATTGGTAATGGAAAAAGAGAACTTCTTGCAATGACAAGCAAATGTGCAACTAATTAGAAATTATCCAAATTCGCAATATTTCCGGATCGCGACTGCTACATTTTCATGATTTCTTTATAATGTCTTTTTTTGCTGGGAATAAGATTTAAAAAACAACGAATTGAATTTGAGTTCATGGTAAAATTAACAATAAATAAATTATTGTTTTTGCAAAATAACAGCGTAAAATATTATTAATTTTTAAAGTTGATATTAATAAGATTTAAAAAATAACAAAATGCATTTAGTTCTTGGTAAAATTAACAAAAAATAAATAATTTGTTAAACAAAAACTAAAAAAATTTTTTTAAGTATCGTCGTATCGAGAGTAAAATATCGCCGATACCGATGTATCGGAAAATCTGAAGTATCGCCGATACATCGGTATCGGTATCGGTATTCGTTACATCCCTAATTATAACGCACACCAAAAAAAAATTTGGTGTGTTTGTCTCATAAGAACTAATGTTCTGTTGTCGTGTAAGTTACAAAAAATTTTCCCCCCCCATTTTCGAAAAGAGTTATTGGGCCAAACTGCTAGCAAACCCTTTCAAACAAAAAATAATTTTGAAGATCGTTTAAAATATAACATAATTATTGGTTTTTGGGGTGTAAATTTCTCCCTCCGATTTTCGACAAAAAATTTTGGGACCAATTTTTTGCAAACCCTTTTAAGCAAAACAAGAATTTTGAGAATCGGTTCACAAATGACATAGTTATGGATTAGGAGGGCGGAAGGGGTGGTGAGCAAATATTCCCGTCTTATTTTCAAGAAGAATTATTGGGCCAAACTGCTAGCAAACCCTTTCAAACAAAAAAGAATTTTGAAAATCGGTTCACAAATGTCAGAGTTATAGATTGGGGGGAGCAAATTTACCTCTCCGGTTTTCGACAAAATAATTTTTGGACTAATTTTTGTAAAACCCTTTCAAACAAAACAAAAATTTTGAAAATCGGTTCACAAATGACAGAGTTATGCATGGGGGAGCAAATTTCCCCCCTGCGATTTTCGAAAAAAAAAATTATGGGACCAAACTGCAGGCAAAACCTTCCCAAAAAAAAAGAATTTTAAAAATCTATTCACAAATGACAGAATTATGCGTGTACAAACATAAAAAAGTCGGTTAAAAACAGTCAATATTTTCTTTCAAACAAGTTCAATTTCAACCACATCGATCAACAATGTCAAAAGTGATGTTAATGTCAAATAATTTTTTTGCAACAAAATACGACCTACCTAACACATTTTCCGGATATATAGTATAAAAACCCACAGTGCGAATTAAGCAAAATTTTTTCAAAGAAAATCAGACATTTTTAAACAGATAATGTTTCTACCCTTTAGCTGCTGTTAACTTTTTTTTAACGTACTAAAATTTATAGATAAATTGTATTTAAAAAAATTTTTACGTAACGCTTAATATATTTTAATACGAATTAAATATTTTTTCAGAACACACACTTTACTTTAAATTCAATAGAACTCCGATGTATAATCTCCGATGTATTTAAACAAACCCTCCTTAGGTATTCAGTAAAAATTTTAATTATATAATAAAAAAAAAAATATAGATAACATTCAATACATTTTTTTGTTGGATAAAAACGATGATTGATTGATGAAAGGTTTTTCAAGATATTACTATTTAACAATGTTTGCAAAACTTTTAAATATTTACAAGTACTAAATTATTATATGTTGTTAATGCAATTTTAATAATTTCAATGAGTAATTAAGTTTACTAAAAAAGCGTAACGCTCTTTACACAAGACTGCGGACAACAGTAATTCAAAAAAAATTATAATTTTTAATATTGTTCAAAAATGTAATGTGTAAAACAAGAAATAGAAGTATTTTAAAACCGTTATAAATTTAATCTCGGCTTTGGAAAAATTCATAATATCTTAATGTAGAAAATTAACCGCATGCATTACGGAAACATCATTTTGTATTACGATAGTATAAATAGTAATTTCCTTCTTCGTTTTTAACACATAACGCTCAGTCTTACACAAAAAAAACTTACGTACATTTATTTACAATTTATTAAATCACGCTAAAGCAGTTTTCTTTTTAAAATTTATGCGGTTATTTTATGAAATATTTTACATACATATTGCAACGTAGTCGTATCTAAAAAAAACGTTAAGTTACTGCAGAAAAAATGTTCCTTCATGCGTTCTTAACATGGAAACAAATTTACAGAAACATATCTTAGTCTAAGCCGAAGTTATAACCACTAAGAGCTAATGCCGTCCATATACTTGCTGACATTCTTAAGGCTTAAACACGTTTGCCAAGCTTCATTTTTTGAGATGTGACTACTTTGAAATAGAGGAGCGATATAGATATCGTGGTGTTTACTACTTTTACTAAATTAACACAAATATGGGCAATTCATCAGGCATTATATTAAAAAAATATAATCTGTTTATTGTGATAGAAAGCGAACAAAATGAACTTAAAAGAAACATGAATGACACAAAAATGTAACCGTAAAAAAAGCATGAGCTAGGGAGCTGAAAGAGCTCATTGTTATGACCAGCTCACTTCTTTCACTTGTGTGAGTAGTTGAATTCAACTAGTTCGTTCATGAACTTTCCAACTCTAATAAATCTCAACAATTGCATATTTTCATAAAATGCATAGTGATATGAATTTCTGGTTTAAAACCATATTAAAAATCATAAATATTAATCCTAAAAAAATCTTAAATCTTTCTAGCTAAACATTTTTACCAGCACAACACCTGTCTATGGAATAATTTATTGTTTTTGTTTCTAAATACGTTTTAATGTTAGAGCATTCAAGGCTAATTAAACGTTTAACTATAATTTATGTTACGTACTATGACACTATTAAAAAAAGATTGTAATTAATTTATATTATTTCTTTTGTTTTCGTTATATTTAATCATTTATTTTACTTAAATGTTTACATATTTTATGGAAAAATCTGCTACGGGCTATGATATTATTGAAAAATTTTCTAATTAATTTATATTATTTCTTCTATTTTCGTAATTTTTATTCATTTATTTTACTTAAATGTTCACATATTTGATGATAAAATGTTTCCACATCACTTAACTAAAGTGATTTAGCTGAATAGAAAAAAAATGTACGACAAATTATGGCAATGTGTTCAAGTAATACTGACTTTTTAATATCATACAACATATATTTGTGTCAACTCGATGACTGTATTCGCCTCATAGCTTCAGCTAACTAGTTTAAGAATATGGATAAAATCATACCCTATTTTCTTCCAATAATACAATCACCCTTGTTCTATTTGCAATTTTTATAGTTTAAATTTTAGTTTTGAAAATGTGAAGTACGTATCTAATAAAATATTATTTCGAGCCAATAACAACATAAAAAATTGCCAATTCTCAAACGTTTCACTAACTTTTTTTAATAATGTTTAACGAAAACATTAACTTGGTTTATAAGAGCCAAAAAATTATTTTGTCATGAATAAACATAATTTAAAATAAAATTAAGTCAAAAAACACTATAATATTTTAACATAAAATTGTATCTTTAAGAACAAAATTTTAATCAGTAGGTAGTGAGCGTGACAGAACAATATATCGCAAGCCACGTAAATACCATTGTTTTAGCAATAAGCCATTAAAACTTTTTATATCACATATATTGGACTAAAAATATATGGTATAGTTAATTTCAAAACAATACTGCTACTTGAAGCGAAGTTGTTTAAAAAAAAGCTTCTCATGTAAAGTTTTATTTATGCTGGTTAGGATTTTCGTGCCGTTACGACTCGATATGTAAAAAAACCTTTTGAAAATTTTATAAATTTGAGATCTGAGAAACTAAAAACATTTTCTCTCAAAACTGCGCATTTTATAGAAATATTTACCTTAATTTTAATAACATTTTACATATACAGTATTTCATTTAAGAGCTGAAATCTAGTAAAAAACTGCTTTGGCGCTATACGAAAACTCTTTTCAACTCAAACTTACTAAATTTTCCTAATATCACAACCTAAATCAGAGCGTAAAGCGTCACGTAGGTAACATGGTACGTATTTACAGTACATGCAAATTAAATATTTTGAAGTCAAATGTACTGTAATTACATACCCTGTTTCTTGCGCGACACTCAACGCTCTGATTTAGCTTGGGCTGTAAGTTTTAGTTAATTTTTTAATATAATATATTAAAGAAAAGCACAACCTTTTTCTTTCGCTGTTGGTTCTACAACCGTAATAAAACCGATTATTGACATTTAATTTTATTATATAAAGATTTGCTTCAACATTTAAATGCTGGTGTCGTAACAGAGCCATTTAAAAATTTTATTCATTTTATAAATAAAATAATTCAACATTTTATTTAAAGATGTGTATGAATTATGTGTCAAAATAGCACGTTACTGAGTCTATTACAACTAGTATTATGTGAAGAAAAATTAACAACGTACTATTAATATCAGAATCTTCGTAATTAGGCATTGTATAAATACTCATCAAATATTTGGCCATCTCTGATACTTAATGCTCCTGATGATAAAAATATTCATCAAGGCATAGCATTATTGGATTAGCAATATTATGCACATTAATTTTCACTTTCTACTTTTGTACCAAATGTACAAGATGACAGTATTTCCCCACCACTCAACAAAGTAGTAGCCATTTGACAAGTAAAACTCGTTTTATATTTATGGACATAACTGCAAGGCGTATTCAATTTTCCTCAACTAATTTATCATAATGTGATAACATATTATTAAGAACCAAGTAAATCTTTGTATGAAATAATATGAGCTTATAGCATCTTTCAAAAATAAAACAGAATTATTTGAATTAAGACATCTCTTTTGCTTAATATTGAAACTTCTTTAAAAAAGTAAATTAATTTAATTTAATTAAATTTATCTAACCCACAACAAAAAATCAATAATAAAATTATTTAACTACAACATAAAATCTACCCTGTTACATGGATGCGAAACCTGGAACATGGCACCACGTGACCTTCAGGTATTTTTTAACAAATGCCTAGCAAAAGCTTACAGATTTTCTGGTCTGCAACAATATCCAACAGCCAACTCTGGATGGAGGCAAACCATCAGCAAGCGAAAATGGAGTTGGATAGGTCACACCCTTCGTAAGCCAGACGATGATATTGCCAAGAAATGCCTAGATTGGAACTCGCAGGGAAGCAGACGAGTCAGGAGACCAGCACATACCTCGAAGCGGCAACTGGCAACATAACTTTAGAGATTACACATGAAGTGGAACGAAGTCATGCATCGAACCGAAGATCGGAATAATCTGGAAACAGTAAAAACGCAGTGTTTTAAATAAACATTAACACATTTGAAAACTCAAAACCCACTTGAAGTATGTTCTCTTTCTACATTTCCCTATTGCAGGGAAGAGAGAAATTTATAATAAAACACAATTTGTTTTATCGGTAGTTTAACGATGATAAAATGAGACATGATTTTAGAGCATTTTCGATGCTTCGAAAAAAGCGCTATTTTATATCAAAAACAAGAGCTCCAAGTGGGATATCGCGAACAAAAATCATGCAAGTTCGAAGCGCTTTTCGAAACAGTAGAGACAACAAAACTAGCTTCTCTCCCTTATAAACCTGCTTCGTCCGTTTATTACAAAACCTTTTGGGGATTTTGTTTTTCTAATGGTATACTTTCATACTGTATTCAAATTATTGAGGGTACATTTTCTTGTTGCAATGTGTTATTTAATAAAGAAAGAACTTATTTAGAAAAAAGAAACAACTTTCTACGAAAATATAAGGTTTTGATACCAACCCGACTAGAAGTTTTTATGCAAACTCATTTGGGATCTAACTGGGATCCCGATCCCGATGTAACGCAGAAAAGTATTTGGGATCCGATTGGTTTGCTGTGGGGAAATATCAAAATCTTGAAAAAATTTGCTTAAATCGGGAAAATATCATCCTTGAACAATATCCAAAAAATGGTAGCTGTTAATAATAAATAGTTACTTTCTTAAATTAAAAGATTTTTAAACAAAATTTGCATGTTTTAAATAAGTTTTTCTTCATAAAGACTAATATAATTGAATAAAAATTAAATTTTATTGCTAATTATTTTGTCTGTTACTAAAAGAGGCTCAAGAATTAAAAAAATACGTTGGTTTAGTAAAGGTTCGAAAAACTAAAAAGAATGAAAACTCCTGCTCCATATCATCTGTTTTAAAACAATCCTCGTCTGAAATACAAGATGTAAATGCAAAACGGCTCAAAGCAAAACCTTTAACTATATCTTAATATTATTTTTGGTTGAACATTTCATAAAAAAGTTGGGTGGAAGTAAAATCTAATCATCAAAGCAATTCTTTGTCATGGTGTAAATTCATAATGTAAATACTTGTTATACGGCAGACAAAGAAAATACCTTATGGCTCAAGTACATTAAAAACATACACTTTTACTGTTTGTAGTTTATAAAATTAATGGTAAAATAAAGACTCTCTTTTATCAACGGGAAAAATGTGTGGGGTTCAGAAATAAAATGATATTGTATAAAAATTTTAATACATACATACTTGCATAAATAACTTTTAAGCTGCTTGAATTTGCGGCGGAAAAATTATTTTATAAAATTCTGTTGTTTAATTCAAAATAAATATTTTAAATTAAAAATGGTTTAAACTAAAGAACCAATAGAAATTTATTTATATAAAAAATTTTCGTTGAGGTTCATGCCTGTCACTTAAATGTATTTAAATAGGAAAAATTTTAATTCGTATCCTATTACTAAATTCATAAATTCAAATATTTTTTAAAAATTAAAAACTTTTTTGGAAACTATTCCTTTGTTAGTTAAAAACAGAATTTAAGCCCGTCTTCAAAAAACTTATGAAATTTTGTTTCCTGATTTCAAAAAAATTCAAGTTTTGACTTTAAAATTTAAAAACTTTTGCATTTTCTAAAATTTTTGTCAAAGAAAGTACCATTACTCTTTTATATATAAAAAAATCTGTTGGAATATATAACAAATGTTTACTTATTTGAAAGGTATCTGCACAGACATGAATCGTAGGTAAAAAATAATTGAGTTTCCTAGCCTACCTACTACGACCTATTTTATATAAAAATTTTGATTTAGTCCAAAGTTATTAAATTAGTTTGGCTTAAGTTCATTTTTAATTTAATCATTCGATCAAATTATATTTTATTTAAGAAAGAAATTCTAAAGCATGTAAATATTGAACATTCAAAGAAAATTTTGGCTGTACGGAAGGTTGAACTGACAGCTGTTTCGTGACCACCAAGTCTACTCATCAGGAACAGTACACATTCATGTTTAGCTAAGTGCCTTTAGAGTTTTAATAATTGAGTTATGAATTTTTAGTCGAACTGTATGGTTTTATACAAAGTTATTAAATTAGTTTGGCTTAAGTTCATTTTTAATTTAATCATTCGATCAAATTATATTTTATTTAAGAAAGAAATTCTAAAGCATGTAAATATTGAACATTCCAAGACTTGGTGGTCACGAAACAGCTGTCAGTTCAACCTTCCGTACATGCAAATTTTTCTTTGAATGTTCAATATTTACATGCTTTAGAATTTCTTTCTTAAATAAAATATAATTTGATCGAATGATTAAATTAAAAATGAACTTAAGCCAAACTAATTTAATAACTTTGGATAAAACCATACAGTTCGACTAAAAATTCATAGCTCAATTTTGATTTAGTTCATATGTTCTCCAAAACCTGTGACTCAAAAACAACTGCCACTTATATATACGAATTTATTTGCCAAAGGGTTAAATGAGCCAACATGTATGGAAGCTATGGGAAAAATGGTACAAAACTCCATTTTTGTTTTTGAAAATTTTCAGATTCCCAAAAAATATATTTTTATTATGATAAAAAATATGTATAATTGTGATTCTATTCTAACGTGATTTTTCGCATCCTGTAATTTTTTGTCTCACGGCTCATTACTACAAATGAATAAATTCGGTACTCATGAATATGTTGCGTAAAATTTTTTTTGATATTGCACATTTAAGGCAAAAGAAAACTGGTAATATCTCATTGAAATTTCAGTTTCGTAACATGTGCTAACCTAGAGTTTGTCTGTAAATTGGTTACTTTCTTCGTCCCGACAAATAACACTATGCAACAAGAAAAATGTCAGGGTGTACCACTATATTTTTTCATGTTTTATAGTTCGCTATCTACAAAAACAGAAGACATTTAAATTCTATGGATACATTTTTTAAATAAATTTTTCGTTTTAATTAGGTATTTTTGAAGATGATGCTCCACTGATTTTATCATAACTTATAAAGAGGTTGTCCAATTTAATTACAAAACCCAAAGTGCACTTTCCCAGCGTTGCGATCGGTTTCATTCCCATTTTTCTGATTTTTGTTCTACTCAAGACATACTTTTTTTGGTTTGATTTTATACTTAAGTATATATGAACATGTAAACATGTGAAAAGCTCAAGCCAGTAGCTAATTGTTTATTAATATTATTATTTCGAACGTATTTGCGTTGTGAATCCAAATTGCTATTGGCTAAGCTTCGTTACGTTATATTCAGAAAGCATTGGGCAAGGAACAAGGGAAAAATTAACATCAACTTAATATTTCAACGTACACAGCAGAACAGAGTAGCGCCACTTTCGGAAGCCGTTACACTTCCATCATCAGTGCTCACGTGTATTTTGCTTATCACCACTTGTCAGGTGGCTCTGTTGAATGTGATTTTAGTTCTTATATAAAATTTTTTGTTTTTGAAAATTGAATATGAGAATTAAATGACTCTCAAGCAGATATTCGGACATGTTCTGTATTTCATGTGGAATTAAAATGTGCGGAATTATCAAAGCATTGTTGTTGTAAATTAATATTTATATCAACAATGCTTTGATAATTCCACACATTTTAATTCCACATGAAATACAGAACATACCCGATTAACTGCAATTTTCCCAGCGTTGACATCGGTTTATTTTTCTTCATTCTTATTTTTATAATTTTTGTTCTTCTCAAGACAAACTTTTTGGTTTGATTTTATACTTAAGTATATGTGAATATGTAAACATGAGAAAAGCTCAAGCAAGCTAATTTTTTATTAATGATTATTTCGAACGTATTTGTTTTATGAATCGAAATTGATTATTAGGCTAAGCTTCTTAACGTTCTATTCAGAAAGAATTGGGCATGATTAATATTCCAAGGAACAAGGGAAAAATTAACATCAACTTAGTTTTTCAACGTACACAGCAGAATAGAGTAGCTTTAGAGTCATTTAATTCTCGTATTAAGTTTTAACGAAAAATTTGTATGCATAAAAATTAAAATCACATTCAACAGAGCCAACTGATAAGCGTTGATAAGCAAAATACACTTGAGCACTGACGTTCAATTCTTTCTGAATATAACATTGCGAACCTTAGCCTTATAATCAATTTGGATTCCCTGAAAATTGAAATTTTTTTAATATATAAAAAATCGAAAATGGCTAACACAGCATTTTTATTAACAAATCTGAAGGCCACTTACATTACTAATAAAATAAGCTTTATTAAATGAAAATCGATGGATAAATATTGATTTTATTCATAGTAAAGTGAAATCCCCTGATTGTTGCAAAAATTTCGAGTGTTTACACTGTACAACAAAATCAATTTTCTTTTCATAATAGTAAGGTTTTTAAATGGATTCTAGTATAAGTCAACAAAAAATACATGCATGTATCGGTGTTTTGAAAGTTTACATCTGGGATTTATATTAGGGGATATTAAGTTTTTCCGCCCTTTTTCCACATAATTATACTGATTCGGCATTGTATATTTTGTAGGTCCCCCGGGAAGCACGGTTTGTACATCTTGGTGATAACACTAGCCTTTATGTTGTTCTTTCTGGGGATAGGGTAATTGGTTTTGGCTGACATTACCTTTGGCCCACTACCCATAAAACTTATGTGTCGCTACCCAATCTCTGGAAACAGAGCAACGGGGCGTGCATATATTTATTTAAGGAAACAGGCTTGCCTACCCTAGTCAGTACCCAGCAATAATAAATTTGGTACACGGATGCACTAAGATTAAATAGAAGGGCTTCGCAGGTGCGCAAAAGCACATAGTGCATCGCCTCTGCCTTACGAGGGTGCAAAAACGTAAGTGACTGAGTACTGATGACTGAGTACTGATGACTGAGTACTGATGACTGAGTACTGATGAATGAGTACTGATGACTGAGTACTGATGACTGAGAACTGATGACTGAGTACTGATGACTAAGTACTGATGACTGAGTACTGATGACTGAGTACTGATGACTGGGTACTGAGTACTGATGACTGGGTACTGAGTACTGATGACTGAGTACTGATGACTGAGTACTGATGACTGAGTACTGATGACTGAGTACTGTACTGAGTATTGTACTGAGTATTGTACTGAGTACTGTACTGAGTACTGATGACTGAGTACTGATGACTGAGTACTGTACTGAGTACTGATGACTGAGTACTGATGACTGAGTACTGATGACTGAGTACTGATGACTGAGTACTGATGACTGAGTACTGATGACTGAGTACTGATGACTGAGTACTGATGACTGAGTACTGATGACACTGATGACTGAGTACTGATGACTGTGTACTGATGACTGAGTACTGATGACTGAGTACTGATGACTGAGTACTGATGACTGAGTACTGATGACTGAGTACTGATGACTGAGTACTGATGACTGAGTACTGATGACTGAGTACTGATGACTGAGTACTGATGATTGAGTACTGATGACTGAGTACTGATGACTTAGTACTGATGACTGAGTACTGATGACTAAGTACTGATGACTGACAACTGATGACTGAGTACTGATGACTGAGTACTGATGACTGAGTACTGATGACTGAGTACTGATGACTGAGTACTGATGACTGAGTACTGATGACTGAGTACTGATGCCTGAGTACTGATGATTGAGTACTGATGACTGAGTACTGATGACTGAGTACTGATGATTGAGTACTGATGGCAGAGTACTGATGACTGAGTACTGATGACTGAGAACTGATGACTGAGTACTGATGACTGAGTACTGATGACTGAGCACTGATGACTGAGTACTGATGACTGAGTACTGATGACTGAGTACTGATGACTGAGTACTGATGACTGAGTACTGATGACTGTGTACTGATGACTGAGTACTGATGACTGAGTACTGATGACTGAGTACTGATGACTGAGTACTGATGACTGAGTACTGATGACTGAGTACTGATGACTGAGTACTGATGACTGAGTACTGATGACTGAGTACTGATGACTGAGTAATGATGACTGAGTACTGATGACTGAGTACTGATGACTGAGTACTGATGACTGAGTACTGATGACGGAGTACTGATGACTGAGTACTGATGACTAAGTACTGATGAATGAGTATTGATGACTGAGTACTGATGACTGAGTACTGATGACTGAGTACTGATGACTGAGTACTGATGACTGAGTACTGATGACTGAGTACTGATGACTGAGTACTGATGACTGAGTACTGATAACTGAGTACTGATGACTGAGTACTGATGAATGAGTACTGATGACTGAGTACTGATGACTGAGTACTGATGACTGAGTACTGATGACTGAGTACTGATGACTGAGTACTGATGACAGAGTGCTGATGACAGAGTACTGATGACTTAGTACTGATGACTGAGTACTGATGACTGACTACTGATGACTGAGTACTGATGACTGAGTACTAATGACTGAGTACTGATGACTAAGTACTGATGACTGAGTATTGATGACTTAGTACTGATGACTGAGTACTGATGACTGAGTACTGATGACTGAGTACTGATGACTGAGTACTGATGACTGAGTACTGATGACTGAGTACTGTACTGAGTATTGTACTGAGTACTGTACTGAGTACTGTACTGAGTACTGATGACTGAGTACTGATGACTGAGTACTGTAGTGAGTACTGATGACTGAGTACTGATGACTGAGTACTGATGACTGAGTACTGATGACTGAGTACTGATGACTGAGTACTGATGACTGAGTACTGATGACTGAGTACTGATGACTGAGTACTGATGACTGAGTACTGATGACTGAGTACTGATGACTGAGTACTGATGACTGAGTACTGTTGACTGAGTTCTGATGACTGAGTACTGATGACTGAGTACTGATGACTGAGTACTGAGTACTGATGACTGAGTACTCTACTGAGTATTGTACTGAGTACTGTACTGAGTACTGGTGAGTGATGAACTGATGACTGATGAACTGATGAACTGTTGAACTGTTGAACTGATGAACGGATGACTGATGACTGATAAACGAAATGACTGATAAACAAAATGACTGATAAACGAAATGACTGATAAACGAAATGACTGATAAACCAAATGACTGATAAACGAAATGACTGATAGACAAAATGACTGATAAACGAAATGACTGATAAACGAAATGACTGATAAACAAAATGACTGATAAACAAAATGACTGATAAACAAAATGACTGTTAAACGAAATGACTGATAAACGAAATGACTGATAAACGAAATGACTGATAACTAAAATGACTGATAAACAAAATGACTGATAAACAAAATGACTGATAAACGAAATGACTGATAAACGAAATGACTGATAAACGAAGTGACTGATAAACGAAATGACTGATAAACGAAATGACTGATGGACGAAATGACTGATGAACGAAATGACTGATAAACGAAATGACTGATAAACCGAAGGACTGATGAACGAAATGACTGATAAACAAAATGACTGATAAACGAAATGACTGATAAACGAAATGACTGATAAACGAAGTGACTGATAAACGAAATGACTGATAAACGAAATGACTCATGAACGATATGACTGATGAACGAAATGACTGATAAACGAAATGACTGATAAACAAAATGACTGATAAACAAAATGACTGTTAAACGAAATGACTGATAAACAAAATGACTGATAAACGAAATGACTGATAAAGGAAATGACTGATAAACGAAATGACTGATAAACGAAATGACTGATAAACGAAATGACTGATAAACGAAATGACTGATAAACGATATTACTGATAAACAAAATGACTGATAAACAAAATAACTGATAAACGAAATGACTGATAAACGAAATGACTGATGAACGAAATGACTGATGAACAAAATGACTGATAAACGAAATGACTGATAAACGAAATGACTGATAAACAAAATGACTGATAAACGAAATGACTGATAAACGAAATGACTGATAAACGAAATGACTGATAAACGAAATGAATGATAAACGAAATGACTGATAAACAAAATGACTGATAAACGAAATGACTGATAAACGAAATGACTGATAAACGAAATGACTGATAAATGAAATGACTGATAGACGAAATGACTGATGAACGAAATGACTGATAAACGAAATGACTGATGAACGAAATGACTGATAAACGAAATGACTGATAAACCGAAGGACTGATGAACGAAATGACTGATGAACGAAATGACTGATGAACTGATGAACTGACGACTGATGAGTACTGATGACTGAGTACTGATGACTGAGTAGTGATGACTGAGTACTGATGACTGAGTACTGATGACTGAGTACTGATGACTGAGTACTGATGACTGAGTACTGATGACTGAGTACTGACGACTGAGTACTGATGACTGAGTACTGATGACTGAGTACTGATGACTGAGTACTGATGACTGAGTACTGATGACTGAGTACTGATGACTGAGTACTGATGACTGAGTACTGATGACTGAGTACTGATGACTGAGTACTGACGACTGAGTACTGATGACTGAGTACTGATGACTGAGTACTGATGACTGAGTACTGATGACTTAGTACTGATGACTGAGTACTGATGACTGAGCACTGATGACTGAGTACTGATGACTGAGTACTGATGACTGAGTACTGACGACTGAGTACTGATGACTGAGTACTGGTGATTGAGTACTGATGACTGAGTACTGATGACTGAGTACTGATGACTGAGTACTGGTGACTGAGTACTGATGACTGAGTACTGATGACTGAGTACTGATGACTGAGTACTGATGACTGAGTACTGATGACTGATGACAGAGTACTGATGACTGAGTACTGACGACTGAGTACTGATGACTGAGTACTGATGACTGTGTACTGATGACTGAGTACTGATGACTGAGTACTGATGACTGAGTACTGATGACTGAGTACTGATGACTGAGTACTGATGACTGAGTACTGATGACTGAGTACTGATGACTGAGTACTGACGACTGAGTACTGATGACTGAGTAGTGATGACTGAGTACTGATGACTGAGTACTAATGACTTAGTACTGATGACTGAGTACTGATGACTGAGTACTGATGACTGAGTACTGATGACTGAGTACAGATGACTGAGTACAGATGACTGAGTACTGATGACTGAGTACTAATGACTGAGTACTGATGACTGAGTACTGATGACTGAGTACTGATGACTGAGTACTGATGACTGAGTACTGATGACTGTAAACAACATGTAAACATGTGAAAAGTTCTAGCCAGTAGCTAATTGTTTATTAATATGATTATTTCGAACGTATTTGCTTTGTGAATCCAAATTGCTTATTGGCTAAGCTTCGTTACGTTATATTCAGAAATAATTGGGCATGATTAATATTCCAAGGAACAAGGGAAAAATTAACATCAACTTAGTTTTTCAACGTACACAGCAGAATAGAGTAGCTTTAGAGTCATTTAATTCTCGTATTCAGTTTTCACGAAAAATTTGTATACATAAGAATTAAAATCACATTCAACAGAGCCAACTGATAAGCGTTGATAAGCAAAATACACTTGAGCACTGACGTTCAATTCTTTCTGAATATAACATTGCGAACCTTAGCCTTATAATCAATTTGGATTCCCTGAAAATTGAAATTTTTTTAATATATAAAAAATCGAAAATGGCTAACACAGCATTTTTATTAACAAATCTGAAGGCCACTTACATTACTAATAAAATAAGCTTTATTAAATGAAAATCGATGGATAAATATTGATTTTATTCATAGTAAAGTGAAATCCCCTGATTGTTGCAAAAATTTCGAGTGTTTACACTGTACAACAAAATCAATTTTCTTTTCATAATAGTAAGGTTTTTAAATGGATTCTAGTATAAGTCAACAAAAAATACATGCATGTATCGGTGTTTTGAAAGTTTACATCTGGGATTTATATTAGGGGATGTTAAGTTTTTCCGCCCTTTTTCCACATAATTATACTGATTCAGCATTGTATATTTTGTAGGTCCCCCGGGAAGCACGGTTTGTACATCTTGGTGATAACACTAGCCTTTATGTTGTTCTTTCTGGGGATAGGGTAATTGGTTTTGGCTGACATTACCTTTGGCCCACTACCCATAAAACTTATGTGTCGCTACCCAATCTCTGGAAACAGAGCAACGGGGCGTGCATATATTTATTTAAGGAAACAGGCTTGCCTACCCTAGTCAGTACCCAGCAATAATAAATTTGGTACACGGATGCACTAAGATTAAATAGAAGGGCTTCGCAGATGCGCAAAAGCACATAGTGCATCCCCTCTGCCTTACGAGGGTGCATAAACGTAAGCGAATTAAGAAATTTAACTCACACACGAGAAAGTTGGTCAGCTATTTATGTTTGTTTTAAGCTCGAAGTTTTTTCTTTCAACTAAAACTTTTTTATAGTACATCCTCTTTCGCTTACGTGGATACAAATATGGATGCGAGTGTTATTTTTACTTCGTAGTTTGATTTTTTTATTCTTCCATTGAATTGTGTATGATAATAAATGTGCCTCGGCAGCTTAGTGGTTAGTGTTCTAGCCTACCATGCGGAGATCGTGGGATCGATTCCTGATTCAATACGCGAGCAAAAATTATATAATAAAAGTAAATTGTAGTGTAATACAGTTTCCAATTGTGTTTATACCACTTACTAAATAAATAAATATGAAAACAACATAAAATAATTTCAAATAAAAAATGTATCCAAATGTAGATGAAATTGTGATATAAAGATCAAAATTTTTTTTAATTATATACATATAAAAAAGACATAATGCATCTAAGATGCGCAAATAGAAGCTCATGCCTCCAGACCTACCAAGTGGGACATGCCATACAAAAATCATGTAATACGGAAGCAAGTTGGTAAGGGAGAGTACCAAAATCTCTCCATTACAAACCTGCTTCCGGTAGACGGATATTTTTGCTGGGTAAGGAGGTGGAAGGACACCTATGGTTTCACCTAAGACCAAAGTTAATAGAAAGTTAACCTCTAGGGGTTTTCTTTTGAGGCTTTACCAGTAGCATGAACTGGTACCACGGGAACCAGTTGCCCCACAGATAACTTGCCCTTCAGAGGGTTAAAGACATGATGCTCGCCGTTAAGTGACATTATCTTGGATGATGTTCTTGGCGGACTTCGTCTTACCCTCAACAGGAAGGATGATTCTGTGGCTGGTTGTTGGTGAGGTCTCTTTGGGAGTCCACGTGGTGGCTATGGTTGCCACCAAAATCGTTGGGAGAGGTGTTGGTTAAAAGACTGATGCTCGCCCAGTGCTAGTGATTGGGTGGACTTCGGTCCACCAACAGAAAGCCTCTTTGTACTGTTGCTAAACCAATAGAAGTTACACTCGGTAGTGCTTTGTGCGCGGGTGGAAGGGGAGTATTTTGCTGGGGACGTCTACACATTGTGGTAGATACCTTTCCAGCTTCTGTTTCCCCGGAAGCCTTGTGTGCATCGTGTTAAGCTGCTGATGTAGCAGAGATTAAATAGCTAAAACACTCTAACAAGGTGTTTGTGCATGGTGGAGTCGGCCGTGCATGAGAAGTTGCTACCTGTGTGAGCCTTGCAAGCCACACAAGGTGTGCCTTCGGGGTAACTCGGGTGTGGTGGTGAACACTCAACTTCACTCTGTGTTATGAGAACATCGTCGGATTAGGCCGTAATGGCAAGTACCGACGCTAATCATGAATACACCTGCATGTCTTGTTGGTCTTTCTTTTAACGTATAAAATATGTTCAGTCCTTCTATGTAGAATAACACGGTTAACAGTTTTGTGGAACATTATAACCCTCTATCTCTTCGACGTATGGGACTTTTTTGGCCATAAGTAATTAAGGTGCAAGAAACTTCCATTCCGAGGCGATATAGCGGGGTTGATTGTTCCTCAAAAATTTTCTCGTGGTATTTTACATCAAATTGATGAAGACACCCTATACTTAGTCACCCTTGACACCCTATACCTAGTCTAAAGTAATTTGTATGTGAAATAGAAAAACGATATTTTGGGGCGTGGCATAAATTAAAAGCTAGATATAAAAAGTTTTGGAAGTGATTTCTTATCACGTGCTAAAAATTGGACATTAAAAGGGAAGGATCCGAGATGGCATAAGTGGCGCCTAGGATTGGATGTCGGATTAAGAGGCTAGCAGAGAAAAAAATTAAGCCACAGGCAAGCTATAAACAATGATATGCGATACGACGAGATTGGACTTTAACAGGCGGCGCTATATAAAAATAAATTAGAAGTGTTGTATTTTGGGGCATGCAAAAAAAGCTTTTTAATGTTTTGGAAATGTCATTGACATATCTTTCATTCTAGGGGGTGGCTGATGAAATTTTTTTTCGAATCCCTTAGATTATACAATCTATATTTATTTATTTTCTAAAAATTGGTTTTTGTCCCCGTTTTATTTGACTCATATTTTTATAAAAATGTTACTTTAAGAAAAATCATATTTCGTAAAAGAAGGAAAATACCAAAGCTGCAATTAGTGGACATAAGTACAAAGTACTGGTCTACATTATCTCATAATATCAAACTGTTATTTTTATCCCCCCATGGGTTTTTGAAGCTTAAAGTTCTGCATTTTTTTTTTTTGCTATGTCTTGGCTCCAGAAAGTTTCCTTCTTTACTAAAAGAAAACAACAATTTATTGCTCTATGTACAACAGGGTGAACCCTGGTTTCAATCGAAAATCTATAAAATGAGAAAAAATTGTATAGTTGTGAGGTAGCCACTTTTCGGCCACTTAATTATTCCAGTGCAGTTTTGCTTAGCAATATGAAATGATCATTACTGCCCTATAAAACAAAGCAAAAACCCATTTCGATATGTTTCCACTTAAAAAGCTAGAGCAATTATAAAAAAGTATTAAATTGGTACAATTTTTTACTTCGGGGGCTACTACTCCTAAGTTATACAATAACAAAAATTCAAGGATGGCGGTTTTGCGTTTTCAGTAGCTCAGATATTATCCTCAATTTTTTTTTAATTGAAAATCATGCGCCACACCTATTTGTTGATTTCACCTGGAATGATTCTCATGCTTTCCATTTACAAAGAGCTAGATATTTCCTCATACCTTTCAAGGGCGTTTCAAACTATAATGAGAGTATTAATACTTTTAAAGAAAATGCCTCGCTGATATAATTGTTGTTTGAAAATTTTCAAAAAACAATAACAAATTACCATGTCAGGGTTTCATTTTCCTCATAAGTATTAATACTTGTATTATAGTCTGAAACGGCCTTAAACAGTTTATTTAATTCATTCATATGTACATTTTATTTTATTTTTTTATGTTAATACTTACTTATTTGGTATTTCTAACAACATATAAACACGTCATTTTTGTGAGTTTCATATGAACTCTTATATAAATACGTCACAACATTTAAAAAGAATGTTTGTACTCAGTCGAATAAACTTTATTATGTTTACTTGGTGTTAAAATAATATTTTCAGTGTTCTCTACTCATACCCTATGTTTATTGAGTATGCCAACATTTCCACGGGCTATAAGATAAACAAGCAAATACAAAATTATCATGTGTGATAACATGCTGAAAAGGTTAATAAAATTTTATTTATACACAAGTGTGTTTTACGAATAAGAGGTATATAATTTGTTCAGGATTGAAGGATAATGTTAAGTAGAAAGCTGAAAAAAACGTAGAGGTAGTTAACTTCCTCAAAATAACATTAATAATAATTAGCTTTACATTAGGATGTTAGTAATGGTGAGTTATAACATTTTTTTGCCAAATTACAAAAAAAAAATCGTTATCCTTGAAGCAGATGTTATAAGTCTAAAGCAATGAATCAAGTAGAGCTGAGTAGGATGAGTTTTCAATTATTTAGCACATAACATACTATATTCGTATTTAGATCTCATTTTTCAAAGTAATTTGTTGTCCTCGAACAAGGCTAAATTAAAAAAAATGTAGATACTTTTTATTATTATTATCTTTAATTGTTAATATTGGTGTCGCGGTGTTAGAGTACTGTTACAAATATTTTATGCATTTATTTGTATATCCCTCTAGGCAAAAATTATGTAAATTTCTTAATAAAAATCGATTTGAGACAAATCCTGACATATATGAGCCCAACACAGAAGTCTGTAACATTTCTTCGGATGGACATCGTTAATTCGACTTCTCTTTCTATAAAGTATAATGCAATTATATAAAATTTATCACTAATAAAAAATGCGGAAATTACAAATGGAATGAAAAACTCTTATGATTTATGGTGAAGGGTATAAAAAGCTTCTTTCCTATGACTATCGTGTAAAAATCATAGAATTTGATGCAGAAATTGGAATATTTTGAACTAATTTTCATCACCTTTTTACTGGGTATTATATTACTCCTTAATCATTAAAGAAAAATGAATTAAGTAAAAAATGTTACCAAACACAAATATTGTGAATACTTAAAATTAAAAACAAAAGCGGAATATACCAGAGGTGCTTGCTTTTGGCAAATACGTAATTATAAAGATGAGTGTTTTTTTTGTTACAGATAGTGCCTGAAACGAGTGGTTAACATGTTTGCTTTCCAACACGAATACTTATATTAGGGTGGAACAACATTTACAACAATGATATGTTTTATCATTCCGATAAGAAATAAAGTAATATTGGAATCCATTTTTTCCTTTTACAGTAACTTGAAGATTACGAATAAATATAACTACTTTACGAAGTTATGCAAATTCGATTCGAGATGTTTTTCCCATAGATTGACATGCCTCTAATATAATACATACACACACGCATATAGAAAATAGTAAACAAGAGGCTGCTGTTTAGGGAAACGAATGTGTACACGTTTATATTTATGTGCAAACGTGCAGGAAATGGATACAGGAAATACCAAAATCCACCCATGCAAATTACGAAATAGCATCACATAATATAGCTGGAAAATAAAAACTAGGGAAATTCCATTCCCATGCATACTTTACACGTTTTGGTCTTTAACATTTGCCATTTTAAACAAATGCCAGAGTAAGTGCAGCAAATTCAATAGAAAATCTAGATATACTAAACGCAAATAAAAATAAACTTTTTTTTTATTTTCTAGCGTAGGTGGTTGTGACATTTGTTAGAGCATTTAATTGAAACTCCAATAATAAAAAGCAGAAATAAATGTTAATAATTAAGTATGTATGTTGCTATTTATTTTTTATGGCTGTAATTTGTAGTCAAAGAGCCGTCTGTAAACTTTAGCACTCATCCGAATGTAATCGAAATATATTTTTATTGACATTTCAGAATAGTGGAACGTAATTATTAACTTTCCTATAATCACCAAGGGTGCGTGGATACTGTATTTGTAAAGTTTGTATAATTATTATTATTAATAATAATATATGTATATATTATGTCCTGTGGTTCCTATTAGGAACAAAGGTTTACAAGAAACTCCCTCCGCTCGGCTCGGTTTGATGCAAGATGTTTTATTTCTCTCCAGCTTCGACCAATTTGGTTGACTTCATTATCAAATTATTAATAATTAATAATTTCATTGAAGTATATTTTTCAGAAATTAAATTGGTTTAACAGATTTATATCGAATATAATATGTTTGTTTTGTTTTGCATATATTTCTAAGCCTACTACGCTTATTCTCTTGTAATTCTCAAACGATTTTTGAAAGCCTTTGAACAAAGTAAGATGTTTGAAAATTTACAATGTGGGGAGGGGATATCCCCCCCAAAACGAATAAATTTCTATAGAGTTTCTAAAATAAGTTTAGAAAAATAGTATGCTTTACTTAGAAGGCCCCCCACCCAAAAGCTCAAGCTGGATTCTTTGATAATGCACCACTGAAATGTAGGCATATAGATATAATTACATGCTTAACCCACAAAAAATAAAAACTTGTTTAAAATAAAAATTGAGAAAATAGCTCAGACAAGGACCGGAACACATTTTTTATTTCGTATATCTCAAATATATTTATCACTGAAGCTCAATAAATATTTTAAACTGAACTGAGAATAAAAAATAAAAGAAAATATTTACAATACAAATTTTCTCGACACAAAAATTTTTGAAACAAAGAAATAAAAAAGATTTTTTTGTGCACTTTGCTTATATTGCCAAACGGTAAGACCACGCTGAAGGGGAGTTTTTCCATTTTTTAAGAAATGTACAAAAAGAGGGTTAAAATGTTAAAAAAAAATTTCTCCTGGTGTTTTCTCATACCTTAAACATAAAACTTATTAAATTTCCTACGCCGGATCCTACTTGTGAACACTATTTATGAATTCTGAAGCTTAAGTTTTCAATAATGTCTAGCGTACAAGCTGAGTCTGGAGCTTAGCTGTCTATAAAGGACCATAGTAGAATTTTATGACCAACATTTTTGTAGGACATATTATCCCCGTACTCCCCTTTTTATATGACTTCTTACGATTTGTTAGAAAATAATTTAGAATTTCGTAGAAACATTCAACATTCAACATTTAACCTATTTAAAATTTAAACTGTAGTCATTTGTGAAGTCCATTCTTTTGAAATAATGAAAACAAGGTATTACGTTTAAGCATGTATAAAAACAAACATACAAAAAGCTTTGACTGTCGGTATTGATCAAACTGCCCATCAAAGCGAAAAACAAAAAAATAATAAGAGCTTGTGAGTGTTGGATTTAATCAGATAGGGAAAGTTTCGGCTTACTAAGTTGAGTTACAATAAAATAAATGCAAGAATTTACATGAAAGAGTCTTGTATTTTATTTCGTGACAAAAATTAGTTAAATAGCTGATGTTTGCTTGTAAAAAGCATCCACCTTCATAAGTGGTAAAAGTGAACAAAAACGCTGATCAGCCCGTGTAGCGTCCTATCGAAATCAGTAGTACTGATCCGTTCTGCTAATCTGATTTGAATATTCCAAAACTGTAATTGTGCAATAATCAAAGTTCTGCGCTCGAAAACAAATACTTGGCAATACTGTTTTCCATCAAAAGTTTCTTTACACAAACACTTGACTTTGCTGTCGCAAGTTACTGCAACAAAGGCAGCGTTTTAGCAGTGTGGCCAAAATTTCATTATTCTTAAAGCTTATATCCTCCTGTATGACTTACACACATCGTTTTGTAATCGGATGACAAAATTCATAGATAAGGATTTATTACCATTTTTCTTCAGTTGGAACGTAGTGTAATTAGATATTCTAATATACCACTCTTAATAACAATTTGAATTTACACTAATTCAAGTAATGAACATAAGCCGAAATACATTTTCTAAATTCAAGCAAATACGGATTTCATGAACGCAATCAAGCAGTTTTGCAGCGAAAGTAATGCCCAAAAAATCTGTATTGGATATATGAACAGGCCGAATATGTATATTCTTAGTTAAGGTATAAGTATATTTTATAAGTCTATTTAGAAACAAATGAACAACAATGAACTCTATTATAATTTTTTATTTTCTCGGAAGAAAAATTATCTAGTCCTTTTATACGAACGTCGCCATAACGAACATAATTGGCCGCTACCGCAGAGTTCGTCATAACCGAACTTTGTTATACATGTTTTATCGTTTTACATAGTTTGTGTTATATTTAGAGTTTGGGAATCGGAAATTCCCGGGCGGGAATACGCGGGAAAATACCAGCTAATATTCCCAGGAAATTTTTGAGATTTTACCCCGGGAAATTGGAAATTAAAATACATATTTTTTCAAATATATATTTACTTTATTGGACATATCTATAAAATGTCGTGTGACAGCAAAATTTATTTTGATTGATATAAAAAATTTGTGTTATAATCCAATTTTTCTTTAATATCAATAAAATTTTCAATATACATATATTTAAAATATTACAACCATTAGTTTTTAACTGATTGAACGACTATTATTAGTACCATGAAAATGTTTAAGCTCACTTTTAAAGTTGCTACGTATTTCATCGTCTGTTTAAACACTAAAATTTCCATTCAATATAGAAGTTAAATTCTTGTTTTCTTCGACCTTAAGTTCGTGAATTGTATTTAGTTTTTACTTAGGCACTAGGTCACACAATGTGTTGAAATAAATTTTAGTTTTTTATTTTATTAAATATTGTTTACCATTAATATGTATTTTTTCGATATGTCAAAGACCTTTGTTTGGTGTTGAGTAAAGCCGTCTGTTTCACTTCAAGCGGGAGTAAGCTTTTAACTCGCACTTAAGGTGAAGCATACTTCTTTACTCAAACTTAATGAAGAAGAATACCAAAAGTGTTTGAAATATCGAATAAATACATATACAATATTATTATTATTATAAACATAAGAATATTTAATAAAACAAAAAAATAAATTTTATTTCAACACATTGTGTGACCTCGAGCCTAAATAAAAACCAAGTATAATTCATTTCCATTAATTTTTTTTGCAGGATGAATTTAGTAGAGATTGTCGTTTAATCACTATATCAAAGCAAGGTGGAATTTTTTGTATAAGTATCAATGATTGCAGTGCTCCTAAAGTAAATAGTTCTATCTTAAACAAACTTTGAGTGATCTTCCGAAGAATTAATAATAACATTTTGGAAACAACTTTAAGTTGTCACGAATTAATTTTATTATAAATCGACGCTGTTATTGAAACCCTGAAGGAAATGTTCTAAGAGAAATAAAATGAAAAATCGATAAGAACTTTCCCGGAAATTTTACAAGAAAACTAAGAAACATTATGACAAGTTATTTATAAAATGATTTGGAGGCCTTAAAATAATAGTCGTCAATTAGTCTTTACGCGATCTCTTAGTTTATAACAACCTTAAACACTATTTGCCTGAGTTCACTTAAAAATTCTTAAAAATTTGTTTTAGAATTGTTATGATATTAATTTTTATTTAAAAAAAAATGTTTACATTAATAAAATGATTACCAAATATTACCAATTTTCATTTAATTAATCTACTTTATTTAGAAAATCAAATTTTACCGGGAATCCCGGGAATTCTCGGGAACGCAATTTATTTATTCCCAATTGCCGGGAAGTGCAAAAGTCCGGGAAATCTCAAACCTTAGTTATATTGCTTCTTATTTAAAGAGCGTAAATAAAAAATTACAAACACATCCAAATTATTGTAGTATTAGATATTAGCTTTCTTTATTGGTCATATATTATATGAGTACAGTTGTTGATACAAAAAAAAATACATTATTATATCTGTGGCAATAAGGAACAAGTGCTTAAGTCATATTTTATAGTTTTGTATTGTACTTAATGTTGACTTTTCGTTCTTCGATTCTTTTAAGTTAGGAATATATAGTTCTTTCTATTATAATAAAGATATTCAATTTGAAATTTAATATATTATAATCCGAATTAAGAAATTATTCCATGTAAGATTATGAGTTGAAAAAAGATAAGCAACAAATAATTACGCTATAACTTTCTGAAAATCGTACGAAATAAATGAAAAGTTACACAGAGGTACTTTTGAATATGTGGAAAATGCAATGGTTATACACACAAAAAAATTTCCATTTTCAATCGCCGAAAACCTGGTTAATTTAAAAATTTTCGGTAGTGATTTTGCTTCATAGGCGTTTCATTTTAATTCAACATGATTTACAATAATTTTGAAGTGAAATTTACCTTTTGAATTAACTATATTTCATATTGATTTAATATTGCAGTACAGTTAAATCAAAATTAAATTAAAACTGATATAATGCGAAAGATCCTGTTGATTTAAAGTTATTTCGAGTTAAAACAACGTGAATTTGATATTGGAGCAACACGAAGAATCATGTTGAATCAAAGTTATTTCAAGTTTAAGCAACGTGCATTTAATATGGAAACAACATTAAGAATCATGTTGAGTTTTAGTTACATCAACATGACTTTAATGTAGCTATTCTATTAATTATTTTACTTACTTGATAGGCATCAGAAAACTTTGTGTTGTAGCTGGCTGCCCCAGCCAAGATTTGAACTCGTACCACCTGCATGATAGTCCACACGCTAGCCACAACAGCTTCAAACCTTACTTTACCTATACACTTATTATACCTATATAAATACCATCGCACGTTAAATGAACTTTATTTTAATTCAACATGATTCAAATGATTATTTACCATAACACTTATTTTATTTAAAATTATTTTATTAAAGTTATAGTCATGTTGATTTAAAATGAAATGTAACGTTAATAACAAAGTTGTTTTAACAGTGAAAAATTTTAAATCAAAGATATTTAAGGATGAATTACTAATTTTTCATTTAAAACTAATATGAAACAAGGGTAATTTTAAACCAGCAGCAGTATATTTTCGATGGTAATTCGTTTTTCGTCGTCTACATAGCCGACACATGTAAGAATAAATAACAACAAGTCACACAACTAAGCACAACAGTGAACTGTAGCAATGAACAAAGCAAATAAACACTAACACACTTAAACGACAAATTATTTCATATAAATTTAATATGATTTCAAATCACAATTGCGTCATGTTGATTTTACATTCTATTTTTTTTTTGTGTGTACTAACTCAAAATTTGCCTATCTCAACTTAAGGACTTATTCCTTATTGCCACACATATGTATGTATGTATATACATAGCCAGTCCTTTTATTTTTGTTCTCATATTAACATCTTTTTATTATAACTTTACACATTTCAATGTGGCAATTCATGTTGTATAATTTTAACGCTCCAATTATTTCTTAAAACTTTTCTTTTTCTGTGCGGGTGGTATATTTATAATAAATGGGTTAAATATTGTAAGAAAATTGCGCATTTAAATTGTGTTTATGTCTTTGAGATTGGAACAGAAGGAAGTCGGCAATTTATTGCAGTTTTTGGTTTCTTTTGACGTGCAATGTGGTTATTGTTTTGTTCAATTGTGTCAAAGACCTTCTTATGTACATACGTAAGCTAAAAGCCAATAATTTTTGCAAATGAAAATTATCATATACCAACTATTTTAACACAGTGGAGTTCGGTTATAGCGAACACATTTTAAAACGAATTATCATGTACAACGAACAACTTCTGAAGTCCCAAAATTTTGGATTAAAATATCGCTGGTTTTTGTCTGGCGTTTTTTTAATATTAAAGGAATTAGTTCTTACTATTTGGTAACGATTTTGTAGCAAAATGTATGATATTAGTTAATTTACCAAAAATGTTTTATAAACTTATTTAGAACTAAATGAGCAAAAATGCGCACTATTAAAATTATTTCAGTGACAACAGATTGTGCTAAGTAGACATAACAATCAAAGTATAGGCTATATTTTCTAAAAATTTCAGATTTTTATCTGTCAAACCCTAACAAAATTATAAATTGCATTTTATGTCATTCTGGAAAACCAAGGCGTTGCGTTAGTTGTCACACTCATACGCCGGTTTAATGTCAATAACGTAGTGTGCAGTTATATAAAATATATTTTCTGCATATTCAAATGACTTGGATTAAAAACTAAAAGCCACAAAATATCAAAAAGTTCATCAATTTAAACAAAATTTTTAGTTCTCAAGTTTCTTTAAATGATTGTTTTTAATATAAATATCTTTCACATATTTTAAGATTTCTTTGTATTCTTGAATTCTTGTGTTATTCCAAAAGCACTAAACATATCGGCCCAATAGTAAGTAAACTTATCAGAAAACAATAGTTTAATTTTCTTGAAACATACTGTATATTTTAGTTAGACAAAAAAAATACTTTGTCTCTATTTTGAAATTTGTGTCACTTACATGGATTTCCATTTCATGTGGCGATATGTACATTTATATCGCACCCTAAATCAAAAGCACTCTCATTCCAATATTTTTCAAAGTTCTTTTTTTTCATAAAGCATTTCGCTCAACAAATCTCCAAAGATCGCTATAATAAATTTCCCATTTAACAATAGAAGCAGCAAAAGTTTCATAGAAATTATCGAGTTATCGTAATGAAACAAATGTGAGTTCTGAATGTTTTCATCCCTTCTTAAAATTTTTATGCAATAAGTATATCTCAATTGGCTACGTTCTATAGAAAAATTAAGAAAATTAAAATAAAATATTTCAGGATATTTGAGGATAAAAGATACTTTGTCATTTTAAGCACACTTGTAGCAAGAAGCTATGGACTTTTTAATTAATACTTGTTAAGAGGATACAGAAACCTCTGCAATGACATCAATTTTGATTATATCCGATGACGCGTTCTAAAGTTATTCAATCTTCAATATTACAAAAATTTCTCAAAATGGCCGAGATGCCTAAGTTTAGAGGTCTATCAAATCGAAACCATAAGAGGTATTAAAATAATTTTTCTTGATGTTGCGCACACACAATAGTAAAATATATATACCGAATTTCATTTATACCAGAGGGGATAAAAATCTAGACCGTATCGAAAATTTTCGTTTTTACCCTATATGTAATTTGCTGCAAATTGGGTTCTAGGAGTACTAAATTTCCATGTATCAATTTCAATGTTTTTTATGATATGACACCATTTCTATATAATCGCTTACTATAAAAAACTATAACTATAAAATCCATTGATAAATAAAATGTAGAAAGATAAACTGAAAATAAATGGTATTTTGAATATAATGTTTATACATATAATGTTCCCGTACGTGTGTATGAAATTGAACTCCTCGTAATCGGCTGGGGCGATTTTGTTCAAATTTAAAATAGTTACTTAAGCAAAAATTGATAGTCTTTACTTAGCTAGTAACGATAGTTTAACCTATGATACTTTATATTGAAAGCATTGGTTAATCATTTTTCACTTGTTAAGTAATGACTCTGAATTTGGTCCTTTTAAAGTTATACTACATATGAATGTGTTGTATATGAAAAATATTCAACAATAGACTCAGTTGGGCTTAAGTTTAAATCATGCTAACACACTTTGCAATACAGTTTTCAAACTTCAACCAATTTTTAATTTCTAATTGCATCTCTGAAGTGCCCAAAAGCAAATTATTTATTTATTGTGTACAAATGAACAACTACAAAGAACCACATGTTATTCATGTTGTTGAAATCAATTAAAAACAAAACATATATGTATAAATATTTGTATGGAAAGGTACAAGTTAGTAAATATTCGTGCAACAAAATAAACAAAACTGTATGTATTAGGGACGTCCGTGGTATTTAAAAATCACATCCTTTTTAATGGTTGGAAATAATAATTTTATATACATATTTTAAATTCATAAAATGAAATAATTTGAACAACTACATAGTATTAATTATTTCAAAAGGTTTATATATTATTGTTCCTAAATTTCATATGAACAAAGCTCACCCTACTTTAAGTACACAAGAGGTAAAAGTGTTGTATTGGTATTAAATAATGCATGCCAAATTTACTATACAAGTTTGAAAATTAATAAATCAATGTTGTTTGCACTTTAATACGAAAACTCGTATGTAAAAGTGATTGTCAGCTTATTGATAAAAAATATGTATTTAAATGTATATATGCAGATATACATACATATGTATATGTATATATACCCAGCCGTACAAATTACGACGCCTTTTTGCAGGCCTTCAATTATCTGATATAATACACAATACTAAATCTATTCGGCCTTTTTATGATGGCCTTCTGGAAGACCTCGTATTCGTTAATCCCTTATTTTAGAAGGGGCAATGTTTTGTTTCATTGCCTGTTTTTAATGTCATCAAAGGTAACATGTCGCAGTTTGCAATATTTAAAAAGAGGCAATTATAATCATTTATATATGATTTTTATAAATACAGTATTAGAGTATAACTATATTTATAGCACGGAATTGATGACGAAACAATGTCAGTACCACCAAAGTGGTGGAATGGTGGAAACGTAATGAGGCGACTGCTACCACTCCAGGGTCAAACGGTTCCAAAACCGGCGGAATTCTTTCAAAGGTAAAAAATAACTATTTAAAAAAAGCTTTGTAATCACAATTGTATTGTAATTATATGTAGCGATTGAAAACATGGTTGAGTGAAACATCAAAAGGGAAGTTAGCACTTGAATATTATTGTGAAAATAAGAAATTTTAAGCAGAACACAGAGATGCACTAATCAATGTAAATATTGAAGACATTTTGAATAGAGACACAGTTCTTTCTACTCAAGACTAAAAACGTTTATTGGATGACATTTGTCCAGTTTTTCCTCTTGAAAGTGAAATGAAGGTAATATTTAAACTAGGGATGTAACGAATACCGATACCGATACCGATATATCGGCGATACTTCAGATTTTCCGATACATCGGTATCGGCGATATTTTACTGTCGATACGACGATACATAAAAAAATTTTTTCAGTTTTTTTTTAACAAATTATTTATTTTTTGTTAATTTTACCAAGAACTAAATTCATTTCGTTATTTTTTTAATATCAATTTTAAAAATTAATAATATTTTACGCTGTTATTTTGCAAAAACAGTAATTTATTTATTGTTAATTTTACCATGAACTCAAATTCAATTCGTTGTTTTTTAAATCTTATTCCCAGCAAAAAAAAAGACCTCCAAAGAAGTCATGAAAATGTAGAATTCGCGATCCGGAAATATTGCAAATTTGGATAATTTCTAATTAGTTTCACATTTGCTTGTCATTGCAAGAAGTTCTCTTTTTCGATTACCAATCGCCGAATTTGAAGCGATGTTAGGACAAATTTCCTTTTCGGTGTTCTATAATGACTCCTCAAAAAAAAAAGGATGAAAAACTACTAGAGTCCGACCGAAACCAGGTTTTTGAGGCCGAACCCGAACCGAACCTAATATTCGGCAAAAAAGCCGAATATTCGGCCGAATCCGAAACTTTTGTAGTATTAACTGATATTGACATTTTAAAAACTTAACAGAACTGAAAAGTCATTTATTCAGGTATGTGATAAAAAACGATTTAGACACAAAAACGATTTGAAAGCGATAAAAGGTGAGATGTGTTTGCTATAGTCGTTTTGTCAATAATTTTCAAATTTGTTTTTAATTGCTTTTTCAAAAATTGTTGATAAATTTCTCTTCACATTTCCATTGCATTGCTTATATTTTATCTTCTAGTGAGCTTTTTAAAAGTCAATAGTTTGAGATTGGTTCAAAACTAACTGAAAAAATTGGTCGGAATTCATCAAACCTTTTCAAAACAATCGTTTTGAAAACGATCGTTTTCCATCGCATACCTGATTTTTTTAACGGCCCTTCGGAATAACTAAAAAGATATAAAGTGGAATATTTACCTATTTTTGACACTAAATTTAAAGGATTTCATTAATTTCTACTAAAGTGAAGATTTTTGATTACGCCCGCGTTTCGTCGAAGATATACACGAAAAATAATTTTTCTCGACTGTATTGAATTTATCGTGAAGATTGAAAATGAGCTTTTTCATATTTTGAAATTATTAAAAAAAATCTATTTTAAAAAACAAATAATCAAATTCAGTGCAAAATAGCAGAAGTAAATTCGATTGCGAAAAATCGATTTATTATAACATAAAATAGATTTTCGATTGGAATCGAAATCGGTTTACCATTCCCTAGTTTATGCTATTTATTTTGGCAACAAACGTTGAATACTTTATGTTACTATGTATGTACTTTTGGTTGCGCTTCATAAAACTAAGTAAAATTTTCATTCAATTTGAAAAGACATGGGACGGGAAAAAACATATTTTAAATTTGGAAAATATTAGTTATTTCGGTTAACTTCCTTATTTATAGAGAATAAAAAGTTTCGGTTTCGGTATTCGGGCAAACAGTTGGCGTAAACCGAATATCACCCGAAACCACAATTTTGGCCGAATCCGAAACCGAAACAGAATATTCGGTCGGACTCTAAAAACTACTCATTTTCAGAACATGTTTCTTTTTATGCGAATTTTATGTAAATTTAAGTGAATAAATATAAACTTTTAGAAGACTTTTAATAATTAAGCTATTAAGTTATTTAGAAGAATATTAGTTGATAAATGTCCTTTAAAAAATCGATTTTTTTAAAAGCATGGCGAGTATTTTTTTTAAATTATAAAGGAATTACAAATTTGTACTTGCTTTTCTACTAATTATCTGCATATTTTTAATATAGATTCTTTGAAAGCAATGAAAATGTAGTTCCTTAAAAATTACTTCCAATTTTATATACTGGGTTAATATCAATTTTAAATATTAATAATCTCTTACACTGTAATTTTGTATAATAAAAAAATTGCCCTTCTTGAGTTTTGTTAATCCAAACTTGTACTCAATTTCAATATTCGTATCGGTATCGGCGATACTTATTTTTAAGTATCGGAATCGGTATCGGATCGGCAAAAAGGCGTATCGTTACATCCCTAATTTAAACACGAAAAATAATTTAAAACCTAGTTATATAATAAATTGGTATAATACTGCAAACTTATTAAAATAAAAATATATCTACAAATTAGGTAAGCCAGAAATAAATTTTCAAAATTGCAAACTTTCTAATGATATTTTATACAAAGTGACTCAGTATAAAATAAACTATTACTTAGCTATGTACAATATATCAATTGAAGTTTTCAAAATTAAACAATTTATTATAATCCATAATGAATATATATTTTATTTAATGTAACCAAGTATATGTTAAAGAACTTGATTACCATTTGCAATCTTTTGAAGTTGGTTCACTAACACAGCACAAAACTTTTTTCATTCCAATTTTTGAATTTATAACTCCCCCATTTCACGTATATCCCATGAGTAATTGAAACATTTATTTTACAGTTAAGATAATTTAAATTGTTGTATGTATATATGTAGATATGTATGTAATTAAAATTAAATTATTAAGAAATTTATTATCTGAACTATTATCATAATTTTGTGCTTAAGCACTGCCAATCGTCTACTGACGATTTGGTAAATGAAGCCAATGAAATGTATATAGACAATTCTTAAACATCTGCAAATAAATTTCATTTATAATTATATTATTTAATAAAACAAGTTTTCAAAAAAGGCATGTATTTAAAGTTTTTTTTTTGGGAATAAATTCAAAAGGAACGAAAATTTGTATACAAATCGACAACGAACGGTGTCAAATTGACAACAAATGGTGTCAAATTGTCAACTCGATAACTCCACGATATGGTGTCAGCTTGACAACGATATTGTGTCAATTTTACAAGAATACGGTGTCAATTTGACTAAATTTTTGCTCAATTTTACAACGAATTAGTTGTCAATATTTCGTTTCAAATTGACAAGGACGTATACAACTTGACCACAATCGTTGTTGATACACTTTTTACACTGAATTTGGTCAGTTTGGTGTCATCTTTGTCTCTGGATGCAATGATATAATTAACGGTATAAGTAACTAACTCGGCGTCTGTGGTGGAAATCAGCTACACGGATAAGGGAGTTGGGTAATAATTATCCACTTTTTAAATACAATTTATTTAAAAATTTTAAGTTTTTATTATATCTGATTTTAGTAAAGAAATAAAACATGACTTTATTAACAAAAACATATTTATTTTTATTTGTTAGCAAAAAACCATTTCACAATAAAAAAGTTAACAAAAAAGCTTAGTCTAGCTCAAATATAACAACACTTCTTTTTTAACAGTCTTTCAATTTAAATGAAAATTAAAGCTTCCCACATAAAAATGTCAAGGGAATAGATATTGGCAACAAAAAATAATTTTAAGCACGCAAAATACGTAAAATACACCTGGCGCAAAATAGCAACATTAATTGCGGGGATGGGTAATATTTACCTTCTTTAGCTTTCAATACGTATAACTCGAGTGACGGGTAATTTTGACCCATCCCCCCGATGCCGGGCTAAAAAGAATAAAGCTTATATCTACAGCAACAATTGTATAATGCGTTAAGTTCAGTTGCATAAGTCGTGTGATATTAAACACTTGCCGAGGAGAAAATAGTTTAATATATAACATTGTTAAGTGCTTCCTAATTTATTTTAAGATATTATCTGTGAAAAATGTATAAATTTTATAAAATATAAAAGTGCAAAAAATGCCAAATAGTTGTAAGAAATTGCTAGGCTAGCACTATTTTGAAAAACTTTAGTGCTAACTGAAGAAAAAAGTGCTAGATCTAGCACCTGTTGCTGCAGTGGTTAGCCCGTTGACTAACAAACAAGTTGCCCGAGTTCAAATCTTGGCTAGGCAGTCAACTATATCACAAAATTTATTAATGGCTATGCTAATACACATCACAAAAGTAAAATAGTTAATAAAATGGCTTCCATAAGTTCATGCTGTTTCAGCTTGAAATAACTTTGTTTCTACATCGTTCTTCTTCTTGCTTGAAAACCAATTTAAAGTTGTTTCAATTTTAAATAACTTTGATTCAACATGATTTTTCGTGTTATTTCAGTATAAATTTTATGCTGTTTCAACTTAAAATAAATTTTATTCTACATTATTCTTCGTATTGGAATACTGAATCAATATCAAATATAGTAATTTCAAAAGGAGAAATGTTTTTTGAATGTTATTGTAAAATCATAATAAATTAAAATGAAACACATCTGTGGCAAAATCATTATAGAAAAATGTTGAATTAAACTTGTTTTCGACTTTTTTTATAAGAAATTTTTCTATGCGTATATTTTTAACAAAATATTTGTGGTAGCATAATAATATTTTTGCTACAAATATGTAAACAGAGGTTTTAGTAATACACTCTATTAATTAATGAAATATTTTAAAATTTTAGACAATTTAATAAACATTTATTACTTGAAGGGGCATAAGTAGCAAAATATATGTTATACTTATAATTATGTGTATCTGACAAAAAAAAATATGTTGAACATTTAAAGTAATATGTATCAGTTTATACCAAATATTCGTCTCCCTCATTTTTAAAGCTGGAAGCAGGTTTGAGCTTTATAATTAAATATAATTTTAAATTTATGCTAATTTAAGAACAAATGTTTGATGAAAAACGAATATTATCATAGACAGCTTTTAAACTACTGCATTTAAAGATATTTCAGCAGAGGAAAATTTTATATTACTTACCAACGGCTTTTAAAACTTTAATATAAATATATTATGGGTTAACAACAAGCATTCCTTAAACACAGTTTGAGACTGATGAAGGTGTTATATTACTACATAAATTATTTATGACTGTACTATGCTTTTACATTATAGTTGGCAAATTAACAATTAATTATGGTTAAAATTAACAGACTCTTCTTTTCAAATTTGTAAAGTGCAAAATAGTTTGTGGTAAATTACATTTGTTGCCAAATTTCTTATGAAGCAATAAAACAAACCACCAGATACAAAAGAGTGAAAATTCCAAACAACTTTGTTGATTGCAGTGATATACTAATTAAATCAGTTTCACATGATGTGCAGTAATCTAAATATGTATATTCAGAAAAAATGCATGGTTTTGGTATGGAAGCGAAAACAATGTCTATGGTAATGGTAGAGAAGTTATTATTGCTTTAAAATATTGTATTCTTTTAATAAAAAACAAAACTTTTTGTAGTTGTCTCTTTTGTCATTTGTCTATATACATGTAGACTTTTTTTAACACGGGGGTTACATACGTTCCAAGAAAATGCTGCGAGAAGTAAAACCATGTTAAGCGATACTAGAGACCAGTGTAAAAGAAGGTTTTCGTGCCACGATTTCCATTAAAAGCCAATTTCAGCTATATATTTCATATTTTATTAGATTTTGATTAAAAAAATGTATATAATATATATATATATATATATATATATATATATATATATATATATATATATATATATATATATATATATATATATATATATATGTATATATATATATATATATATATATATATATATATATATATATATATATATATATATATATATATATATATATATATATATATATATATATATATATATATATATATATATATATATATATATATATATATATATATATATATATATATATATATATATATATATATATATATATATATAAATATTATAACTAAAAATCAGAGCTGTAAGTGAATCATTCTTTGTTGATTTTAATTCGTTACGAACTAGCAAAATTTTAAATTAATTCTTTTCACAACAAAAAAGAATTGAATGAAAATTGAATCAATTCAAACGAATTAGGCAGAAATGAATTTCATTTCGTTTCCAATTCAAATGAATTTGTAGAATGAATTGCTATTCGTTTCCAATTCAAATGAATTTGTGAAGGTGAATTGCAATTCATTTCCAATTCGTTTGAATTGAATTGATTTTGAAGTTGCTAGTTCAGAAATGAATGATTCAGTTACAGCTCACTAAATATGTATATACTTTGCAGTAACCTGTAAGAACTAAATTCTGTAGATGAAAATAATTATATATATATATATATATATATATATATATATATATATATATATATATATATATATATATATATATATATATATATATATATATATAATTATTTTCATCTACAGAATTTAGTTCTTACAGGTTACTGCAAAGTATATACATATTTAGTGAGCTGTAACTGAATCATTCATTTCTGAACTAGCAACTTCAAAATCAATTCAATTCAAACGAATTGGAAATGAATTGCAATTCAACTTCACAAATTCATTTGAATTGGAAACGAATTGCAATTCATTCTACAAATTCATTTGAATTGGAAACGAAATGAAATTCATTTCTGCCTAATTCGTTTGAATTGATTCAATTTTCATTCAATTCTTTTTTGTTGTGAAAAGAATTAATTTAAAATTTTGCTAGTTCGTAACGAATTAAAATCAACAAAGAATGATTCACTTACAGCTCTGATTTTTAGTTATAATATTTAAATAACAATAACTGAAAAAATATTATAACTTACATTAAAATTTAATGGTGGTGAAAAGCTATTACACATATGTAAGTATCTTGCAATTTGCCTCATTTTCCGCATAGTTTGTTCTGTGAACATGTTACACAAACATTCGATTATATAACAAAACTCTGGGTGGGTGATAAATATTAAAAAATCTTGAAATTTCCGGACATTTTATGTTGTAAGACAAAATATTATAAGCAAAACATAGTTGAAAAATATGTTCATCTATCTGCTAGTGACTGTAAGCCTAAGACTTTCCTACTAGCTTCATAGAATGGTATTTCGAAGGGCCAAATTAACTTTAAAATTGTTTTAGTAAACATTTTTTTAATACGTTCAATACGATTGGAATGGCCTGAATAGTAAGGATTCCACACAACTGAACAATACTCCAAAATACTGCGAACCAAGAAGACTCAAAAGGATTTAAGTGGATATGCGTCTCTGAAATCCTTAAAATTTCTTCTTCTAAAACCAAGCGTACAATATGTTTTAGCAATTATGATATTTATATGATAAAAAAATGCATTTTTTTATAAAAGGTGACACCCAAATCTGTAATTTGTGACTCTCTGTTAAGAGCCGTACATGCAATATTGTAATTAAAATTATCATGTTGAAACAGTGCGTAGAGGACACTCACAGCATTTTGATATGTTAACACTAATACCATTGTTTGAACACCATATGCCCAATTTGGTTAAATCAGCTTACAATTTCTTGCAATCGTCCATGTGAGATATTTTAGCGAATAATTTTACATCATCCGCAAACATAAGACATTTAGCAAAATCAAAAAATTGTGGTAAATCGTTTATAAAAATAATAAAAATAATGGAACAATATGTGTACCTTGAGGAATAGCAGAATAAGCTTCAATTAAAAAAGAGAAACTCGCGTTACCAATTTTAACGCTTAGTTTTCTATTCAGTAGAAAGTTTTTAAAAACAATAACAGATTTTTCGATAAACCAATTTGGATTAGTTTTTGTAACAAAAAATAGTGGCTAATGGTGTCAAACGCTTTCGTAAAGTCAGTGTAAATTACATCATACTGAGATTTAAGTTCCATGGCACTACTTATGTCACTATTAAACTATTATACTAAAATTTAATACTTCCTTCAAGTTCAATTAGAGTAGCGGAGCCTTTACTAAGCTCTTTTACAGCCACGTCCAAAGATTTTAAAGTTTTACTTAAGTTAAGATCACTGAACACACTTCTTTGTTTGTATGCAAAATAATTTATAATATAATTTATAAATAATTTATAAATAATAATTTATAAGCCGATTACAGTTAACCGTATATTAGGACATAACTTTTTCACACTTTTTGCAAGTATCAAAAACGGCATAGTATAGTCGTGTAGAACATTAAAAATTATCAATAAAAAATATGATAATTTCTTCGGATCGTTAAAAAAGTTCACGCAGGGTTCGGTTTAAAGTTTGAATACAACCATTTTTATCTCACGGAAATTTTTAAAAAATATACTGCTAATATTGATTAAATGCTATTTTGGAATTTATCCACTCCTTTAGATTTAAAAATTTTCCTACGGTTTACAATTTATCGCGGTTCAAAATTCGTTATATGTAAAAACCTGAGTAAAATACCTTATGCTTACCTTTTAGAAATTTGCTGCCCTGCGTGAGGTTTTTTTTAGCAAAGCGATGGGAGACAGGTGCTTTCATTACTAAAACATTCTTGGCCACTCCGTGGTACTATGCCAAAAATTTGGTTATTGCCCTAATGTACATGATAACAATAAAATATAATAATCATAATATTATCATCAAGGATAAAAAAGTACATAAAAAAGTGAAAAACTGTTTATAGGAACCGTTTTAAAGCGAGTTTTTTCCGCGTTAAACAAGAATGTTTCAAAAAATATGAGCCTTTTGAGAAAGAAGTACGTGTTGAGCGAGGTCTACCTTTACATACACCTCATTAGTGCTTATATAAAATTATCAGTAGACTTTAAATTTTTTTGAAAAGTTCCAAAACTCATTACATTGGGGAACGAAATTGACATTTTGGTTTCCTGATGTGAAAACTATAATTGATAAAATATAAATGGGGCATACCATTTTCAAAACTACTCTTAATTTTTTTATTCAGCTCGAGTTTTCAAAATATCGCGGTTTTTATTTATTTTTAGTCATTCAATCTCTTTTTTGCCTCTTCGCTTAATTTTTCCAAGTTGGACTTTCAAACTAAATAAGGCTTTTTAGATTGGTAATTTTTACATATTTTATTTGTGTTAAATAAAATTTTGTTGATAAACGTTCCAGGATATTTTGGTGAAACTGGAAGGATATTGAAGGTTGACTACTTTCAGTTTTATTCTTACAAATCTTACATTTGATTAGAATTGTAAAATACTTTTACCAAACACATTCAGGATACTACAATAAACACAGTTTTATGCAAAAATTTGGCATCTGCTTCAAATGTCCTGCGATACGAATAAAAGAAGGCAAAATTAAGCTCCAAATATCCTCAAAATACCGCTAAAGTCTAATGCTAAAAAAACTGCATTACATTACTACATTAGTAATTTGTTAAAAAAAAACAACAGAAAGAAAGATATTTACCGCACAAATATGGGTAATATCTCGTAAATATAAAATTCGTGATATTTGAAAAGCTGCAAATGACCGACATTTTATTTTGCTATGTTTGGACTCAGATATACTATTATATATTAAATATAAGAGTAATAATATAATTAATTAAAAAAAGTATATTAACTTAATTGTATCTTTAGGATGTGGAAAATAAACTAAAATTTCGAGCTAATCTTTAAATAATTCCTTATATTTTGATCCATTTTTTTTATTTTAATTCAAAACTTTGTTCCCTGTAAAGCCTTGCGTATGACGTGCAATTTTTTTGCAATTTTTTGAGATACACAATTTTATTAAGGTTAAAACTAAAATAAATAAATTTCAACGTCATTGAAAGGTCAGACCGATATCTCAAAACAGCCACCGGAATTATTGCATTCAAAAGAAATATATCTTTACGTATAATAGTTTCTTGCAAAAAAAATTCATTTTAAGGTGTAGCACTCAAGATTTATATGAAAAATACGAAAAAATAGGTTATGTAATGCGAATAAAAACTTCGATATTTTGAAAACACGAGCTGTCTGAAAAAAGTAGTATAACATAGTATTGAGGGTTCATCAACACGTACAAAACTAGGATAAAATTTCGGGCACCAAAAAGTCTGTTATGCTGTGTTATTGATTTTCAAAGGTTTTGGAACTTTTCAAAAATATGCCTGAGGTCTACATATGATTTAGTATAAGCAGCAATAATAAGCAGGGCTACAGACTAACTTAAGCCACAACAAAAACGTGAAAACGTGTTAAAAAAAATTTAGAGAGTATCTGAAATAACAAATTTATTAACTTGTGAGGTCCCTGGTTTTTATGAATAATTTTTTTTTTAATCTAGTAAAATTTTATTTTTATTTCTTTATATTTCAATTGAAAATTTTCATTCTACATAAAAAGTTATTGAGAAAAGTCGAACTTGACTCATTATTTAATATTAAATTCGTGTGCTATAGAGAAGAAACAAGAAAAGGGCTGTGCTTTTCGTTAACTATAATTTGTGTCTGAAGATACATCATTAGAATTGCATTAGTGGTCAACTTTTGTGAGAAGGTGAGAACTTTATATTCAATAAATCGATATCCTCTTAAGTAAGTTTTTTCCTCTTAAAGAGTTTTTTTTTAGACAAAGTTTTAAATACAAAGAAGTCGACAGATTGCAGCCACATCCATATAAGTTTTGAAGTTGGGCTTAGCTAGAAATTTATTCATATGCATACATAATTTTTATCCGATTTGACCAGTTACAATAATTTTGCGAGAGTTACTTCAGGCGTACGGAAGATATTGTTTCATCCATATTCTTTTGAAGCCACATACATATAAGTTTTGAAGTTGGGCTTAACTAGAAATTTATGCATATGCATACATAATTTTTATCCGATTTGACCAGTTACAATAATTTTGCGAGAATTACTTCAGACCTACGAGAAGATATAGTGTCATCCATATTCTTGTGGCAGTAACGCAATTTTGTTTACGAGTTATAAACATATCTTCGTTAATATTCGCGGTTATCATTTTAATTTTTCCGAAACTTAATTTTGATACACATTTAAGACACCAGTATACAAATATTTTAAGTTTGAGTGAAGTTCTCATAATAAAGATTTTTTTAGCAAAGGAGTCTCGTAAAAATCAGGCCTGAATTCAACGAGGGATATCCGGTGAGTTGTGCTAATAATTCTCTATAATATTGAATTTACAATTTCACTTTGTTTGAACTAAAACTTCACCTAAATTTTAACTTATTTAAACTGCAATTTTGCGAAGATTTAAACGTAGTTATACTGAAATTTTAATTTAAAAAAAAATAAAAAATTAAACTTAATTAAACTAAAAATACACTTAATTTTAAATTAAATATAACTAATATTTTCACTTAAATTAAATCTAAATTTTACTTAAACTAATTTTAAATTAAACTTAAAAGATAAATAATTAATCATACATAACAAATACTAATTGTAAAATTTAAAAAAAAGAACTAACAAATCATAATGCTTATCATTATATTATGTTAAAAACTTAATTTATTTTTTTCTTTCAATCAATTTTTTTTACCATTTATTTAAACTTCATTATCATTTTATTTCGATACTGCGTTACTATTATTTGTTTAATAAAAATGTTCAAGTAGATAATTTGTAGTAAAATGAGAAATAACTAAAGTTTTTTCTTTATTCCACGAAATGTAAGGTAAATTAAGGTATGGAGCAATAAGGGCTATTCAGAATCGCAACAGGGATAGCAAGGTAGGGAGGGTTTTAGAGAATGAAGAAGACGAATTCCAACTGTTCTTCTTTGTCAGGTGCTCACAGATTTTGTTTTTGGTTTTAGGTATTTTTCTTTGTATTATTTTTGTTTTATTTGAATAGATTTGATGTAGAAAGCTACCTCTTTTAAGATTTTATGCAACGAACCGGAATCTAACATATCAGAAACAAGAACCAACCAAATTTCCCTGAGCACGGCCGGATAAAAAGGTAGCAATGTTTCTGGAATATTAGTACCCGAAGTGGTGGTTCGTCACAAACTGCCTGTTCGCCGATGTCGAAGCAGTTCTTTCTTTCGCACAATTACATTTAAAACAATAACAACATTTTTGAATTTGTTTTTGCTTTAAATGAAATTTGTGCGAAAGAAAGAACTCCTACGACATCGGCGAACAGGCAATAAATCCTTATTTAAGTTAATATAAGCAATCTAGTGTCCAACTATAATCATCGGACTATTATCATTTATTACAATATCAACATGTTGGCCCAATTCACAATATTGTGCAAATGGTCTTGTATTGTAGCATTTACAAAATGGTATAGTATATTGATACTCACCACTAAAAAATTGTTAAGGGTGAGTATTAATATACTATACCATTTTGCAAATGCTACGATATAATACCAATTGCACAAGATTGTGAATTGGGCTAAATAATATTGTAAAAAAAAATCTTTTTTGTGAGCATAAAGTTCATACTATCTTTAATAAAATGTTTTATTTAAGTATGAGTGTCCCTGTAACTCCTTTGCGCTACTGCAGTAAATCGTGATATAAATTAAACTAGCAAATGTCTTTTAAAAATTAGAATTAGATTAGCAATACCAGTAGGGTGATGCAATGCTCCGAAGTGCTATACACACTACCACCAGCGCTAGCAGCACTAGTTCTACTGAGCTACGCTTAAGTTCTTTTATATCGCGATGTCGAAAAAATACGTATTTAATATAATTTTTAAATTTTAGTAATATAAAGTAGCTAATAATTTTTAAATTTTAGAGACTAATAATTACAAAATCTCTGCCAAACACGGGCGCTAAAAACCGCGTCATTCACTGGTTAACTCTCATAATAGTCTTAAATAAAGGAAATGAATTGTCATCTGCTAACGATTTCCGCTAAGGATTTCCTTTAGAACAAATTTAGAACAAATGCCGCACAGTAGTTCCCATTGGAAAAAAGTTTAATAAATATGTATCTTTGCAACTTGCGATTCGCTTACAAAATGATGCATGTAAAAATCACAGATAAGGAACTAAGCTTTCAGAAAGCTGAAACTTGGACCACCCTATTGAGACGCACAGTAACTTACAGTGTGTCAACGCTGCCTACTTTGGGCATGGAAAACCTTGTTGGCCTCATAAATTTTACCAATATTATCCGATTTTATTGAATTTAAGCTTGTTGTATTATAACACTCTCATTTCCACATACGTAATACACTTTTGCCCAAAAAAATTGGAATCCGCATTTTCTTCACATATACAGGTGTGTCACAGAAATAAAACTGGTACGAAAGTGAAAACGAAAATATTATTAACTTCTCTAGAAAACGAAAAAAATAAAAAATTAAAATTATACAAAACAAAGCAGCATTAAAAAAAATCGTATTGGATACTTATAGGAGAAATTAATTAATATTAGCTTCATAAGTTTTGTATGTTCACAGTGGCGGCTTGCGGTATGTAGGACTTTGTGTTAGGACTTTGTTATGACAAAATGTGAAAGCTGAAGAAGCCAAACCAAAACGTAACGAATTTGAAAGTGTGACTATTTTCACTTTCGCACAAGTTCTGTGACAGACCTAATAATTTATTTGTTTTTTTTAATGGCTCATTCTTATTTCAATTGCTATTTTTTGTGGCCGTTGAATGTATAGTAATATATATCATAAAATAAAAACATAACTTTTACAATGAAAACTGCTTTAGCGTGATTTAATAGATTATAAATAAATATAAATACGTTTTATTTTTGTGTAAGACTATCCATTACATGTTAAAAACGAAGAACAAAAATACTGTTTTTACTCTCTTCATACAAAATAGCATGTCCGTAATGCATACTGTTGCTTTTCCGCATTTACTGTGGTTAGCTGTTCTATATGCTGGCCTTTCGATGGGAGCTAATATCAGCCCAACATTTGTTGTACTGCAGTCGATCATCCACTATCATCGATCATCATCTATCAAATATGAAACCGATGTAACAATGTTAGGCTGATTTTTTTAAACTTGGTCTGATGAGTTAGAATTAGCCCCCAACGAAGTTTCAGCATATATATTAGCTAACCACAACAAATAAATTAAATTTTAGAACATGAATTTTTGCGAATATATGGAATATATTTAATACATTTTGTTAATGAAATCAAATATTTTTTTATCTATTGTTAAACCTTACAACAAGCTCAAATTTATTCAAGTCGGATAATATTTGTAAAAGTTATAATGCCAAAAAAGTTTTCCGTGTCCAATATAGACAATTTTGATACCTTCTAGCTCATCGGTTTTTCCAACAGGGTGGCCCGAATTTCAACTTTTTAAAGCTTTTGTCCACCTTCCTGATTTTAGCATATATGATTTTGTAATCGGATTGCACATTTCAAAGATGCGGAAATATTATCCTTTTGTTCCAATTGGAACCACTGTTTGCCGGAAGAAGCTGTTAAACTTAACTAAATGACCTCATTATAAACAAACTTTGTGGCTATCGCAGATGTTAGACTTAATTCTTTATGTGCGTTTTATATTAAAAGCCTTTTTTATTACTCAGATTGCACATTTCAAAGATGCACATTTCAAAGATGCAGAAATATTATCCTTTTGTTCCAATTGGAACCACTGTTTGCCGGAAGAAGCTGTTAAACTTAACTAAATGACCTCATTATAAACAAACTTTGTGGCTATCGCAGATGTTAGACTTAATTCTTTATGTGCGTTTTATATTAAAAGCCTTTTTTATTACTCAGAAACAACTCTCGCACGTACCGTACCAAAAAGTAAGAAAAAGGTGTTAAAATTAAATTAAAATATAAGCATTTTAAGGTGTGTCTGGCTTGGCAACATATGTAAAATATCTCTTTTAACACTGTTCAGAGTAGATTTCAAGGTTTCTACCAACGTCGAGACAACATTTTAAAATAAAACTGTAGTAAAAATTTTATTTGTAATTTTGTTTAAAACAGCAGACAAATAAACTTCTGTAACTTTACCATAAAGATTTCCAAATTATATTCGTATAATATCTGACACTAAAATGTTTGGTTTGAAAATATATAAAAACAAAGAACAACATAGACCGAATTTAATTTGCTCTCAATAGGTTTTTAAAAATAAAGTATAATAAAAGGTAGATTATAACAACAAAATTGTTATGTATTTTCTTGAAACAGACAACATTAATCTTACTGAGATTATTTAATTTGGTTTAATGTACTCTAAATGTAAATGTATGTATTATTGTCTACTTTGGTTTAGTGTCATGCATGAGTCAGTAAAATATATTTTATATATCGTGATTTTTATTCTCTACTTTATTCAGTAATCAAACTTGCTAGCGGCTTTCCCATTGTTATGAAGATATGGGAAAATAAATAATTATTGTGTATGTGAGGGACCAGTCTTCAATCCTATGCCTCCGAGATTTTGATGGCAATTGCACTTTATTTTAAGAGTAAAGCACAATAAGTTAAGATGGCCTTACTATTTTAGTTGTGCAGGAATAGAACATATTATATTTGCTTTGAATTTTGGCCAACCGGCTCCACCTTCCTACACCTCTAAACTTTTGCTGAAAATTGCAATTTATTCTAAGAGTAGCTCACATCAGTTTTAGAGATCCTCACTATTGTAGTTGCGTAAATATAGAAATATTAATAATTACTTTGTATTTTGTTACTCGTCTCCCCCTAATATTCTACTAAGATTTTGTTGAAATTGCACTTCATTTTAACCTAAATTGTCCGAGAATATGTTTTGTTTTAATTCTAAATAAAATTTATTAAATCTATACCTTTAGGATCTAAGAACGGTAACTTAGTAGCTAAAATTTGTATATGGCCTCTGAGTTGAGCCGTTACCATATTGTCACGTCCGGCACTAAATAGGTTTTTTTTTTGTTCAAAGAAAATTGTTAGAAGTTCTCAATATATAAGTGTTTTTATTGCAAAATGATTACAAAAACTACTATAAATGCGTAAGAACATATCTTTTTTAAATAAAATAAATCGCCATCAGCTGACCGATATCTTGATGACCCCATCTTTATATCTTGATAATCCCATTACGAGTTATTTTTCTTATTATACCTTTATATCTTCTTTGGTTATTAGTGTTTTTTCCGCGTAAGACAGCATCTTCATTTGACTTACAGACAATATATTGGATCAAGACATCACAAAATACATATTTCAAACTATTCATGTGGCGGAAGACTGCTGCAGTCTATATAAGTCGCTTCAGGAAATGTTACAATTGCACTTGCAGAACTTCCCTATACGATACTTTCGTCATTGTGATTATTAGGTTTATCCAGAAAGTACAATGCTTCACTCATAAGCGTTGCTTGAATATTTTCTGGTGGGGAGGGCGGCTAAAACCAAAATTAAGCTTGTCCCTCCCCAGAAGGGCCTATCTACGCCAATGGTTTCACTAAGGGTAAGTTTTGCAAACAAAGAACATTCCATATCAATAAAAAAATGATTTCTGCAGAATATCTACAAACTAAAGTATTACACGAAAAATGTCCATATAGCGCCTGATACACCCATATGGTAACGGAACAATGTAAAGCATCAAAAGTGGGTGAGATATATATTTTGTAATATATTGATTTATGTCAAAACTAAATATGACTATTGGGTTGTATATATGTAATAAAATATTTTTCGTGAGCACAACACAGGTAAAAAGTAATGGTAACTTACGTTTTCATGTAATTCATTTTTCACTATTTGTCAACTTTTTTTAAAGGTTTTTGAAAATACCCACTAACTTTGAAACACAAAACACAACTGACCTACAAACAATTTGTAAATGTTAATAGGTGTCTCTATGATGCAATGCAAGTGATTTTGTTTAAAAATTTTTTGCATTTTGATTCCTTTAAAGCTTCTAATGTAACGGTCTTTTGCGTTACCATATGGGTGCGCCCGGATAATTTGGGTTAAGATTATCCCACATCAGATATGGAGAGACTCACTATTGTACTTGAGCTGCTATAGTAAAACTAAGCCGAGTTTTCAATTAAACAAAAATATATTATTGTATTGCCAACATATGCAAAGTTATGCATTTAATACAACATTTTAGCAATAATACGCAAGTACTAGCCGCTGCAGAATGGCGCAGAATAAATACATTTGGTATATAATTCAGGCACTTCTAAGCGGATAGTCGTTTCTAAATGGACATTGCAGAGGAATATTCGCATTTATGTTTTAAGTATTAGCTCTTTTCATTATTCTGGAGCGGAGCTATGAAGTCTCAAATTATGGCACTTCCGCCATATAATATTTTTTAATGGTTGCCATTTTTTTTTGTTTCTCACCAGATTAAAAGAAAAATTTTTTTCTTTACTATAGCGCTTGACAGGATATAAAAGTTACATGTTTATTTGTATGGCACTTCTCTTATAGTTGGCAAGTTATACTCATTTAAAAATTGAAGTTTGTAAATTTATCAAAACTGTGATCCAGTATTTTTCAGATATTGGAATCAATTATACGTTTTTTTTATTTATTCTTTGCTTGTTGAAGAACACAATTCAAAAGAGCTAAGAAAATGTTTGACGCTAAAAAATATATACTAAATTTTTAGTTTGAAAATTGAAAAAAATATATATATTTCGACAATTTTCACTAGGAATTATTATTATTCAGCAAATCCCATCAGAAACATAAGCTATCTAGTAAAAAATCCAATTTTGCTTAAATGTCGCAATATGTCGAAGTTCGTTGAACAATTTGTTTGTTTCCCTGAAAATTGTGCACCTCCAATTACATATAGCAAATGTATACTTATCTGAAAGGTAGCCGCACATACATGAACGGACGGTAAAATAATAATAATATGTTCTATTTTAGTTCTATTTTAGTTTTTATTTTAAATCAAAAATTTTAATTTCTAAAATCCCAAATGTTTTAAAATCCCAAAGCTGGGACTCTAAGACAATTACCACTTTTTACACCCCTGATGTGTACAAATTTGTTTGCCAAAGTGTTAAATGTGACTTGGACGAAGTATGGACGGTATGGGAAAAACTATTCTACATTGCAGTTTTTCGGAACTTTCTTAGGAATTCTGATATTATTAAGACCTTCTTGTCTTAATATATTTTTCTTGCGTGGTATTTAGTACATTAATTCCTATAAAACTGCAAAGTTTCATTCGAAGATATCGATTATATATAAATTTTACTTCGCTGATGATTCTGCTACAATACCGACGAAGGATAATGGGTGCTATGATGTGCATTAGGATATGTCAGTATTAATCCCTGTGGGTCCAACAAAAGTAATCAGTGCTATGCTTTCATTACTTAAACCTTGTCGAACTGATAAGGTAAAATTGTACCTTTTTACTTTTTAAGTTCAATAACTTTTTTCTCGTATACAACACAGAACTGAAATTTTCTCACATCTTTTAGCTTTTAATTAAAACAACATATTTTAAATTTCAAAACGAAAACTCAAAACATTCCCCATGAAAAAGGCCTCAACTATTTGACACGATTTAAAGACGGTAGAGGTACAATTGTACCTTCGCAGGCTATGTATGAAGAAAAAGTAAAACAAAATCAAAGAAAAAATAAATTTTTTAAACTATAATTGAGTTATGCATTTTTAGTCTAACTGTATGGTTTTTATCAAAAATTATTTCATTAGTTTGGCTTAAGCTCATTTTCAATTTAATCTTTCGATCAAACTATTTTTATTTAAGAAAGAAATTCAGAGAAAAATTTTTGGGATGTACGGAAGGTTGAACATTGAGAATATCGATGATATTCCACGCTAGTAAGACCAAGATGAAAAAAGCTTAAAATGGTTGAACCTGCTAAGAAAAGAAGTGAAGTACCGAACATTTAGAAAATTTTCATTAATAGGTGCGACTCGTTGCGAGATGGCGACAGTATGTTAATTGAGGTTACTAAAATTAGTAGGATTTTCGCTACAGTGTTGTTGCCAGTGTCAGTGGTAGTGTAGGTATAGGACTCTGACGAGTAGAAACAGCTGTCAGTTCAACCCTCCGTACATCCAATTTTTTCTTTGAATGTTTAATATTCACTTGCTTTAGAATTTCTTTCTTAAATAAAAAATAATTTGATCGAAAGATTAAATTAAAAATGAACTTAAGCCAAACTAATTAAATAACTTTGGATAAATATTTTTAAACTATTTTTTAAAGTTTCAGGCATCTGGTAACGTTTATTTTTAACAGGGTTTTGCGTTAATAAAAAATATATTCTACACAACTTAATTTAATTTGGGTGTTCACGCAATATTACCGTGTATTCTCTATAACTTGACTTTAAAATTTTGCGTAAATTTTTCAAGTTTTAAAATTTAAGCTACAACATAAGTTTTGCTTTAAGTTAATCATTTATTTTATTTATAAGGATATAATTATGAAGTATTTTAATAGTTTTTGTAAGAAAAATTTGTATATGTAATAATAAATGTATGAAGGAACAATTGTACTTACACTGTCCTTTAACATTGTAAAATTCTTCAGTTCGACAAGGTTTAACAATTCAACAACAATCAACACAATGACACACCAATGCAGATCAGACAAAATCGATACATTCTTGGCTTGCCTGAAACTAGTCTTGAACTCAAGATCTCAGAGTTTGTAGTCAACGCGGTAACTATCTCAGCCGACATGCATATGTCATTACATACATTATAAATAATTCTTCTCTATAATAGATATACTTATCGAAATTTATCTTTTACCTCGGAAATAGAAATATTATATATATATGGTATCTTGAATTCGTGGCAAAAATAGTTTTTTTCTTGTATGAAAATATCCATCAAATTTGTTTTCATGTTAAACCAATTTTCCTCAATGGATAGATAAACATTTCTGTGTTCATAAGGTTAAATATTTAAGTCATCGAACACATGATTTTGTGTTAAGACACATAATAATATGTATGCTTGCTACCATTCTTGTAATAATAAGTTTGCAAATATTGGTTTTGAAATTCTGCGTGGGTAAGTATTAATAGCCTTAAGTGCAAAAGTGCAAATATTTTTAAGTTTTATTTTAGGATTTGTTTAAATTAGATGAAATGCTGATACTGATATATCGGCGATACTTTAGATTTTCCGATACATCGATATCGATTTTTAAACATATTTTCAGAGCATTTTTTTTAACAAATAATTAATTTTTTGTTAACTTCTCCATGAATTAAATTCAAATCATTGGTTCTTAAATCTTATTAATATCAATATTTTACGTTGTTATTTTGTAAAAAAATTATTTATTTTTTGTCAATTTCACAATTTCAAATTCAAATTCAATTCATTGTTTTTTAAATCCTATCCCAGAAAAAAGCATACACTCCAATAAAGGCATGAAAATGCCTTTGAAAGTAAAGCGGCCCATCCATTATACAATACTATTGTATATGTTATTGTACATATTATTGTCGTTTTGACCTATGCTATGTATTAAATGGCACAACATTTTCATAGAAAGTATTTCCTGGCAGTGAAAAAGTAAACATAATACTTAACAATGGTGCCACCACATACAATAATTGAATGTACAATAAAAATTAAAAGTCTTTTGATTTTTCCAAATATATTGTGCCTGCTTCGACTATTACCTACACAGTGGCGATATTATTGTACAATATGAAAAATTGCACAATTATATTGCAAGTGGGTGGGCCACTTAACGGCAAAAACTAACACCCATGTGCTGAAAAGCGCGTGATTGTTAAATCACTTGAGAGTTTAAAATCTCACTTTTGCATGCGCTGAGGCTCGCGCGTTCTGTTTATTTTTCGAAATAATCTTTGAAAAAGGTTCTTATTTATGCTCTTTGTTTTTTTAAACCAAAGTATCCAACACAGAACTTTTCAACTATTTTTAGTTTTAGCCTTACTTTTTTCTTGATATTTTACATTTTATGCATCTGGCAACAATATTGGTGGACATATGTGATAAGTAGTTGACATATGTGATAGTAGTTGCCATTTTTAAAGTAAACAAAAGGAACACAATAGTAGAAATAAAATTGCATACTTTTTAATTTAGTATTTTGTATTAAAATTAATAAAAACTTTGTATTTGTTTAAGTGATATTACATAAAAACAGACAAAATTTTATTGGAATGCTTTTATTTTTGCTATTTGTAATATGCACAAGTGCTCTTAGAGTTCACTTTACTCTTTGCTTGCGAGTTGAAACAGCAAAATTTTTGTGATTACGATTTCCAACACACCAATTTAGTGACTTCGAGTCCAAATCGTATTTATTTTGCGAAAAGCGGTTTTCAGCACATGGGCGTAATTTTCGCTTTACTGCGTATGTTAGTTTACTGAATTATCATATTAATCATTCGCTCCACGATTCCATACCAATATTAATTACCCGAGAAGTATGCAATAGTTTTAGTACAAATATTTGTGTATGACTAATATTCCAACAAACTCATATCATACGACTTGTTTCCGAGCTTTTATGAAAAAGAATATGTGTTAATCTTTTTTCTGTTTCTGTTTTTCATTAGTTTGGCATAAGTTCATTTTCAATTTAATCTTTCGATCAAACTATTTTTATTTAAGAAAGAAATTCTAAAGCATTTAAGTATTGTACATTCAGAGAAAAATTTTTGGGATGTACGGAAGGTTGAACATTCAGAATATCGATGATATTCCACGCTGGTAAGACCAAAATGAAAAAAGCTTAAAATGGTTGAACCTGCTAAGAAAAGAAGTGAAGTACCGAACATTTAGAACATTTTCATTAATAGGTGCGACTCGTTGCGAGATGGCGACAGTATGTTAATTGAGGTTACTAAAATTAGTAGGATTTTCGCTACAGTGTTGTTGCCACTGTCAGTGGCAGTGTAGGTAAAGGACTCTGACGAGTAGAAACAGGTGTCAGTTCAACCCTCCATACATCCAATTTTTTCTTTGAATGTTTAATATTCACTTGCTTTAGAATTTCTTTCTTAAATAAAAAATAATTTGATCGAAAGATTAAATTAAAAATGAACTTAAGCCAAACTAATTAAATAACTTAGGATAAATATTTTTAAACTATTTTATTAAAGTTTCAGGCTGGTAACGTTTATTTTTAACAGGGTTTCGCGTTAATAAAAAATCTATTCTACACAACTTAATTTAATTTGGGTGTTCACGCAGGCAATATTACCGTGTATTCTCTATAACTTGACTTTAAAATTTTGCGTAAATTTTTCAAGTTTTAAAATTTAAGCTAAAACATAAGTTTTGCTTTAAGTTAATCATTTATTTTATTTATAAGGATGTAATTATGAAGTAATTTAATAGTTTTTGTAAGAAAAATTTGTATATGTAGTAATAAATGTATGAAGGTGCAATTGTACCTACACTGTCCTTTAACATTGTAAAATTCTTCAGTTCGACAAGGTTTAACAATTCAACAACAATCAACACAATGACACACCAATGCAGATCAGACAAAATCGATACATTCTTGGCTTGCCTGAAACTAGTCTTGAACTCAAGACCTCAGAGTTTGTAGTCAACGCGGTAACTATCTCAGCCGACATGCATATGTCATTACATACATTATAAATAATTCTTCTCTATAATAGATATACTTATCGAACTTTATCTTTTACCATGGAAATAGAAATATTTTCTATATGGTATCTTGAATTCGTGGCAAACAATACTTTTTTTCTTGTGTAAAAATATCCATAAAATTTGTTTTCATGTTAAACCTATTTTCTTCAATGGTTAGATAAACATTTCTGGTTTCATAAGGTTAAATATTTAAGTCATCGAATACATGATTTTGTGTTAAGCATGTAGTAAGTATGTAGTTTGCTACCATTCTTGTAATAACAAGTTTGCAAATATTGGTTTTGAAATTCTGCGTTGGTAAGTATTTATAGCCTTAGGTGCAAATTTTTTAAACTTTTATTTTAGGATTTGTTTAAATTAGGGATGTAACCGATACTGATATATCGGCGATACTCTAGATTTTCCGATACATCGTATCGGCGATTTTTAAAAATTTTTTCAGAGCATTTTTTTTTTAACAAATAATTAATTTTTTTGTTAACTTCACCATGAATTAAATTCAAATCGTTGGTTCTTAAATCTTATTAATATTTATAGTATTTTACGTTGTTATTTTGTAAAAAAATTATTTATTTTTTGTCAATTTCACTACGAATTCAAATTCAATTCATTGTTTTTTAAATCCTATCCCAGCAAAAAACATACACTCCAATAAAGGCATGAAAATGCCTTTGAAAGTAAAGCTGCCCATCCATTATACAATACTATTGCATATGTTATTGTACATATTATTGTCGTTTTGACCTATGCTATGTAATAAATGGCACAACATTTTCATAGAAAGTATTTCCTGGCAGTGAAAAAGTAAACATAACAATTAACAATGGTGCCAACACATACAACAATTTTCTTGAATGTACAATAAAAATTAAAAGTCTTTTGATTTTTCCAATTATATTGCAAGTGGGTGGGCCGCTTAACGGCAAAAACTAATTTTCGCGTTACTGCGTATGCTAAAGCTCATTTTTAATTTAATCTTTCGATGAAATTATTTTTTATTTAAGAAATAAATTCTAAAGCATGTGAATAATTCATAACTCAATTATTAAAAAAAACTCTAAGGGCACTTACCTAAAACATGAATGTGTACTGTTCCAAAAACTTGGCCAAAATAAACATTAAAAAAATCCCAGCATTGAGAACATCGATGATATTCCACGCTGGTAAGACTGAAATGAAAAAGCTTAGAATAGTTGAACATTCTAAGAAAGAGAGAGTGGGTGAAGTTCCGAAAATTTAGAAAACCTAATTAATAGCTGCGAGTCGCCACAAGATGGCGACAGTCTGTTAATTGAGCTTACTAAAGTTAGTAGGATTTTCGCTACAGTGTTGTTGCCACTGTCAGTGGTGGTGTAGGTAAAGGACTCTGACGAGTAGACTTGATGGTCACGAAACAGCTGTCAGTTCAACCCTCCGTACATCCAAATTTTTCTTTCAACTTCAATATTCACGTGCTTTAGAATTTCTTTCTTAAATAAAAAATAATTTGATCGAAAGATTAAATTAAAAATGAACTTAAGCCAAACTAATTAAATAACTTTTGATTTAAACCATACAGTTCGGCTAATAATTCATAACTCAATTATTAAAAAACAACTCTAAAGGCACTTAGCTAAAACATGAATGTGTACTGTTCCAAAAACTTGGGCAAAATAAACATTAAAAAAACCCAGCATTGAGAATATCGATGATATTCCACGCTGGTAAGACTGATATGAAAAAGCTTAGAATAGTTGAAGATTCTAAGAAAAAGAGAGTGAGTGAAGTTCCGAACATTTAGAAAAGCTAATTAATAGCTGCGAGTCGCCACAAGATGGCGACAGTTAATTGAGCTTACTAAAATTAGTAAGATTTTCGCTACAGTGTTGTTGCCACTGTCAGTAGTGGTGTAGGTAAAGGACTCTGACGAGTAGACTTGATGGTCACGAAACAGCTTTCAGTTCAACCCTCCGTTCATCCAAATTTTTCTTTTAACTTTCAATATTCACGTGCTTTAGAATTTCTTTCTTAAATAAAAAATAATTTGATCGAAAGATTAAATTAAAAATGAACTTTAGCCAAACTAATTAAACAAATTATAAAATAAAAATAGTTGAATCGAAATTAAAAAACGAGCTTCTTCCAAACTAATTAAAAAACTTTTGATATTGCGCTTGGTGCGGAAACTTTTTTGCAATTGCAAAAAAAATTGCATCATTTATTCTTATTTTTTAATGCTCTATTCGACTGTGCAACGCCATCTTTCCTATTTGCAAAAATTGTCAAAAGCTTTATGCCTAATGTACATAAGTATATAAAGTCTTATATCGTGCATATTTTAACGAACGGAGTAAATTCCTTTTATTGGACTGAGAGTTTATATTATTGAACTGAATAGGCAATACTTGTAAAACTACCAAAGGTTATAAGTAAAATATTTTAGCTAGTAAACAAGAAGCCAATCAATTAAGTTTTTAACGCCAATTAGAGCAAGTAAACAAATTAACAGTAATTTATGTACATAAGCGTTAAAGGTAAAGTAAACAAAAACAAAAACTGTATTTACAAAGAAAAATACTTATGATTTCGAATAGCTTGAGCGTTAAAAAAGAAATAATAGATAGAAGGGTGTAAATAATTTTCTCAGGAAAAATACAATACATACAAATTGTTTTGTACGCACAAAGGGATGTACTTATAAAGTCACAACAAGTGCAAACATGATATTTATTTAAAGAGTAATTAGTTAATAAATAGTAAATGTGTCTATTGTATGGACACTAGGATGGCCCTTAACATAAAGAGTTTGATTTTTACCAGTCTCACCTCCCCTATTTTGGTGAAGTTTGGTAAAAAAAATCATCCTTAAAAAATTCAGGCAAATCGGTTGGGGCAAGCCCGCTTAAATTTGGGAAAACCCATTAAATTTTGCTTTCTTGCCATATAACTTCCAAAATATTAATTTCACAAAAAAGCTTGCAACATTTAATTTCCGAACAAGTTTTCTGTAGATCTAATGCTTAATAAAATAAATATAAAATGTTCAAGCAACATAAGCTAATTTTAATGTTTCATTCGTCCTCCCAGTTCATGGCAACTAAAACACAAATTTTAATGGTTTTGAAATGAAAAAATTAAAAAAGGTTTCCTCTGTAATTTCAGCTGCTAAAGCCGAATCTGCATACATTTTTTTGGTTCTAGTATTCGAGATATACTCTTTTTCAAAAACGAAACAGTGGCACAGCAAAAGTTAACATAATTGGATACCAGGTTACCTTATTCATAGGAAACTAAAAACCGGATTCGTAAACAATATTATCTTTAAGTCACACGAGTATTGTTTTTTAATCTGCTCATTAGTTTTAGAGCTATCATGGAGTTTGTCTGAAAAAATGGTTTTTTTAATCAAAATTGTTATTTTTCAAACATTCGTAAATAATTAAAAAAATATAAATAAATATTAAGGAAATTTTATGCAACTTTACAAGCAACATTTTTCTCCTATAAAACTTTTTCATGAAATTAATATTTTGGAAGTTATGAGTAAAGAAAACAAAATTTTATTGTTTCTTACAATTGAACGGGCTTGCCCTAACCGATTTACCTGAGATTTTTCAGCATGATTTTTTACAAAAATTCATCAAACTGGGGGTTGAGAGTGAAAAAAATATGCCAAAAAAATTCTGTATATAGCTAAGGGCCACCCTAATGGACACCTTAATTACGCATTCTGGATGGTTACACATAATGTCAGACATAAAGTTAAATGTATCAAAAAATATTATTTTTACGACAAAATATTTTGTGTGTAAAAAATAAAATCTCGACTTTTTCTTTTGTGTTATGAATTAGTTATGATAATTTTTTTAATTTTTATCCACTACCAATTTTATTCGAAGACAAAGTTTTATAAAGAATGAAGTGAGAGATTTTCAACTTACTTAAATTTGCAGTGTGGTGATACACTGATACACAGTTAGGAGTCATATTCCAATGTCCTAATTCAGCAAAACTGCTAGAAGGTTATCATCTAATCTTAATTTGCTTTTTCAATCTTTTTATTTCATTTAATTTTAAAATTTTATAAACGTTATTCAAGACCATCTAAATTTTTAAGGCTTGACACTAAAAATTTGATACCCAATTTTACTACTTTGCATTTACCTTTAAAATGTCTTAATACATATTCTCAACCTTATTTACACTGTACAACAAAAATATAATAACAAGGTTTTAACGAATAATACTGGTAGATGGTACCCAAAGAAAACATACGTGTATGGGCGTTTTGGAAGTTCACGCCTCGCATTTATTTTAAATCCTCCATTTGCACATTGCTATAGTGATTCGGGATAAGAAATCCTATAATCCTTAATTTTTTATCTGAAACACTGCGAGAAACGTTTTTGTGGGACAATGTACATACGGGAAAAATTATGTGTTTTGTGGCATCAGCTGCTGGGTTTTGGTAAGCGTTACATACATTATTTTAAAGAGAATAGTTTTTAGATTGAATTTATGAAACAATCTGATTTTCAAATAAGTTTTTAGATAAAATTCGTTAAAAATGTAACATTAAGGAGGACCCCAGTAAAAAAATTGCTTCAAATAAAGCAGGTTTTTACTATGAATGAATAAAAGTAGTGCTTACAAACCTACTAATATCGCTGCTGATTTTTGTATGGCTGATTTTTGTATGCATAAAAATCCCTCATATTTAACATAGCCAGCCTGCATACCAGGGAGAAATTTAATTACTTTAAATCACAACAGACGTATCACTCATACTCTTAAAATTCGTGCGAACTTGGAATAGAATTGTTGCAATGATCGTTATAAAGGTATGGGTTTAGATTTTTATATAAAGCTATATAGGTGCATCATTCTTTAGGGTTATATTCGATATCAATTGCTGTCATTAAGACTTTTTTTGCACTAAGCAAACGTGTTGGTAGCTAAAAAGTATGGCAGAAAAATAACTTGGAGTTTACGAAAATCAATAAGATTAACGCAAGGTTCAATGAAGACTTCCTAAGACTGCAGCCAATACATCTGATTTCTTTTTTGCCTTACCCAGATACCAATACATTTCAATGCTCTTTTGACAAGAGTATCGGACTTGAAGTTTCTTCTTTTTCTAACTAGTCACTGTTCTGTTTCAGCGCAAGTATCAGTATATTGACTACAACTTCAAAGGTGTAGCACAAAATTTTACTGTAATTCTTTTTACGCAAGAACCTTTAGAAAATTAATATTCCGTTATTATACTAAAGATAAAAAAATAAATTACCTCTAGACCAACTCACCAGCCTGTTTTAATAATTGGGAGAGCAATACTTCGGCGTTCAAAGTTCATGATATCATAAAACAATAAAATTTGCACCAGATTTGTTTTAAGAATATTGTTCACTCAGCAGAACAATAACGAAAGTAACAAAACTTCCCCTAAATAAAGGCCAGACGTAAAATTTGGAAACGTCGAGACACGTATAAATTTTGTTCCACCTGGGTGCACCTACCCAAATCCGTTGTCAGAACCTTGTTAGTGTTAATTTTTTTGCTGTTGCACAGTGCTAGTAAAATAAGGCAGGTGAAACGAATTTAAAAATATAGCATAAATATACTTAACTTAAAATCAGTGAAAAAGGCTAAATAAATGCAGAAAAATTCAGAATTAATAAAGTTTACCAATAAAATTTATATTTCAGACAGAAATAAAAATTTTACGATACAGCCTTAAATACTTTATTGCAAGATTTTAAATTTATTACGGTACTAAAATAATAGTATTTGCATATATATATATATATATATATATATATATATATATATATATATATATATATATATATATATATATATATATATATATATATATATATATATATATATATATATATATATATATATATATATATATATATATATATATATATATATATATATATATATATATATATATATATATATATATATATATATATATATATATATATATATATATATATATATATATATATATATATATATATATATATATATATATATATATATATATATATATATATATATATACATATATATATATATATATATATATATATATATATATATATATATATACATATATATATATATATATATATATATGTATAAGAATCGAACATTTTTAACATTGACAGAATAACCAAAAATATTTTATTAAAAAATGATTTTTATTGTTTTGTGCCTTTTTATGTCGATTGCCGTTATAAATTTAAAATTATTATCAAATTAATTCTTATACCACACATGGTACAATAAAAACAGGTAAACTGTCCCTACAGCAATTACAGCCATACAAATACAACATGCATTTTGGTAGTGTAAAATGTTTCCTGACTATCAAAAACAGAGAAACAAGTCGATGGTTTTAAAGTCAGCAGCCGCTGTCATTATTGAAAATTCGAGCTGCCGCCAATACGATTCTTAAATGTAGTTAGGCTGCGAAAAATGCTTAGATTATTTTAATTTAAGTTATTATGTCCTGTGGTTTCTACAAGGAACAAAGGGTCACAAAAAACAGATGCCATGCAGTTCTGTTATATGCTTAATTTCCCTCGAGCTAAGACGGCTTTTAGATCCGTGGATTTCAAGCTGGCGCCTCCATGTGTATAGCGGACGACCCGTTCTTCGTGTGCTGAGGTCAATAGCTGATTTTGCAATGTCTCCCCAGGGTCTGCGCAACATATGCCTAATCCAACGCCACTTGCGATTGAGTATTTCTATCTGGACTGGCCATTGATTTGCTCTATGCCAGAGTATTATGTTCGATATAGTTATAGGCCAAAATATCTGCAGCGTCCGTCATAAGCATCGGTTTCTGAACACCTGCACAGCATGTATGTCTCGTGTCTATGCATTCCATGTGTCACTTCCGTACAGAAGCATGGATTTAACGCAGCTATTAAACAGTTTTACTTAGGTGTTTAGAGTGATGACGGTTAATTTCCATATTGCACTGAGCATCCCAATTGCTTGATAGGCTTTTGAGATACGGTACTCCACATCGTCACTTAAGTGCCAGTGTTCGTAATAATACTTCCAATGTACAGAAAAGATGATAAATCCTTCACGTCGGTAATGCGTACTCTGAACTTGCTATTATGTATGGTGTTACATCTCATGCTCTTACTTTTAGCGGTCTTTATATTTAAAGCAGCTTTTGCTGCTTCGACTTCGAGTGGTTTTCGTTTCGATACTTAAATTAATTAAATTTTTCTTTACAGTGGAGAATTTAATCTTTCATATACAACTGCTTACATACAACTTTATTCGTAACAGGCGGCTTGTAGTAAAACTTTTTGTTTAGCCTCTGCCGTCAATTTTTCGTAAGCTTGTTTCTCTAATAAAGCGAATTTGACATATGGGAAATATAAACTTACAACTACAGCTGCGCTGACAGTTTTACCACGTATTATTGTATCATGATACAGCAAGAAAAAAATACATTTTTATTAAATTAATATATTGCTGATTCTAATTTCAAATGCTTTTTGTGTGTGTGTCCGTTTAAAGTATAGTAAAATTTTTCATAAAATAAACGCATAAATTTTAAAATGAAAACTGCCTTAGCATGATTTAATAGATTACAAATAAATGTACGAAAGTTGTTTTGTAAAAAGACTGTCCATTATGTGCTAAAAAGGAAGAATATATTTACTGTTTTTACTCTCTTTATACAAAATGGCGTGCCCGTAATGCATGATGTTGATTTTTCACATTAAGGAACAATGTTTTTTTTTTCAAAAACTAGATTAAATTTATAACGCTTTTAGAATATTTGCATTTGCTTTTCTTATTTTACACATACAATTTTTGAAAAATATTAGAGATTAAAATGTTTTTAAATTGTTGTTGTCCGCAGTCTTGTGTATTGAGCGTTACGCTTTTTTAATACGTGTTATTACTCAGTTTAGTTATTAAAATTGCATTAACAATATACACTGAAATAATCGCGTAGGTTTGTACTTCTAAATATTTAAAAGTTTTGTGAACTTTATTAAATAGTTTCATTCGCAAAACGTTTAATTAAATAATCAACGTTTGTATCCAAAAAATGTATGGAGTGTTATCCATAGTTTTTAATATAATTGGAATTTTTTAGATAATACCAAAGGAGGTAATGCTAGAATACATGGAAGATTATACATCTGAATTATATTGAACTCAAAATAAAATGCGTATTGTGAAAAAATTTTTAATTCTCATAAAAATGTATTGAGCGTTACATAGCAAAATTGTTATATATAATATATCTACGAATTGTAGTAGGACGATAAAAAAGATAACAGCAGCTGTACGTTAGAAATGGCATAAAGAACATTATCTGTTTACAAATTTCTCGTTTTCTTTGAAAAAAATTGTATCCTAACGCACTGTAGAATTTTGCTTATTATTTAAAAGAACATTCAATTTCTTTTTGGCTCATGTATAATTGTTTGCAAAGAATTATTGAATCAGCCATATACATAACTCCCGCTTATAATACACTATAACCAAATTTACAAATTTTGCGGCACATAGTGCATTTTTTTACATTATTATAGGGTCAAATTCCTAATATATTGGATAGAAAAAAGTTCAAAAAAAATATATATATCCGTTGTTAAAAAAGCTTATGAATATGTAATTGAATACTCTAGGTGTGTGTTTTTATTTGTTTTTATTATACCTAATAAATGTTTCTATTTGGTACTTGTTTTGATGTCTTTAAATGTATCATGCTTTTTGCGAATAGTTTTATTGGCTTACGTGGAGTAGAAAGTACTTACCTTCATGTCATGTTAAAACTATTTGCAGATATCAATATTTTCTTAATATTTTTTTAGAAATGCTCAAGGTCGAAAACTCTGTAATTATTAAATTTTGCACAAAAATAGCTATAATTACTAGGCATATGAAGTCTTATAACCCTTACGTTTAAAGTATACGATGTGTTCTGCGCTTTTATGAAAAACACCACGAGGAATATTTTTGTGAAAAATTTAAACCTATAACTCTTCGTTGTATGGGTCATTTTGTACCATTCTGAAAAAAGAGGCAAAAGGTCACTTTCAGCGGCGATACAAAAGGTTAAAATATTTATCGTGAATTTTTACATAAAATTGCTAAACTTATGTTATACCTTAAATGTAAGGCTTTCAAGATTTCCTATCCCGAGTATTAATTGTGAATAAATAGAAATTAGCCATTAAATTCATTTTAGGTTTTGAATGATTTTTGTCATTTTTGTTGACTATGGCGCTTATGTGTTTTTGAAAACATATTAGCTTTTGGAGCAAAGTGAAAGTTTTAGCACAATATTGATGGTATGGGATAGGGAATACGGGTATCCTCATAAAAATAGTTATTAATTTTGCTTTATCTGCAGAACCACAGTAGTGATGCTTTCTACATTTGATGCGGTTAGCTCTTCGAAGAATGAAAAATTCCAAAAAAATGTTGGTGGTATACGATGAGAGAGGAGGGTACCCCACATACAAAATAATTATGAATATTCTTATATCTATAGAACTGTAGTAGTGAGGTTCTTTAAATTGAATGCATACTCTGCATTGCACAGAGCACTTGAAATAAAGTGCAATTTCCTGCATATTGGCATATTAGAGCAGATGTGGCTATCCCCCATACAAAGCAATAATTAATTCTCCTATATCTGGAGAACCACCAAAGCGAGACACCCTAATTTTTTATAGGTTAAAGTGAGATAAAATTACGCTTTTTAACAATAGCCTATTGGTATAGGAGGCGGGGACACTTACACCCCCATACAAAGTAATTCTTTATAATACTAGCCTCACCCGGTGTGCATCGCTACCACATTGTTGTAAAAATATAGAAATATTAAAAAATAATAATATTTTACCCCCATGACCTCTCTCCAATGTTTATTGTTGATTTTGTTTAAAAGCACTATTTGTTCTCAGTGTAACTTAAATCAAATTAATAGAGTCTCGCTATTGCAGTATTTTCATTTGTTAATGTTTTGAGTAGAAGATACATAAAGAAAAAAATGAATTTTCTTAATGTACATTTCTTTAGTTTATTTCGTTGCAATGGGTGTGGCGAAGCCCACCGGTCCGGCAGAGTCAATCAAAGAATTTTACCATAAAATAAATTTTAAAAAATTTAATACTTTCTATGTGAAATTTCTTTAATAAATTATTGTAAAAAATGATCTTGACAGGTAAAATACCTATCAACCTGTGAACTTGGTAATATATTTTCCCTATAATTCTTCTCTTTAAAAATAATATATATTAAGACAAACAAAAAATGCTTAATTTTAGGAGTTTTTTAAGTGAAAGGAAAAGTATTCATTTTTTGGATAGTTAAAAATATTTTATTATGAATTCTTTGGTTACTAACATTAAGTTAAAATTTTTAAGAACGCAAAAAAAAATAATAATAATTGGTACCTTCAAAATGGCTGGACCAATTTTCTTCAAATATAGGTTAGAAGATTTTAGATCAAGACACCTTTCAAAAAAGATTTACTAAATTAAAATCGATTTAGCCGTTTGGGAGATACGGTGAGAAACACACACACATACAGATTCAAAAAGATACATCTAGAAAATATGTGATATCTTTTAAATGGCTGGACCGCTTTTCTTCAAACATAGCTAAGAACTTTCTCGACCAAGTTAACTTTCAGACAAAAAAAAACTAAACCAAAATCGGTCCAACCGTTTGGCTTGTACAGGCACACAGATACACAGGCACACACTTATAACAAACTTATAACACCCATATTTTTGGTCGATGGTTAATAAAAATATAATAATAACAAATAATGAACTCAATCCTACAACTTGTAGTTTAAAACAAAACATCATTATTGTCATCTTTCTTATATGTATATACAAAATTAAATTTTACCAAAATGTGCCACCATTTAATGTACAATATGAAATATATGTACATATTATTTAAGAAATATATACATTTTTACGTAATTATCATGACAAAAATTTATTTAATGATTGCTTATTGCTTTTAATATTTATTTTAAAAATTATTTTCCAAAATGAACTTTATATATGATATAAATATATATTGTTCTAAATGATTAAACAATTAAATAAGTAGTACAACAATAAATGCTTGCATTTCCAATTTACTTCCTTTTATTTCAGCAAATGTTGTGGAAGAAAAAGAAGAATATATGAAAGTAAACTAAAATTTATGAATAAATCATAAAATTTGTCATGCAGGGTTTGACACCATGTGGTATGAGTAATAAATAATAACTCTTGTGTGAAATAAATATTACGTATATGTAAATATGTAGACATTTCGACACACATATACTACTGCATATTTGAAACTATTTTTATAGTACAATATTTGTTTTTCTTTTGGCATTATAAAACAATTACGGAAGGAGCTTGTGTTATTTCTTGGATTTTTGCTTATCTATGGTACGGTTTTCCATAGTATGTGTATATTTTTGTATTAAATACAATAATAAATAACTGATTTTTATTGATGGAATATTATATTAAAAATTTAAGAGTTTGTCTTTTAAAAACATATATACTTATTTAAATAAAACTTTCTATAAGAACACTAAGAGTGTAGATGACTGGGCAAAGATTTCAATAAATATGCGGTGTAAATACTATTGTCTAATAAATATATGCGTGATTCTCATTTACAATGCGTTTTTCCTGCCGCACACTGGCTTCGATTGTAGTTAAGTAGAGATTAATTCAAGAAAGAGTGTAATTGGTGACATAGTATATTTTTAAATTAAATGTAGCCAAATTAGGCCATTTTTACCGATATTAATAAAAATAAATTTAATTTAGATTAATTCAAATATTGAACTTAAAAGGCGAAATAATAAAATTTTCAGAAAACATTTGCTGATTAATAAGAGACTTATAAAACAAATTTTTGTATGCAAATTTGTTTAATTGATCTGTTATAAGCCAGAAAATTTGTTAATGAAAAAACTAAAAAAGTTTGCAATACAATTGCAAATTTTTTTTAGAGATTCCACACTTTATAAAATTTTGAAACTTTTTACAAAAAAATATATAAAAATTATTTCCACACAAATTTTTTTTAAGATAATCTGACTTTTACATGCTTCAATACCTAAGACAGAAGGATCCATCAAAAAAGTGCTGTGTCAAAATTGCTTGTCGCGTAAAAAGGTTTTTTATTTCGCGTAAAACTAAAATTCCCATACTTGCTTTCATTTCATGGTATCAAGGTGGCCTCGAGAGACCAGGTAACTACGTATTGTTTATATAAATTCAGCACGGCAAATTTTTATTTGGAATGTCAAAAAGCTGATATATTAGCACTGTTGATAGTTCAAATATGGAAACATTTTGTTAGTCACCTGATCCCTCGAGGCCACCTGACATTAATACGCCGTGCCTTGATATTCATTAAATTGACATTTAAGATACGACAAAATAATGATACAACAAATTTGTCTGTTCACAAGCACATGAAGAACTATCGTCTTTTTTTAAACAACAAGATACGACTGTGGTTGTAAATTGAAAAAATTTCCCTACAAAAAAGGGGAAAATTAAATATTTTTATTTAATACTATACAACAGTCTTATTACTTAAAGAATATCAAATATTCATCAATAAACTTTTGAATATAACATGATATCAAAATAAGTGATGTAAGTCATGAAGTTGCGGTTTTAAGATGTAATGAATTAAAGAGCTAAGTCTCGAATAACCTTTGCGCTACTAGAAATTAAAATGTAAATAGAAAACAATATCAAATAAATTTCTAATATCAGGGGTTACCTTCGGGCTGATAATGGTCAATCCAAAAAGTAAATGAAACTATTTTGTTTTATTAATATGATTATTACGAACGTATTTGCTTTGTCAATCTAAATTGATTATTAGGCTAAGGTTCGTAACGTTATATTCAGAAAGAAGTGGGCATGATTAATATTCCAAGGAACAGGGGAAAAATTAATATCAACTTAATTTTTCAACGTACACAGCAGAACAGAGTAGCGCCACTTTCGGAAGCCGCTACGCTTCCATCGTCAGTGCTCACGTGTATTTGCTTATCACCAGTTGTCAGATGCCTCTGTTGAATGTGATTTTAAATCTTATATATAGAACTTTTTCGTGAAAATTGAATACGAGAATTAAATCACTCTCAAGCTGATATTAAAGTGCACTTTCCCAGCGTTGCCATCGGTTTATTTTTCCTCATTCCCATTTTTCTTCTACTCAAGACAAACTTTTTTGGTTTGATTTTATACTTAAGTATTATGAGCATGTAAACATGTGAAAAGCTCAAGCCAGTAGCTAATTGTTTTTTAATATGATTAATTCGAACGTATTTACTTTGTGAATCTAAATTGGTTAGTAGGCTAAGGTTCGTAACATTATATTCAGAAAGAATTGGGCATGATTAATATTCCAAGGAATAAGAGAAAAATTAACATCAACTTAAGTTTTCAACGTACACAACAGAACAGAGTAGCGCCACTTTCGGGAGCCGCTACACTTCTATCGTCACTGCTATTTTATTTTATTTTAATCACCCGACGTTTCATTTGTTTTTTTTTTCAAACATCATTAGGGGTATGTTTATTTATAAAATCTAGCAACAAACAATAGTTTAGTAAGATTTAAATTCAATAATTATTTAGCCGTTAATATTATCTTACACATTTTTGTTTTACATCTTTTAAAATTTATCAATGTTTTTAATTACATCTAAAAAACTGGACTCTGCGACACAGAATTTGTATAACTAAAAATATAAATAAATAAATAAAAACAATGCAACAAAAATTATAATTGTCAAACTTAGCGCTAATATCACTGAACTTTAACTAAATTAAACTATTGCAGCAGAACAATGTACCTTTGTATTATCTTCGACTTCCTTTATGTTCATTGTCCTTTTTATTTTTTGTTGTATCGGCAAACTTTCAAGAGTGTAACGTTTATTCCCTTTTTTTTCTTTATGCAGAATTTTTATATTTTCCAACTCCACTTCATGGTTACATTCCTTTACATGTAGTGATAACCATTGATAACATAGATAGCAAGGTCTTGTACTGTCAATAAAACAATGACAACTCTCTTAACACATACGAGTACTGTGAATTCAACTTACGTGAGCAAGAACATTTTTCTCATTTCAACACACTGAAAAAAGCATAAATTTTGCACTTGGATATCCTTTAATTTGCACTTTTTTCACACGCACAGTCACTTTTAAGATTCAATTATTTTTTTCACTATTTTACACAAATTTTGTGTTTCTATTTATTATATTTTTAAAATAATTGTTTAATTTTTTTGACATTTGTTTGTTGAATTGTAGTGATGAATTGAATTATTTTTTTCATTAAACAGTTGCATTTTTGTTCCTATTTGGGATAAACATTTTTAGTACCAAATACAAAAATTGCAAAAAAATGTTTAGCAAATCAATATTTTTTTAAATCGGATGTACTAAAAAGCATTCTTAAATCATATTTTTTATTAATTACTACAACAATAATTGTATAAACTGCTAAAAATTCATGTATAAAAATATTAATGTTTTAGAATACTTTTTATTGCAACTAAGTGCGTTTTAGAGCTGTGGGGAATTTTTTATTTTAAACCAATACTGATACAAAATGTTCTACTAATACATTCTTAGACTTAGGTTTTTGACAGCACACTTACGTTTTTGAAGTTTCTGTTTGGCCTCTATATACCCTATGGTGATAACGCCGTCGCCTGTTTTCTCTTTTTTATGGGAGCCTTATTAAATTATTAAACAGTAAATAAATAAAAATAACCATTCAATATGTTAAAGTCATTTAGTGCACATGAAATCAAAACATCTAAATTTTTTGCAGATATGTTAAACTCGTATATATGGATATTAGCCAACCTCAGAAAATACTGATTTTATTTTTTATTAAAAAATATATCTATAGTTAAGGACTAAAATGTTTTTTTTTTAATTTCTCTTTCTAGTAATTATAATCATTCCAGCATTATCAAGGCTTTTGTAGCCTTGAGCGCGTAATTAAACTTTTATTCTTGTTATGTATTTGCGGTGCTTATTATATTTCATTATATGTATTAAACAATTTAATAAAAGAGATTATGCATAAATAAAGCAAATGGTAATGATATAATGCTTCTGTAAATATTTAATTCATTATCATGCGAACGCTAATGCATATAATCATTAACTGTTAAAATATATGCATTATTTAATCGCCCTTCAAATGTTATTAATATATAAATTAAATAATTATTACACTGAGCTCAAATTTTCAACGTTTTTCTTATTGTCCAAAGGCTCTCCCATTTTTTTTTAGATTAGTGTGAGTTTTTAAATAATATAATGTAAATGTGATATTCGAAGGTAGCACAATATATTGCCAAAAATCAAAAGACTTTTGATTTTTATTGTACAATAAAAAAATTATGAAATGTGGTGGCAACATTGTTCAGTGTTGTGCTTACTTTTTCACTGTTTGCTTTGAAAATATTGTGCCATTTATTGCATAGTATAGGTCAAAACGACAATAATATGTACAATAACATATTCCATTATATTGTATATTGGATAGGCCGCTTTATAAATTATTAAAAACCGACTATATGTCAAAAATTTTAAATATCGCAAACAGTTAAATCTTTATGTTTTTATATTATGAAACACAACAAACAAAATTACTATACATATTGTTAGTTTTTTTAAAAAATTACGATGTTCTTTTTGAAAAAGTTTGCCAAAATTGTACCATTTTGACATGACATCAAAAAAAGGAGAAAGGTTATCAATTCATCAGGTATTTTTTATGGATGTTCCCTCAAAACTCCGCCATTTATAAACTGACCTAAGATTTTTATCTTTATTTAAAAGAATGTACTTCCAGATTGGTACCGTTGAAAAATGGGAGGGGTCACTTCCATACGAAGTAAATACAAATGTCTTTTCAACAACTTCTACTAAACCAATTCTTATAAAACTTTGCACACACCTTTAGTTATCATTACAATAAAACATTATGTTTATAAAAGTGAGCAGTGCCATGCCCATGAAAAGTAAATGTGCATTTAAACTACTTAACCGATTCTTATGAAACTTTGCACACAAATTTAGTTAACGTTACAATACAACATTGTGGTTAGAAAAGTGAGCAGTGCCACACTCATGAAAAGTAAATATGCATTTTAACTATTTCTAATAAATCGATTCTTATGCAACTTCGCACTTCGTAAAAGTACAACGTGATGGTAAAATATTGCAGTAGCGCCACGCATATTTTGCAGTCGATTTTTTTTTTGCAAGAATTATTTATATATTTATTAGTAAAATATTTTGTAAAGTTTTACAAAAAAGAAAAAACATCGATAATAGACCTACATATATTAATAGGATTTAAATATTTGCTGTTTTGAAATGATTGCACATAAAGTCGATTCTTCATCGTCTACAAAAAATTTTAATATACCGTTATATTAAAAACTCACACGAATCTGATTAAACAATTTTTGCGCTACGATTCCTTGGGGTAAAACTAGGTAAAATAAATTATCAGAACAAGTGCCTAAATTATATGTAAATGCACATATAATTTTAATTTATTTAGTTATTTGTTGTTGTCATAATCATATTAAAACAATGCCTATGCATATTAAAACAATGCAAAATGCAGCAGTTTTTATTTTATATATAGCGCAACCATTTAAAGTCCAATTTGATTCTATCGCACAGCATTGTTCATGGCTGGAATATAGTTCCATTTTTGCTTCTACTGACTTTTAAATCCAACATCGTGACTGGTGCAACTTTTTTTCGACCCGCCTTAATAAGTTAAATATCACGAAGAAGAATAATTATGATAGAAGAATAATCATGAAGAAGAATAATTATCATTAAGGTTTATGTGCTTAAATAAATAAACAAATAAATAGTAATACACCAAGAGAAAAACCATTTATTCAGCTAATGAAGTGGCGTCATTGATATTTCTTCGCCATATGAATGAAAAGTTGCATTAATAGAATGATTATTTTTATTTTCTGAATGAAATTGCTCTTTTTTGGGTGTGTTCATTTTTTAGCTTTCATTGCATTATTTATTATAATGTTTTCGTTGATATTATGAAGTAAAATTTTTTCCAATTTTAAGAACACTAAAACTTTATCTCATTAGATTTGAGTATTTATTGCAAAAATACTTTAAAATGGATGAAATAAAAATAATTGTGATACAAAAAACCGATTTTTTTCAAGTTTAATAAAAAATCTAAAAAAATGTTTCATACATACAATGAAAATATTTCTTATATCCAATGACAAAGTTTTCATTGTAAACATTTTTTATAGAACGAACTTTAAAAGCGTTGTATAAGCGCTTTTTTATTGTGCTGTTTACTAAAGTGCTTAAAGCGCTGTCTATAAATCTAATGCTAAAAATGAAGAGTCATTATTAAGTGGTAGCATTAGATCATAATCGATGTAAAATAATTAATAAAATTTTGGTATACAGTTTCAGTTAATGTGGTTGCTTAATGAATTTATTTAATTTATTTAATTTTTTGGATGAAAGACACGAAATCAATAAAGCGTTCTCATATGAAAACTGCTTCATTAATATATTGAAATCTCACGTTAACTCGTTATTAATGACAAAATTCATTGATCCAATGAAAAAATGCATAGCTAGCACGAAGATTTTCTTTTCAGTGTACCATTCAACAAATAGAAAAAAAAAGAATTAAACTACAAGGCTGTACTTAGTATGAAATGCTAAGGAACCCTTATGAAGGATCATAAGTTTGATTCGGAAAAATATGATAAATATGGATCAAAAACGGCACGTACATGCGTGGACCTCTATCCATGGCATCCCATGACATCGACGATGCATAAGTTACTAGTTCATATCGGGGATTAAATACAAATGCTTTGTTACCAATCGCCCAGCTTTCTAAGGAACCCGCACAAGCAAGGAATAAGAAATTTCGGTTTTATCGGCAGGACTCAGCTCGAAAATTTTCACGAAAAAGCTGCAATATGGACATTTTAAATCAAATCATTTTAAATAAAAGTGGGCAGTGCCACGCCCATGAAAAGGAAATAAGCATTTTAACTACTTCTACTTAAGCGATTCTTATGCAGCTTTGCATACACATTTATTTATCGTTACTTTAAATCACCGTAATGAGAAAAGTCGGCAGTGCCACGCCCATGAAAAGTAAATGTTAATTTTAACTACTAATTCTTAACAGATTTTTATGAAACGTTGCAAACACAATCAGTTCTCTTAAAAGTACATGATGATAAAATATGAGGGCAGTGCCACACCTATTTTGTAGTCGGTTTTTTTTGCAAGAGTTATTTGTGAATAGTTACACACCTGGGTATGCTTCCTATTATCAAATTGAGAGATTCTAGTCCTATACATGAAACTATTTTCATGTTATTATTATCTAAAATATTACCAAGAAAATATTAATCTTCTAGATCTAACCAAAGTAATTAGTGTTTTTTATGACGTTACTTTGAGAAAACCCATTGTCATTTTTAGTTTTATTAACCTTTCGTGAAAAACACGTGCACATGCCAAATAAATATATTATATTAGCTAAAGAACCATTTTTTTGAATCTTATAAAACCACAAAATTTGCAACAGATTAAAAATTTGCAAATCAATTCATGTAAGTCTATTATGCAGAGTGTACATATATTTTTGAAACTAAAAAATATTAAGACAAAAATTTGTAAACAACGATTCAAAATATAGGGACATACTGAAGTACGCTGGACGTTCTTACGTGAATAAGGACATAAAAAATTAATAAAAGTAAACCAACAACACAGTAAACAATCTAAGTGAAATATGAATATATATATTTTTCTTGCAACCCTTATACAATTTGTCAACCTTTGGTTAATAATAAATGTATTTAAATGGTAAAACAAAAAATTAAATTCTCATCTACATATTCAATTAAATCAGCTGTTGTGCCTCAAAATCCTAAAACTTTTATTTAGACAAATTTTAACAACAATACATTTCTCTTGTAGATAAAACTCTAGCTTTAAGAATTTGACTAAAATCAGGCAATATAATAAAATGTTTAAACTGTGCGCTTTTGCATACTTATATGACATTATCTTGTGAATGGCAGGATTAATGTTTTCGAAATATGTATTATGTAATATTGCAAGGAAGTTTTTTTTTACATATTAGCTCTTATTTATCACAATTACTTTAAATACTTTAAAAGTAAATGGTAAAATACTCCGTTTGCTTTCATCAGTATAAATAACTTAACACTTATGCTTTTCACCTCACGTATTTCTAGAATGCTGCTTTAGTAAGCCATAAATATTAGAGTTAAATATAAGATGTGCAAAAGCCAAATTTTATGTATGCATATATTAGAGTGGTCCTTAAAAATTAAATTTTACCGGACTCTAAAAAAAAAAAAAATTGCTTTTGACGAAAAAATAAGCCTGCTTGTTCTGTAAATCTAGTTGATTTAAAAAATGCTCCATTTAGAGAAATAAAATCTGCTAATAGCAAAATTTTTTCAGACTTTTTATCAGTTTCATATTTTTAGAGCTTAAAATATCATATCTGTAATTAATTTACTATATATGCTTTAAAATACGTCAATTGGGGCATTATTTATTTTTGAATATTGCAAAATTTACTCAGATTCGGGCTACAGAACAGGGCCGAATATAATTAGATTTTTTTTACACAAAGAATACGTTTCGCAAGCCGATCTAAGATAATTTTTGATAGAATCGCAATCTCTCAAAATATCTTTTAAATTAGATGAATTTGGGGAAAAGTGATTAAAGCAATTTTGTAGTAAATTAAATTTTCTAAAAAACGATTATCAATGATTTTTTCATAAAGTTCATATTTATGGAAATATATTTAATAATATACTTGGCTGATTCAAACGGTTTACTATCTAGTCATATTTTCATAACGTTCTAATATATTACAATAGTTTAAAAACATTGTTGTTGTGCTTCAAACAAAAAAGTCATAAAATAATAAGACCTTTGGAGCTGTGTTTATTGATTTTCATAACTACACAGCATACATCTGAGCCGAACGACCGAAACTCTTTAGTCGAACCTGTGATAACATTTACAGGCCGCCGCCATTGATATATGTTTATGATGTAATATACATTTCAATTTCAGTCTGCCTTAAAATTTTTCACAGTTTGATAACTTCACATGGAATTGCATTTTTCAAACTTTTAATTAAATAAAATTAAAAAATTGAGTTATTTAAAAATATGCAAGTGAGAAAATTTTGTTTTTAATGTTTAACTGGCTGACACCCAACGAATGTTTTTTCACTAGCAGCAGTCCGGAAAATCAGTCGGCTCAGTCACCGGCAACAGTTGGGTTCTTTTATGTGTATGTATTTGAACAATTTCATATTCTATGGGGGAACAAAATATGTTTATACTTTAATTAATAATGAAGTGATTACAAGATATTTAGGTATGATCTTATTTAATTTTTTAACAAGATGAACTTAACTACAAACTGGCTACTATTCTAGTTTTTTTAATTGTTTTTGGTATTTTGATTTCAATCATTTATAGTAGCTTTTTTCATCAGCTGACTCAAATTTGAAACTGCACACTAAATTATGTTATTATTTTAAAACATATGACTTTATGACTCATGAAAAATATAAACTTAAATCGGTTTCTGCCACAGAAAAAATCAACTTATATTCTTTTTCATCAAAAGGAAGGATTTTTGGGAAGTCCGGGAAAATTAAATTTTTAAGGACCACTCTAGTGTATACATATAGTATATTTATTTATTTTATATCGATTTATGTACACATTTATATATTTGTATGAGCCTTGTAAACAGGTAAACTATTCAATGGTTGATTGTATTTAAAAAAACATTTGCGGTTAAATCGTGTGGTACATTTTTAATCTTTTTTCTTGTTGAATATGAACGCATATTCTTCTTCTTTGCGACTCGTATTTTTTAGCGTGTTTACGTATAAATTTCAAATGGAAAGGTATCAGATCAATATAAAATATACAGCACAACAAAATGAAGTTTTTTTTGTGTTGTTTAAATAAAAACAGCTGATCCTTATGTATTTGTATCTCCTGATTACGGTGGCGTCATTAGTTTGTCCCTATCAGCTCTAGTTTCAAAGATATAGTGACATTTTCCATTTACATAATTTACACTACATTTTGTATTATTCCCTTAATATTTCACGAATATTTCACTATACAGAAATCTCTTTCAAGGATTTTAAAAAACGCGTATTTTTGGTTTAATCCTGAAAACTTTTTTGTACTTTAATTTTTTTAAATTAAAGTAAATGAGGCTTATGTATTTTCCTCCGTTGATTACGGAAATAGTTTTATTATTTTTCCAGCACCTCTCGTTTCAGAGATATTGTGCTTCATATTAAAAAAATCATTAAATTTCTCTTTTCTTACGTCATCCAAACAAATTTGATTTTTATAATATGAGGTAGCTGATTTTAGATCTAGCCTATATATTTTGATACGTTGTGCTTACATTCTAATAATTTTGTACTAAAAATTTTCTTTAAAATATTATTTTTTTATTTCCTAAAAGTTGCAAATTTGAAATATACGATATAATAACCACAAATAGCTCAAAAATTTGCTGGACTGTGCATCCCACATCATTTATACGTAACGATTGCATTAATAACTTGTAAGTTGACAAATATGAAATAAAAAACACATTTTGTTGGATAACGTGAGAAAAGAAAAATTTAAAGTATTTTTTTTATATAATGCACAATATCTCTGAAACGAAAGGTGCTAGAAAAGTAATAAAGCTACATACAGAAAAAAAAATAATATAAAATCAACATGGCGCAATTGTGATTTGAAATCATATTAAATTTACAAGAAATAATTTGTCGTTTAGGTGTGTTAGTGTTTATTTGCTTTGTTCATTGCTACAGTTCACTGTTGTGCTTAATTGTGTTATTTGTTGTTGTTTGTTCTTACATGAGTCGGCTATGTAGACGACAAAAAACGAATTACCAGCGAAAATTTACTGCTCCTGGCTTAAAATTACAAATTTTTCATATTAATTTTAATTGAAAAATTATTAATCTAACCTTATATTTCTTTGATTTTAAAATTTACAGTATTAAAAACACTTTGTTATAAACGTTACATTTCATTTTAAATCAACATGTCTATAACTTTAATTTAAAATAAGTTTTATGTTTAATAATCACTTAAATCATGTTTAATTTATGTGAAATTCATTTTACATACGATGGCTATTTATTTATTGTATAGCTAAAGTAAAGTTTGAAGCTGTTGTGGCTGCAGTGGTTAGTGCGTGGATTATCACGCAAGTGGCATGAGTTCAAATCTTAACTGTGGCAGCTAACTACAAAAACAAACTTTTCTGATGCCTATGATGCCATTACGTAAGTAAAATAATTAATGAAATAGCTACTTTAAAGTCATATTGTTTCAGCTGGATATAACTATAATTCAACGTGATTCTTAGTGTTGTTTCAATATCAAATTCACGTTTTTTCAACCTGAAAGAGCTTTGATTCAAATTCACGTTCTTATAACTCGAAATAACTTATATTAAACATGATTTTTGTATTATTTCAGTTTCAACTTCATTTTGATTGAACTGTACTTTAATATTAAATCAACATGAAATATAGATATTTCAAAAGGGTAAATCTTCCTTCAAGATTATTTTAAATTATGTAGAATTAATAAGAAACGCTTATGAAGTCAAATTACTACCGACAAATTTTAAATTAATTTCGTTTTCGACGATTTTACATTGAAATTTTTCTGTGTGTATTTTCTTAGTTGGCGGACGAAAATACATAAGGATCAGTTATTTAAATACCAAAAAATTTCAAGGACTAAACCAAAAAACACACGATTCTTAACATCCTTAACAGTAAGATATCCTGATATACTCATCAATGTGACTCTACCCACACGATTTTGTAGGTATTTGCAATAAAAACACATAATATGCTTAATTTGACTTCACAAATTAAACATACATATTTAGTTCATGTGGAAAAAATGGCAGTAAAAGTATAATATGTCTACGTCTGATAGGTAGATACGCCAAACTATCAGCTAAGAGGTCGCGCTTCGATGCTGCAGGCAGCCAACAGCTTCGCCGCTAATTTTTTATTTAGTTAAGTAAACATATTTTGTTCAAAAATCAACAAAAAGAATGCGTGTCTAAATTTAGGTCGATAATAATAAGTAAAGTGTTGCCTACTATTATCGACTTAATTATCAACAAAAGTGTTTTAGAGTGCAAATGAAAGAGACTTTTAATTAGATTAATAATCCAGAAAGTATTTTAAAGTTTGAAGGACCATTCGGGAAATATTAAACGAATAATACAAAAAGTTATGTATATTATGCAAATGCTAATTGTCATTATATCTTTAAAATAGAGCTGATAGGGAAAAACTAATGATGCCATCGTAATAAGCATATTTGCATTTCATAATCGTTTAATTTGCTAATAATAAAAACGTTATCATCACAAATAATTCATTGGGTATGTCGATGGTCATACGTTTAAAACATGTAATTGATTTTTACAACTTTTCAGTTGAAGAAATTAATTATAATTATGCTGTAGGCGTTATTAAACACGATATAAGACAACATAAAATAGATACGTAGAAGCTATTAACCTATTTTTTTGAGAATAGGAATGGTTGTTAGAGATTTATATAACTGTTTCTATGTCTCCTGAAAAATAATAAAAAAACTCGTTACGTGTTGTCAAAATATTACCATCGATATATGTGATGATACTGATGCATTTTCAAAGTACAAAGAATTTTCAGTACAACTAAAATAATATGTTTGTGTAAATTGTGTCGATTTTGAGACTATGATTGATATAATTGTGCAGGTATTATGTTCAGAATTTTATTTTGTTTTACGAAATGGAGGTAAATTAATTTCGGCCTCCGGGAGATGAGGTCCCTTTTAATCAGGATCATTACATAAAATATTATCATTCTATTTGCAATTTTTACAACATGCATAAGTAAACCGGTAGGCATATTTATCTTGACATACTTTTCGTTTTTATTCTTTTTTTACCAGAATGTAGAAAAGCTGCTATAAATTGATTTGTTTTGCCGTATTGATGTACTATGTTGAAACACCTCTCACGAAGGCTCCAGATAACATACAGTATTAAATAATTTATTAAATAATTTATCAACCTGATGCAATGGATCTGAAGATTAATGCTAATAAAAACCAGCAAAATCGGATCATGAATGACTGAGACATAGCCACTATATTCTTATGTTTTTATATTTTTCTATTTTTATAATGTTATGTGCTGTTCTTTTGCTGTAAATTGATGTCACTTTTCCAATTGTACGTTGTAATATTTATCATGCCTTTCTGAATATAACGTTATGAATACTAGCCTAATAATACTGTGATACACTAAAATTATTCAGGGGTTTCCCTGCACCAATTCTACTTGGTTGGAGCCCATAGAAAAATAATACGGTCATGGTTTTTCCAACTTATATCGTAAAGTGATTTTATAACAGTATATGTAGTGAAAAAACGTGTTTCTTAAAGTTTGAAATTTAAACAGTCATAACTTCTTTGTCTCAAAATAGATTTCATTGAATAAATTTTAAAGATATGATTCTTATCTTTGAAATAAAATATAATTTTTGAAAATCAGTTAGTGTTTTATATGTAAAAAAACACATTTTTGAACAAAATTTTACTTTCCGCCAGCTCTAAGTTGCTTAAAAAATAGATTTCTAAAATTTTTTATTATAACGAGTGATTTTTTTGCTATTATCTTTTTGGCAACACTAGTTTTGACAGCTCACGCACGTTTTGTATCTTGTGTCACTGTCAAACATCTTCAGTTTGGTCTATAATTTAATCATGAATCGTCTTACAAACGAACAGCGCTTGCAAATTATTGAATTTTATTACCAAAATGCGTGCTCTGTTAAGAAAGTTCATCGCGCGCGAAGAATTGTGTTCAGCGACGAGGCTCATTTCTGGTTGAATGGATACGTGAACAAGCAAAACTGCCGTCTTTGGAGTGAAGAGCAGCCAGAAGCATTGCAAGAGCTACCAATGCATCCACAAAAAACAACCGTTTGGTGCGGATTATGGGCTGGCGGCATCATTGGGCCGTATTTCTTCAAAGATGATGCGAATCACAACGTTACTGTGAATGGTGAGCGCTACCGTGCGATGATAACAAACTTTTTTCTGCCCAAAATGGAAGAGCTTGACTTGCATGACATGTGGTTTCAACAAGACGGTGCCACATGCCACACAGCACGCGAAACAATGGACCAATTGAGAGGCGAGTTCGGTGAACAGTTTATTTCACGCTTGGGACCAGTCAATTGGCCGCCCAGATCGTGCGATTTAACGCCTCTAGACTATTTTTTGTGGGGCTATGTTAAGGCTAATGTCTATAGCGACAAGCCCGCTTCGATTGACGCACTGGAAGCCAACATTGCCAACATTATTCGTGAGATACCGGCCGAAATGTTGGAAAGAGTATGCCAAAATTGGACTAAGCGGATGGACCATTTGAGGCGCAGCCGCGGCCAACATTTGCATGAAATAATCTTCAAACATTAAATTATATCGACCCAACTATCGATCCAAATAAATATTTCATGCATTTTTCTGAATTTTATGTGTTTTTTTTTTTTTACTTTCCGATAGTTCTTATAAAATCACCCATTATTAAAATCTGTTAAAAAATGAGTTATGGTATGTGTTGTATTTTGAATTTTTCGTTTCTTATTTGAAAATAGGGCGGTCACGCTAATATATTTAGTCATAACTCAAGAACAATTTACCAATTTTGAAAATATAGGAAACAATGCGGAATAAAATTACCTTTAAGTCACACATACATAAGTTTTTTAAAATTCCAATTAAAATTCCAATTGTTTCGGAGTTATTCAGATTTTTACGGCGAAAAAATATTTTTTTTCCTGCAAAATTACACATCTTTTCGTTTCCAAAAGCTCATAATAAAATAAAGAGGGCTTTTGTCAATAATCAGAAAGGTGGGTATATTTGGAATAAAATAAGCCATAAATCACTCAAATCGCTCGACAAATGGCGATTTTATTCAAAATTAACTCAAGAAGCTCAATAGATAAAAATCACAAGTTCCATATAAAAGAAAATTTTGTATTTGTGTGTATATGTGTGTTGCATGTGTGTTGCATGATTGTCGCAATTTTTGTCAATTGAATTACTTCAGTTACTTTTGATTTGGATTCGAATGCAAACAAGTTCGAAATAATAGTATTAAATATATTACAAACCATATTATTGTTGTCGTACAATTTGCTTAATTCCTTAATAAACTACATCAAGCGAGTCGACATTATCACTTAACGATTGAAATGTAAGGTTTCATAAAACTTGAATTTTCATAAAATTAAGAAACCTGCCAAATTTTAATCGAAAAATAGGAAGCTTCGTTAAAATTTTTACTCGACTTGTTTAACAAATCGAGGTAAACTGTTTGAATAAATCTTTCTCGAAACTGAAAATATTTGTTTGTTCGAAAATTATTTGAGTAAAAATTTCCATTTAATCGAGCAAATATTATTCGAGTGAATACCTTAATATAGAGAGTTAAAAACTTCATGCGAAATGATTAACATTTTCTGTAAATCCTTTAATACCTTTGAATATAAAAAAAGAGCTTGCAGCACATTCAAATGAAACAGTTGACATGTTGTTTTGGTACTATACAGTACCAAACCAAGTTTTTCTCTACGTGTACAGAAAAAAATCCTTTGTTTTTGAATTATAATGTTTTTTTTGTTTTGTTATCAAGAGCCCTAAAACATATGCTTGAAAACCAATATTTTTTATAATTTTTCTCTGCAATAAAATAATATTTTATGCTTAGTGGTTCATGTTGTTTATTTACAATGATTATCTTCATCTGGTGCCTTTTCCTTTTTACTTAGCTTCATTCTGGTATTTTTATCTTCGCAAATAGACTACGATATAATAAAAGCAAAATGTTACAATAAGAATAAAATTGTAGTAATAAACATGTTATTTAATTTAGTCTTTGCAGTTCATAAATATGTTTATGATAAATATTTATAAATGCTGCTATTGAAATAAATTTAGAGTAAGATTTAACATGAAATAAAAATTAGTTTTAAGTCAATATATTGAAAACAATGTTTGCGGATTTAAAGTGATTTTCAATGTTGATAAGAAAGCTACAAATTGAACAAAATCATTAGTAATTATTTGTGATTCTATTATTCGCTGCGATGTCTATTTAGCTCTAGTTGTGTCTGATTATCTAAGTGGTTAAATCAAATTTTATTATATGTGGATTTCAGTTACAATCTTATTTTTGTGTCCACTGAAAGGATATAAAATGTTATGAATGCATGTGGGTAATTCCGTGTCAAATCAACTAAGAGTTAGACACGACCCCTTTCAATTCAGATGTTGTCATTCATCTTATAACGAATTTATGTTACAAGAAAAAAAGTAAAAATGCTTATTTCTGACATATTCAAAATGTCATTACTTCGCCAAATTTACCGATTGTCTTGAGCTTAGTCTTAAAATATATCTAAAATTATTTTATACACAAGGATATTTTGTATGCCATTTTAAAGAGGATATTTGGGGCAACAAAAAATACATAGAACAAAAATTTGTTTTGGAAAAATGACCTATCTGCAAAGTTTTGAAAATTTCAAAACTGACTAAATCAAAGACCTTCAACGATATAGTATCAAATATAATTTAAATCTGTAATTTTGAGCAATATGCATTAAATTGAATTTAATTTTAAAGTTTTTGAAAGGGAAAAAGTAATAACATCGACAAATTTGTGCATTTGTTTTTTCGGTGAAATTTTATGTTGGAAATTTTGTGTTAAAGAGTTGAATTTTTTTGTCATATCTCAAAAAAGAACAAAAACACCTCCTTAAAAATTTCAGGATTTTCTAAGGACGTTTAAACATATTATATAAACATAATTCAGTAAAAGAAAAATATAAGTTTTTGATTTAATCAGTTTTGAAAATGTAAAAACTTTGCAAATAAGTCATTTTTCCTAAAAAATTTTTGCTCTATACATTTTTTGTAGCCCCAAATATTCTGCTTAAAATGACATACAAACCAATCTTGTATATAAAATAGTTTTCGAGATATTTAAAAAGTAAACTCAACACTTTCGGTAAATTTGGCGAAATAATGATATTTTGGATATGTCATAACTTCTGATATAAATATTTTCTGATATAAATATTTTACATCTAAACAAATTTCATCAAAATCGAAGGGGCCGTGTCTAACTATTGGTTGATTTGACATGGAATTACCCATGTATATTAGGCATATAATTTGTTCAAATTTTTTCAAATAGGAAAAAAGATATAGCATAAGGCCGTTGGAGCAGAGGGCCGTTGTTACAAATGCTTAGTCATTATGTCTAGAATCAAAAATTTTTAATTAAGTACAACCATCATCTGTTCCGATATATATTTTGTTTTGAGATTTCCTCGATAAATTGAATAAAGCTGAGAGTCCATAACATACGTTACATGCTTTCGCATCATACGCGGCTGTCAAAAAGTTGAATCAGAATAATTGTATGTATCAAGTTACACAGCAGAACGCCATGTCTCGTTGAATGCAAAATGTAGGTCTATTTTCTACTTTTGTAAGCGTCATTAGCTGCGTGCTAACAGATCAGCTGTTTCTGACAGACATTGATATATTAGTTTCAATGCTATCGATAATTATGTCTGTATAGTGTACTATTTTCCTTTTGTAATAAAGTTGAAAGTTTATTATCAAGTATTTTAAGGTTAAAATTCGATAAGCCTTGAAACTAGCAAGCCAATATTTCCCGAATTCTCAGGATATGAAACAGTCCGCGAAAAGAAGAACTCTATATGATTAAAATAATAATTTCTGCTAGTTTCGTGCATCTACTACCAGACATACATTTTTTCTGTGCACGAGTGCTTTATGTAGAATTGGGGGTAATTGCATATAACGTATACGCCTTAGTATAAACATTAAAGCTGTTTTCTGCACAAAATGCTACCCGGATATAAAGTGTAGTTATTGCTTTTTTAAAACTTTCCATAAACTCATTAGATCAGGGTTGCATTTTCTAAAGAAGTAGAACGCCTTGTTAGATATTGTAAAACTGGTATAAGGGGTATTTGCAGAACAGGCACCTGGGGCCGAATTACCGCATAAGTGATCGAGTAAAATTGTTCGAAAATTTTCTTTTTGGGATTACGTCATACGATAATCGAGTACAACCGGTGCAACCGGTGTAAGACGAACTTGGTACACTTTTTAAAAATTTCAATATGTTAGCTATTGAATACGGCAATCCATCCATTCGATACGAGACGAAATTTTATTCGATACGAAAACTTACTCGATAACGAATGCGGTAAGTCGGCCCCTGTCATGAATTTAGCATAAGTGATAAGATTAAAATGGCTCTTAAGGAGTTTTCCCATACAATTTTACATACAAATTTTCGTACAATATAGTTACAAGCCGAAACTACATCGCACAGTGGAGCAGAATCAAAATATTTGGAACATAAATCAGGCTTTTCTAAACGGATAGTTCTATGGGAATTTTGCACGAACATAGCAGAAAAGTACTAATATCTACATTTTCAATACAAGCTGTCCTATTTGCACAGAAGCTGAGCCATGAAGTCTCAAATTGGGGCTCTTCGCCAATGTAAAATTTTTTTAATGTTTGCCATTTTTTGTTTCTCATCCGATTTTAAAAAGTTTTTGCTGTATTATAGCCCATAGTAAAACCTAAAATAAGCATGTTTGGCATTATACTTATCTATTATAGTTAGTGAGATATACTGATTTGAAAATTGAAATTTATTAACTTTTCAAAAAATTCATCTAGTGTTTTCCAGATACCGGACTCAAATATCATCTGATTTATAAAATTTCTTCGTCGATAGTTGAAGAACAAAATTTCAATGAAAATTATAAAATTTTTTAAATAAAATTTGAAAAACGTTGAATTTTCAAAAAATTTTGTTGAAAAAAACACCATAACTATTTTGTATACAGATATAAGAATTCTTTGCGAACATAAATCGGATGATGTTTGAGTCCCTTAGCTGGAAAATACTGGAGCAAAGTTTTGAAAAATTGAGACATTTAAATTTTTAAATGAGTATACTCATTGAGTTACATATAACTCACTAACTATCAGATTTAAGTATACAACCACATATGTATCTTTTAGATCTTACTAAGTTCTTAAATATAGCAAAAAAAAATTAAATCAGATAAGAGATAAAAAAATTGGCTAGTAGTAAAAAATTTACATTGGCGAGCTGCCCTTCTTTAAGACTTCATAGCTCCGCTCCTGGGCAAGTAAGAAAGTTTATTCCGATAGAACCATCTGTATAGAAATGCCTAATTTATTTTCTTAATATTTTGATTCTCCCCCACTGTGCATCGGGATGTGATTTTTGATGTCAAATTGAATGAAAAAACTCGTTAGGACTTAGTTCAATAACAAAAGTATTAAAAAAAAATAGGAAGCATTGCACCATTACATACCAAGGACTACAACCACTTAATTTAATATTCTAAAACTGCTTTTTCTTATACGAGATTTAGTGGAAGACTTTTTAGCTTGATTTTTTTTTTGTAAGTTTATGGTGAAACGGGTTATAAGGGTGCTTAGCAGGATGTCAAACCCAAAAGAAACTTATATTCTTAGGCAATATCCTTGGACATATTTATTCAGTTAAACATATTTTAGCTCTGTTCTAAAAAAATCAAACTAAAAAGTCTTCGTCTAAATCCCGTATTAGCAACATTTGTTATATGCAATATATTAATCCCATACAGACACAATAATAATGTAGATTTATCTAACCAATTTAAATTTATAATATACTGTTACACTAACAGCTGTTGCAAATTTTATGAATAAGCAATTGTTATTGGTTAAAATAACTACTTGAATTAAAACCTGAACAGCTAATGTAAATTGTTGTTGCAGTTTTTATTAACAAACTATTTTTAATAGTTGAAATTACCACATTCAAATGGTAACTAACTGCTAATGTAAAATGTTGCTCTAATTTAAGTGAAAATATTTTTATTTGAAGTAGAGTAATAAATAAAGAATGTTACCAAACACATGGAATATGTTTTCCGTTTCATTTTTAAATTAACTTAAAAATATTGTACTGTAAGGACATTTTCTGTTCAATTTTATTTAACCATTCCATATTTTTTTGTTCTCACTGCGTTTTGTAGGTGTTGCAAATCTTACTAATAAAATTGTTAAGATTGACAACCACTTATTTCTTTTTTGGTGTGCCGTTCAGTTCTTTGGATCACTTTCTTCCTATTATATTCACGTATTAAATGCATTAATGAATCATTAGAAATAGAACGATTTTGAGTTCAGTTCATCCATGATGTTCCTAATGTGAGACATTACACAGAAAAAGATGGATATGCGCTTTGCTTAAAAAATCCGAAGAATTGAGTAAAAAATGTTTAGATTACAACCTATGAAAAAATTCGTATGTCCAAGTAAACGAAATTAGTTGAAATTTTTTTAAAATTTTCAATTAATATAATAGGATATTAACAAAAAGTTTACTTGAAAATTTCCACAAAAAATCGAAGAAAATTATGAATTGAAATTATAAAAACTCTGTTAGGAAATTTTTTGTTTATTTAATTTATGTTTGAATTTATTATCGATTATACACTCTTGAATTTGTTTTATTTTGTATTTTTACTCACTGTTTGTAGTTTAACTTTAAATAGTATCGAACTAAGCTTATTCAGGTTTGAAATCCAACGCACCAGCCACTTTGCCGAAAACACTGTTGGAAAACGGCAGCAAGAAGTTCGCATAAGCCTACTCTTACATTTACATACATTTATATCATTGAATGATTGTAAACAATCGAAAGCAACGGCATCCATAACAGATGAAGTTGACATTCTTTTTTTTCATGGCTGGACGTCAAAATTTCTTTATTTGCTTTGAAATCGTGCAATGCTATTCCAAAAACAATATGCTTATGTTATTTGTAGATGTCGTACTAGCGACCCTACTTGGTATGGTTGTGCCTTGATCGATGTTGTTAAGTATGTACGTATGTATGTAGTTGTGTTTGTTTAACAAAAGAATAAAAGCAGAGGGTTCTCTTTCTTAAATAATTTTTTTCATACAAGTGCTGCTTACTCTAAAAACCTTTACCCTACGTCTATACCTGATATATTTTTATCATAACAAATAACAAAATGTCGGCAGAGCCGTTGTCAAATTTTTGGTAATGCAAGCATACATGCGAACACGATGTGGTTTTTTTGTTATGATAAATCAATATTTGTTTGTCGTCATGAAGGAAGTTTGTCACTATTCATGCACTATTTCATTTATTTTTTCATTAAACTGCTTTCATTTAATTAAAGCATTCATATTTTTCTTTAATCGTATAGTTTTTTTTATAAAAATGTTTAAAATGTTAGTTTTTCAAAATAAATTAGAACGTCAAACAGTTTGCTCACGTCTTTTATCAAGACAAATTTGTCTGAGCTTGAGCTCTGTCAAAATTGTCAAGACCCTGCAATAACACTAATAAATGTGGTCTAAACCTGATATGTTTTTATATCGATAGCGATTTGACATTTATCATGATACAAATTTATCAGGTATAGATTCACTCTTATGTTTTTTAGACATAACACAAAATCTTATATTTTTTACAAGCATATAAAATATAAAAATTTTTAGTCTTTGGTTTTCAATTGTGTTGGCAGTACTTTTATCAAATAACAGCAAAATCAACAAAAGAAAAATTTATATAACGAAAAATTTATTTAAAAATAAATTTTTTACTGGAAAAAATTGGACAATAATATTTTCTGTGTAGACGCAAAAAAGGCATGAAAAATTAATTTCTCTCTAATGATCTGTTGACTAGTGCGCAAGAAAATATTTTTTAAACTTGTACAGATGCATAAAGCTTACAGGTATTAAACTAAAAATTTAAATTTCTCAATATGTTTGCCAGGCCAGCTAGATATTGTAAAACACACAACGCTATTTATATATTTATGTTTTACTTGCATTGTAATGTACAAAAAGGATATATGATATCATTTGAAAAACTTCGTTATTTGTTAACATCGCGTAATACCATTAACATTACGAAAATATTTTTTATTAAGTTTTGATATCAAAAATATTATTTCTTTTTCACATGATGGCTTATGATTTTGAGCTGTTATCTTATTCAATAAAAAACACATAGAGATGTTGAATTTCATAAATGTAATAAGATAGATATTTTATAAAACTAACTTACCTAACGTAGCTGTAGCCGAAGCTGGCGTAAAATGATAAGTAAAGTTATGTTATTTTACACTAAAAATACATTTGTAAGTATAAGGATATCCATATGCAAGTTTATTGAACAATCGAATGCCAAAAGGCAAAATTTAAAAAATATATATATGTATATACCATTGAAACAACCATTTTATATGGAAGTGTTTACTTACAATTTTTTTTGTTGTTATTATTTTCCAGTTAAGAGTAGAATATTGTATTAAATGCAGGAATATTTTTTTATTATTCCTTAACGCCTGTTGTCTGCGCAATTCTAAAACGAATTCATAAACATCTGCTTAAAAAAATATGGCAATAGTCTGCAAAAAGGTCGTAAATATACAATTTGCTGCTGTCAAAATTTATTGTGTGTAACATTTGATATAATGCGAAAATAAGGCAAATGTAAGTCCTTACTGCTGAGTCGTAAAACAACAAATAATAAAAATTTATGAAAATATATTTTTTATACAAACTTAAGTATAAACACGGATTTGAATATATCATAGGGTATATAAGTTCTGTTTATTAAACAATGTATGGAAATATTATTATAAAAACTCAAATTTGTTTTTTGTTTATCAGCCAAACGTGTTTTTATTAAATAACTTTGTTTGTATGAGGAAATATTAAATGTATATTATTGGACTAAACTCAAATAATTTGAAGTATATCCGTAAAACAGCAATAAAATTGTATTATATTATTGTGCTTGTTAATGATTCGTAGTGAAAAACGAAGAATTATAGATGAATTGAGAAAATCGTTTTCTTATTATAGTAAATTCCAAATACACATCCAAATACGATTTTCTAACATCCAAACACGATTTTCAGCTCGATTTTAGTATTTTAAATTAAGTTCATTACACCAAGTACCCATTTAGTAGTCAAAAAGTTACAAATCACAAATAAGAGCATCATACCTGGGTAATTCCATGTCAAATCAACTAATAGTTAGACACGACCCCTATGGATTTTGATGAAATTTGTTCAGATTTTTTCTTTAAGCCTATAACGAACTTATGCCAAAGTGAAAAAATTAAAAATATTTATTTCAGAATTTATGACATATCCAAAATATCATTATTTCGCCAAATTTACCGAAAGTGCTGAGTTTAGTTTTTAAATATCTCGAGAACTATTTTATATACAAGATTGGTTTGTATGTCATTTTAAGCAGAATATTTGGAGCGACAAAAATGTACAGGGCAAAAATTTTTTGGAAAAATTACTTATATGCAAAGTTTTGAAATTTTCAAAACTGATCAAAAACCTATATATTTTTTGGCTTAATTTATTTTATATAATATCTCTAAGCGTCCTTACAAAATCGTGAAATTTTTAAGGCGGTGTTTTTTTTCAAAATATGACAAAAAATGTACCTTCCTAACACAAAATTTCCAACATAAAATTTCACCGAAAAAACAAATGCACAAATTTGTCAATGTTAATACTTTTTCCCCTTCAAAAACTCTAAATTTAATTAAATTTATTGCATATTGCTCAAAATTACAAATTTAAATTGTTTTTGATACTATATTGTTGAAGGTTGCAAAAGAAAAAAATCATATCGCAAAAAAGAAAAAAAAACACCTCCTCAAAATTTTTCACGATTTATTGAGAACGTTTAGAGGTATTATATAAAAAAAATTCAGCCGAAAAAAATATAGGTTTTTGATTTAGTCAATTTGAAATTTTCAAAACTTTGCAGATAAGTCATTTTTCCAAAACAAATTTTTATTATATATATTTTTTGTTGCCCCAAATATCCTCTTTAAAATGGCATACAAAACATCCTTGTACATAAAATAGTTTTAGAGATAATTGAAAACTAATAGATAATTGAAACATTATGAAAATTTACCGAAATAATGACATTTTTAATTTTGTTCCTTTAACATAAATTCGTTGAATGACAACATCTGACCAAATTTCATTAAAATTGAAAGGGGTCGTGTCTAGGTCTTACTTGATTTGACATGGAATTACCCACCTATAAACTTATAAAAAGCATTGCTATCCACAAATTAAAACAACTGAAATTAGTCAATAGTATTTATATACATTAGAGTGGTCGAAAAAAATAAAATTTGGATTTCTCCAAGTCTCATGGGTATTTATAAAAAAACACCTTAAACAATTTTCACTTCAATTAGTTGAGATTAAGACATGTCGCCCCCACCAAAGTTTGAGTAAATGCTCCTTTTCTGATTTTATGTCTCAAGCTTAATAAATATATGGCCATATGCATGACGTAAACTTAGCATGAAGTTAGTATTAGTGACGAAATTGAACTGGATCTTGCTGAGTCTTTCCTACAGCTCGGCTTTCCTACAGTCTCGGCTACAGCTACAGTGATTTTCAAATTAAAATTTTATATCAAAATTGTTAAACTTAATATTTATTTTAGATTTTCTTTTATCCCCTCTCTCATTATTAATATAAACCATTATATCTGCAAAGAATATCTATAATTTTTTGCTTATTATTGAACTAAAAAATACTCAGCTAGAGTATTCTGCTGTCTATAATAGGGCGGATAGCAAATAATTTCATGTCTTACTAATTTCTTATGAGTTTATCTTTATATTATTTATATTAATGAAATCAATAAAAAGTTTTATTTCTTTAAATTTCTTAAATTTTCGTCCAAGGTCTCACCCGTCGGTCACACCCGTCTTCTTTTTAAAGTAGTTTTTTTTAAGAAAAATTATTGGTATGTCAAACAGTAAATGCATAATACAATTGAAAACACTTTAAACAGATAGCTATACCAAAATTAATGTGTACATTATGGTAAACCTTTTACTAAATTTATACTGAAAGCCATAATTCTTTAAAACTAAGATTTGTAAGATCACACCCGTTGCAGCTTTCTGATGTCCATTCTGAGTAGAATTCGTGTTCTGTTAGTGCCTAACCATTATTCAACGGTTTTAAGCTTAATGTCCTTGCGAGTGGCAACCTTTTTCAGAGTCAACAATTTTATATTCTTGATTTATAACAAAAAATTGTAGGGTATGTGTCCAAACTGAAAACAAATTTCCGCTAAACATATTCTTATCGCAACTTTAAAAATTATGAAAGCATTAAGTTAAATTTAAAATTTTTGAGGTGATGGTTTATTCTAATTCTAAACGTACTTTTTTTTAACATTGAAACTAAATGAAATATGAGAAGGTAGAATTCATATTATAATTTTCGCCTAATTCAATGGATCCTGCAATAAAATTATATTTTTAAAGGAATAATTTTTGCGAAAAAATAAAAGTTATGACCACTTTTTCAATGTTGACTTGGCTTCACACGAAAAAATAAAATTTTTTTTATATAATTCTTTACAAACATTTATACACAAGCGAAAATTAGGCTAACTTTTCTTCCATATAAGGCTAATTTAATCAAATGGACCAACAATGTTAAAAGTCGTGTAAATTTTAAATAATTATTCGTAGCAAAATAGGACCTACCTAATATATTCTTCGAAAATATAATAACACACAGTGGGGTCAGAAATAATATTGTAGCAAAGAAAATCAGAAATGTGCAAATAGATGATGTTTTTTATATCGTTTCTACATCTCAGCTGCTGTTATTTTTTTTTTTGAGGTCCTGAAATTTGTTTAAGGTCCTGAAAAATTGTTTACGTAACGCTCAATATATTCTTATACGAATTCAATATTATTTCAGTGCACACACTATATTTTGAATAACAAAGTTCACAAGTACAAACCTACGTTGTTATTTTATTGTATGTTGCTAATGCAGTTTTAATAAGTAAACTGTGTAATGAAGCGTAAGACCGTTATAAATTTAATCTCGTTTTTGAAAAGTTATAGTTTCTTAATGTGTCGGTGATGACTTCTCTTGATTCATATCAAGCTTTCTCAGGGATTGTACGAGTTGTTATAGATGGAATCTTATTAAACGAGTTCAATATTAATTCAGGGGTACCGTAGGGCTCCGTTCTTTCTCCGTATTTCTTATCTTTCTTAATGACATTCTCTGTCAAACTTCCAACAGTATCTACTCTTTCGCAGATGACAGCAGCATTTGCCATTCTTATTCATTTATCAATAGACCTTGTCGGAGATTGGGGCCAAAAGTCAAAACATGAATTATATACTTAATTGTGATCTTGTAACAATCTCCAAATGGGGTCATGGGAATAGGTCCGATTTTGACGCTGGTAAGACCCAATGTTGTATGCTTACCCACAGGCTTACGAACATGCTGCTTCTTCTGTAATTATGGACGGTATAGGTACTGAGGCATCAAAAGCTCTTGATGTTCTTGGGCTGAAAATCCAATGTGATTTTCGATGGAATGATCACATTTTTCAAGTCACAAAAGAAACATTCAAGTGTCTCTGACTTTTGAGATGGTGGAAGAGTTACTTCACTTCATCTGATCTCTTTAATATTTGTACCACCTATATCCGACCGAAAACGGAATACAACTCTCATGTATGGGCGGGTGTTTCAAAGACTATTTTGATGTTACTCGACCGCGTACAGGAGAGGGCGAAGAATCTTATCGGTGACAGTAGGATAGCCTGACTGGAGCATCGACGCAATATGGGGTGCGTTACACTGTTCTATTGCTACTACAATGGAATGTGTTCTAATGAAATTAGGGAACTTGTTCCCGAAATCCGATCATTTTTCTGCACAACACGTTTTTCATTAAGAGCACATCCATTTGTGGTCGAACTGCCAGTGAACCGCACTACACATTACAGAGAGAATTCGTACTTTTACCGAACAGTTCGTATGTGGAATAAACTCCCTACAGAGGTGTTTCCAGTCAGTTTCATTGTGGGAATTTCAAGTCTAATCTCCACAGATACTACTCTCTCTATCCTTCTTACCATAACTAATTTTCCTAGTTCCGGCACAATGCATTGCATAAGTAGGGGTCATCCCCTGAGTGCTGGTCCCAACAAACAAAAAAAAAATGAACAGCATGCATTACGGACACGCAATTTTGTATGAAGAGAGTATAAAAAGTATTTTGGTTCTTCGTTTTTGACACATAATGAACAACCTGATACAAAAAAACTTATGTACATTTATTTAAAATTTATTCAATCAGGCGAAAGCAGTTTTCAATTTAAAAATCTATGCGTTTATTTCATGAAATATACTTTTCATATACTTTTAATAGACATGAAAGAAGCATTTGAAATGTGATTAAACCTTATAGCTTTTTTACGACATAACGAATTAAGATATTGCAAAGTTTTATTCTGTGTGTTTGCTCAGAATTGTATCTGCAATTGAACATAAAATACAATTTTCTCTAAAGAAGTTAAAGTGAAAAAAACAAAAATATCAAAGCAAAAATTAAAAATTTTATTTTCGAAGTGAAATATCTCCTAAACTATAGAATATACAACAGCAATGAAAAAACATATTTTCTTTTTGAGTGTTGTGTTTTTCTTCCGACGGGGTTTTTTTGAATTTGGAAAGATTTTCCGTACTTCAAATTTGGTTTGTAAACAGACCGGTTTCGGCTATGTGCTGAATAGAACACTGAACACTGATGGCACATAGACGAAACCGGTCTGTTTACCAACCAAATTTGAAGTGGGACGACGGAAAATCTTTCCAAATATTTTACTTTTCTTGTCTAGCAAAATCTAACGCTTTTAAAATTTTACGAATCTCTAAGTATTTAAGAAAGTTACAAGCCGCACAAAGTCTTTCACACACGATGTTGCCAAATGTCACTCCCTGTAGCTCAGCCCCAGATTCAACTACAGATTCCACAAGATATGATGCTAAGAACATTTTAATTTTCAGACAAATCCATACAGTAGTTTAGAAGTTCCATACTTATTACCATTTTTAGGGTTATGTACACCAAAAGTGTAGAGGAACCCTATTGCTTTCGCTACGCTGTCCGTCTGTCTGTCTGTCTGTCTGTCTGTCACAGGCTGTTTTCTCGAACACAGTAAGAGCTACGGACCTGAAATTTTCACAGAATATGTCAAACTTTGGCAGCTACAAAATATATGACAGTTAAAAATTAAAGGCTGTTCTCAAGCGAGAAACGAAAAATGTTGAAATACTAATGTAATATACAGACACATATGGGTATTTCCACAGGAAAGTCCACTTTCTGCTCCGCTCGACGCCAAGAAATTATGTTGACTTTTTTTAAGCAACGTAAGTTTTTTTTACTTCTTCATATATTTATGTAGCCCATAAGTAGCTCTACAGTTAGTAAAAATTTAGCAAAAATTTAATCACTTGATTCTGAAAAACAAGCTTACTTTCTTGGTGACGAACGTGACAGAAAGTGGACTTTCCTGTGGAAATGCCCATATATAGATACTTACTACACCAATTAACACGCATATTTAAAATAATAAAAATTTCATGGTGTTCTATCACTTAATGTAATTTTGACTATGTACTTTAGGCAATTTGGTGTATCTTGGAAACCGTAAAAGGCAAACTCTTGAAATTAAAAAATCGCTAAAACTAAAAAATTCCATAGTTAAAAAATGTCAAACCCAAAAATCGCCAAAATGAAAAAAAAACGCTTAAAGGAAAAAGCACCAAAATTAAAAAAAACTCTAAAGCGCAAAAACTCACCATAACAAAAACTAAAAAAAACACACAAATAACCGAAAAAAGGCATCAAAACGAAAAAAGCACTAAGACCTAATAAAATCGCTAAAACTAAAAATATCGCCAAAAAACGAAAAAAAATCGCCAAAAATTTAAAAATCACCAAAACGAAAAATAAAAAAACCGGTAAGTTAAAAAAATCACCAAAAACTGAACAATAAATCCCAAAAACCGAAAAAGCGCCAAAGCCGAAAACAGTGCCAAAGCTACAATAAATCGCTTAAACCTAAAATATCGTCAAAAACCGAAAAAAGCGTTAAAATACACTAGAAATAAAAAAATCGACAAAAAACAAAAAAAATTGCAAGCAACGAAAAAATTATATAAATGAAAAAAAAGCGCAAAACAAACAAAAAATCGCTAAAACAAAAAAAAGCTTAAAAAATAAAAATAAACTAAAATTCCACGAAAAAGCAAAACGAAAAAGTTTTAAAAATTAGAAAAAAAGAGCAAAATCGAAATGGAATATATGTGTCTTTGTGCGGAACCCTTCGTGTGCGATCCAAAGTCTCACTTGACTGAATTAATTTTCATTTTACAGTACTATGCGTTATGATTCTATTCTCATCTTTTGGATCATAGTTTATTCAACAAAATGGTCATTGGAGGCTTAAGTGCTCCTCTAACACTTTTACATACAGCATTTGGAATTGTATCACTAGCTAAAAAGATGCAAGTTCATATTATTATTTTTGCGATCGCTATACTGCACATAGGGGAAAAAAGTTATGTTTCATTGCATCAATTAAACCGATGGGTTTTGGTGAGCATAACGTACATAAATTTAAAGTTATTAGATTGAATTTGTGTAAAAATATGCAAAAATTTCTTTGCAAATATAAGCCCAACTGCACAAAGATAAAAAAGCTTATTAAATTCAATAAAATTTAAAACATTAAGATGGAATAAGTTCGCAAGTATTTTTAAGGCTGCCCCTAACATAAGTATAGTTATTTATAGTTAAATTATTTTTATAAAAAAAATATAAAAAGTGTTAACAATACGTAAATAAAATATGAGTGCAGCAAAAAAACTGTAAGCTTTCGAATGATGAAAAGAAATTTTTAAACATCGCAAATATAAAAATTGAATTGTTGCCAAGAACCTTCATATAACTGCCCCAACGTGCACTGCAAGAACACAGATACCGGGAATGCTTGAAATATTTATTTTTGTTTTGTTTTAAACTTTTGCGTTAAAATTTAAACCCTTAATGAATACTTTGATATTTGCAAAATAGTGAACTATAAAACTATAAAAATTAAATAAACAGAAAAAAATATATATAACAACAATAAACTTTTTTTGTGGTTATTTTAAAGGACAATAACACCAGTGAAAGGACATTAGTGACTAAAACTATTGCACAGCACTTGTTTTAATGAAAGAAAAACCACAAAATATTCTACAATGTACATAACGTTTATAACTGTACCCACAATAGAGTATAACAATTGCGAACTAAAAATAACTAGTAATCGATTTATTTGCAAAATTGGATTAAAACCCGGGTTTAATTTTTTTTTTAATTTATCGATGGCCAAATGTTATTCCTCCAAATTTTACATAAATCGAAAGTTAGTAGAACCAACTGTTTTGGATATAGTGAAAAGGGCTACGGCCCTAGCGGCAAAAATTAAAATTTTCAACTTTCGATTTTTGAAAAAAACGCCATTCAATTCCTAATACTTCGACGACATAAATACCAAAAATTTATGCCAGTTTGCAACTAAGCTTAAATATAAACAGCAGTTAAAATTTACTTTTTTCTAAAATTAAGTTTTCAAACCGTTAAGTGGTAAAAAATTGCAATAAGGAAAAAGTAATTTTTTTCAAAAAATTGTTTATAATTAAAATTTTACCAAAATGGAGTACAATACTAGAAGTGTGTACTTAAACAAAAAGACAAAGAAATTTTACTAAATGTTGGTATTACGTGTCAAATTTCGTGTTTTTATTAGTTCAAGTTTTTTGTGAACTTCCGAAAAAGTTTTTGACTTCTGTGGTAGAGAACTTACATTATTCGCATTGCTTCGAGGAGCGATATATATCCAGTTATTTGTTGTCATGTCATGTCATGTTAAAATATTTTGCTACCGCTTGCTGCTGAGCAAATAATTTTCTTTTTTGTAGAAACATTGAAGCTTAAAATTGGCGAAATTTTCGATTTATGGGTCAAGAAGAAAGATATAGAAGGTATATGGAGCTATGTTGAAAGCAAGATTTCAAGTGAAATTTCCGATGATATAAAAAACAAGTCGAAAAAAATAAGCGATTTGTTCGTAAAATTTAAATGGCTTCAATAACAGGCATACATTTTATTTTTTGGAAGCATTTACATCTAATTTTAATCACACTTTGCGCCGAATTTGAGGTTGATGCTAAAAGGTTGCGCTTATATTGTATTAAAAATGCCGAATTCTTTTTTGAAGATTATGAATGGTATTCCATGTCGCATATACTTCACAATATCTTGGTGCACTTTTCCGAAATAATAGAAACTGCCATTGTTCGCGTTGAATGTCTGAGAGAAAATGCATCAGAAGCGCGCAATAAATTTTATAAAGAAGATCCCATTGGACATTCTAAGAAAGATTCCAGAATACATAATATATTAAATGTTTCATAGAGCTATGGACACTTCAGATCCCTTCATTTTAAGTTTGTGTTTGAGTGAACGTATGGGTAATTCTAAAAAAATACCGCTTCCTCGAGAAGCTATTGGACTTCTGAAAAAGCCAGAAATTCCAGAAACACTTATGTTGCCTCCAACTTCTCAGCAGACTGAAAGTTATAATGGTTCCGATAATGCGGGCGATGATTCCACATGCAATTATACACTAATTTATTGATTACTCCATGAGTTTGGAAACACTTAATGGTGAAGAAATTCATAGTGGTAATTTGAAGATTCATCTAGCTTATTACATATTTATGTATTTAATATCATTTTTTCAGATTGACTTTCCAAGGATATCACATGTTGCTCGCTTCTTAAATGTAGTCATAGTAGAGATGATCGATATTTCAGTACCTGTGATTTAATCCCTGTTACTGAAAAATCACGATTCACAGTTGTGACAAAATTTGTCAAGTAACTGCTACTTGCAAAGTTGTTCTTTTCTATTTGCTACATACAGAAAATTATGATGTTTCATTGTTTTTTTAGGTAATAACGTTTTTTGTTTACGTGCAATAACAACAAACGTATAATGTTGTTATTTCTTGTGTTCTCTTCTTCCTTATTAGTATTTCTTTTTAAAATTCAAAGTATACTTTAAGGCGTAATTAAATCTACTTTAGTATATTAAAGAACGACGTTTTTGTTGTAGAGATGCATGTGTGTTTTGATAAGTACATTGCTAAAAGAGAACTGAAAACAGTGATCACAGTCACAGTTTTAAGTAACAGTGATTTTTAAATCACATTCGCTGCTCACGATGTTCTTTAAAAGTCACGGGATCGCTCATCTCTAATCCATGGCATTGAAAATGAAATATCAAATACATATACTTTGACCTTTATTTTGCTGTACTTATTATTTTTTTATTTCTTAAAACCCTATTTTCGGGAGACCTTAATGATAGGACAGCGAGACACATCCAATTTTGGAGAAGCTATTCTTCAAAATTGGATGTGTCTCGTACCAAAAGGGTAAAGCAAGTTACCAAAAGGGGGTGTGGTGGGGATTGGTTGGCAATTTTTTTTAAATGCTAATTTTAGCAGCAGGGGGTACACCATGTTTGAAGATTCTAGCTGATTTGGAAATAATTTTTTTCGTGATTTCAGCTTTTGGACACATAGTGCGTTGCTTTGTTCACGGCTTACGTTGCTCAAAACATTTTAAATCGGTCACCTCTTGAGTGAATGGATTTTATATGAAACCGCCTTATATTTACATCTACGTCATAAACAGGTTTATTTTCTTGTTTATAACCTGTTTTCCCATACAAATCATAAACTAGGTTGTAGCCTGTTTATCAGAAAAACCAGTTAGTTGTTCAATCAGTTTTTGCGAATTATTATATTCACAAACCCATTTTTTCACATTTGACTGGCAGCACTAAAGAAAGAAAACAAATTTTCATATTTAGTATGATACAACATTCTATGAACTTATAAAATATTGTCAACGATAAACCTAATTATTAAGGCTTAAAGCATTGTTGATGTAAATGCACTTTTACATACCTTCCAATTGTTATTTAAAGTGAAGCAAGTGCTTGAGGCAAACCCATATTTTATGCTTTTGTATATTACTATTATACAATACATTGTTATTTGTTGTGGGTTAAGTCCGTCTATGTCGTTGCATTTGATTAAAGGTTATGCCAACCTGTCATTATTTACACATTTAGGCACTATTTTTGGAAAGTATGCTTATATAAAAACTGTAAAATAAGACATGGGAATTACAAAGCACAAACTCAGTAGATCAAAACGTGTATCAAACAACAAAATGAATAACTTTTATTCAAGACGAGTCCGTTTATTTCTTAACACCTTTATACAATCAGTCAGTCTTTGATATATCCTCTCATATGATGCTGTATATAAAATATCTCAGTATTAAAAAGCAATTTTATTTTTTTTAATGGCAACCTTTTTGAAAATTACTATTTGTCCTTGCAATTAATTTTTCTGATATCAAAAATGCAATACGTTTATTAAATATCTGAAGGTTCCACCTTTGAAGTGAATTCTATTATAAAACACTCATGGCTGTCTGTTTTAAAAAAATTTTTTGTTCTTAACTTTGACTGGATATTTTTGTGTCAGTTTTATATAATTTTTAATCCTTTAGTTTAGTTCTGTGCACTATATTTCAAAAAAATTAAATAAAAAATTTAAAAAAACTGCCGAAGAAAATGCATGATACCTTCAAAGCGACTGGGCGGATTTTCTTTAAATCTAGGCTAGAAGATTTTAGATCACGCCACCTTTCAAACAACAAAAAACTAAACTAAGACCGGTCTAGACGTTATGGAGTTACGGAGCCACAACACGATGTTGCGTACTTTTTTGGTCGTGGGTTAAAAAATAGAAAGCAAAAATAAACAGAGTAAAAGCTAAAAAGAATTAATAAAACGTGTGTCAACAATGTACATATGTGTATGCGAAAATAAATATTGTAGTTAAAAATGTTATCTTTTAATTCAGACTCAACAAATTTTATTTAACATTTATTTACAAAATTTTTGTAGCTACTGTCAATTTGTAATCAGAATATGGTTAAGAAAACAATCCACATATGGTTATTTAGAACCATGCTATTTTTATACACAAATGTAATACGATTAGTTTAAATCATAGTATATTTAGATTCAATTAAACATTAGGGGCTATATGCATCACGAAAACTTGACATGAAGTTAGCATGAGTGACGAAATTGAACTGGGTCTTGCTGAGTTTTCCCATATATATATATATATATATATATATATATATATATATATATATATATATATATATATATATATATATATATATATATATATATATATATATATATATATATATATATATATATATATATATATATATTGATATTAAAAATCATAGCCATAAGTCTCTGTTACAATCTATAGTGATTTTTTAACTAAAATTTTATATCAAAACTCGTTATACTCTAGTTTAAGTTCATCATTTATGCACACGGCCGTTGGTTGAATCATATTAGTGTTATACAACAATATTATATTTAGAGCAGATCTACTTTCATAATAGTATGATTTGACTCCAACCATATAATTCAATCATGGTATGTTCCTCTTAGATTATAGTTGCCTCAACCATAATCTATAAAGTATTGAGGAAAGTTCCTCAATACTTTTAAATGCTCCAAGATATGATGTAAAGTTCGAACTGTGCCGTACCTTACAAGTACCTAGTAACCTTAGTAACACCGAAAGTTTCCAACATGGGTTTATCGAAATACAAGAGAGTGGTCATATAGTATTTTTCTCTTCTCATAACTTGTATCTTATTTTCACAGAATGGTGCAGTATACAACCCGGTCAATCAATTCAATCTGCTGACTTGCTTATGAACTAATATTTTCATTGTTTGGAATAAAAATGTTGATAAATTAGATTGGTTATATAATTTGTCCTTCCCGCTTTTGAACGTCGAATATTTCCAAACAAAAAAGTTATTCGAAACCGGTTAATTTTTCAAACCAAGAGTCGGTTAACTGGTTTTGATTTTTCAATTTAATACACAAGCTATAAAAGTTAAGTTTTATGCAAAAGTTGTCTGGAAAATGTACAATACCGCAAATTAATCTCCAGAGAATATTCCATAAATAGAGTGAAATAAACCTGAATGCTTTTGTAAAAACTTTGCTATTTGTGTGAAGAATAAAAGAGGGGTTAAATGTTGTAGTTTTTGTTTAATACTATGTGTATTTGATTTTTATCTTTTGGTAATACAATCATGTTTGAGTTTAAGAATTTTTACAAAATCACATGCTATTAGCTAAATGCAATTTAAGAATATTTTTGGAATGTAAAATATTTAAAAGCGTTTGCACATACATATGTGTATGCTTCAATATATTAATGTCAAAATATAAAGAAAACCACATTTGCAATTGCGAATAGATTTTTATATGTATGTATATCGAACATCTATGACTGAAGATTTCATAAATAATGCATGGTTTACAAATTTGATGAGGTAGCACTTGGTTATTTTATTCATTTCCTCACATCTGTATTATAATATTATTTTAATTATTTGTTTGGTATCTTTAAAATGTTTATGTACATGGTTCGTATCCTTTGCTTTATGGCTAAAAATATTTTTATTTTTCCTAACATGTTTAATATAAAAATATTATTATATGAAAATAGTTTTGATATTAGAATGTCAGAATGATGTTAATTAACACTAGAACTACCGCCGTCCCATTTTTTCCCACCGTTTATATAATTAGCTCGAAGTTTTTTTTTTTTTTGTTTTCTTACTTCGGTTCGTGACTTGACTTTTCTTAATTGATGTATTTATAAAGTTTACAATGACTTTAATTTTGTAATAAAAAGAGTGTATTTAAAAAAATGCTGATTTACTAATTTACCTAGAACTGCCGCTGGATTATTTTTGTCCCGCCAGTATTCAACACAGAAGTAAATTTTATATTTAATTTTCAGACAAGCATTTATTTTAAACTAGCTTCTAACTGTAATAAACAGCTTGTCTGGCTCAGTAAATTGTTCATTATGAACTCTTATTTACACTAAAAATAAAAAAAGTTTTATTTTCAATTTATGTGTTGTTTGCTGTTACAAAAATCTTTCAATGGCACCTTTTCAGCAAAAGAATTGTCTGTCTGAATTTGTTACGTTAATTCAGAAAAATTCAAGTATTTTACATTTACAGACTAACCTACGATGTCGATCGAAAACTCGATCGACTAACAACAAGTCACTCATTGTAGATCGTTTGAGCGACCCACTAACTATCGACTTGTCGGTCGTCAAGCTTTACGTTGTTCACGTAATGCATTTACTAATTGTCAAATTAACATATTGCCACATCAAAAATTTCACAAATAAAATGCTAATTTGAAAATAAAAAGCGCTGAAATGTGAAAAGTGTACCATAAAAAATGCAACTCTATGCTAATTAAAGCTACTAAAAATGTAAACAAAGGACATATTAATGCATAAGTAATTGTTCCAAATTGTGACACAATAAAAAAACGTTTATGTTAAATTTATATTCGCACTACATATTAAAAAAAAACATTTTTTTGTTGATACCGATTACGCGACACATTTCGACGCACAGAATTCTTATCATCTAAGTTCCATTGTCTCAAACGCTGCTTCAGCAGTATCTGGTGCTGTTTTAGGTGCAAGCTCCATTAGCGCCACTTCGGAAGCATCATCAGCTTCAATCTCCCAATTATCAAAACCTGATAAAAAGAAAAATCCTGCTTGCGATCCCGCTGAAATTGAACGTAGTAATTTCATAAATATTTGTAACTTGGTGGCAAAATAATTACCCGAACAATCGGTGCGCTGTGGACGTATGTTGGATTCTGATAATTTGCTATTGCAACAATTTATTGTTATTGAACATGTTTTGGTTCATGGTTTGCATTCAAAGAAGGGACAATTGAGTCCACGAAAATAAATCTGGGATCTATTGCAATGTGTCGAGGCCTATTGTCCTGAAGTTCAGGATATAACAAAAAGTGTTCATGATTTACCAACTGTTCGCACTCACATAGGTCGTGCACGAGCGTATAGCTTTGATCCAATAAAATTGGCGGATTATTTACAAGCTCTTAGAGAGCATACGGAAGATGCTTTATACGAATGATGGCCCACCTTCAATCAACTTCGTTCTTTTCGACTATAAAACTTCTAAAACAATTTTTTAACTTTATTTTATTATTATGTATTGTTATTATTATTATTATTTAACTTTATTTTATTATTATTAATAATTTATAAAATTGAAACAATTCATTGTTTTACTTTTTTATTTGTCGACATCAACAACACGAGTGGCTGATTTTGAAATTTTTGGTCGCTTGACTTTTCTTAGTGGGCACCAAATTTGTATGAAAACTATTACGTTGCCGATCGCTTGCATTTTCGATCGACTTGTCGTGCTAAGAGTTTTTACTGGGCCCCAAATCAGCTGTTTGTCGTTGAAAATGCAAGCGAGCTATAGCGGTCGATATCGCGGGTTAGGCTGTTAATCTCAATCACAACTTTGATACCTGTTTTTAATAAAAGATGCAATAGATATTGGTGGTAAAATTTTGTCCTATAAAATGATAACTCGTGAACTCTTAACAATTTTTGCCTAAAGTGATGGAATTTCTATTTTACACAACATTATTCACATTTTGAACTTCACCCACTACCAATTTTTCAGGACTTCGCGTGCTCATAAACAAAAGTACTAATTTACATTGATTAGCAACAGTGATCGTGTTATTCTCCTAATGACCCTATATTATATATAATATTATATATAATATTTTCTTAACTACTTTTGGGGCTTACGATTATTGAATACACAAACTTTTTGCGCCAATAAAAAAACGCATATGTAAATATTTCAAAATTTTAACTAATAGAGCTACTAAAAATGTGTGCTATTTTTTTTGCAATCAGACTTTTTTTAATTTAAAAAAAACCTTTATTAATTATCTATTTATGAAAATGTTCTGGGTAAGTACAAAATATTTACCAAAAATCAGTTTTACTTTAAACAAACGTTTGCCTGAAATATTTACAATATTATTTTCTGTATAACGTAAAAGTAAAACAAATCTACGGGAGATTCCAAGAAACTTTTTCGAAAAAACCAAAGTGCTAAAATGAATTCCTATCCTGCGCCAAATGACATGAAATTTGAATGAAGTCACAACAATTGAGCAATTTGATTTCAAATTTAAACCAAGGTACGACATGGCCACCGATTCGGCTGAAATTTGGCAAGTGGCTGCGGGGACTATCCAAGCAAGTTAATTGAGTTTTATTCCTCTTAATTTTGAAAACTATGGTAGCCATGCAGCTTTGAAAGGGCTTTCAGATTTCCTTAAAAGGAGTATAACTTTTGATGTGTGAGAGATATTAACTTTTTTTGTATGGTTATAGTTAAACTTCAGTTCTTAAACAAATTTTATAGAATAGCTAAAAAATATATAAATTTATTTTACAAGTTATATATAAATAATCCACTTTTAATTTTCTTTAAATATTTTATACGCTATTCTAACTGATGTAAAATTTTCAGTGTGGAGCTACAAGTAGTTTCATGAGATATAATTATATATGTAGAAAAATACATTACCGATATATTCTAAAAAATCAAATAGTAATATAAATCAAATAACTTAGTAGATAAATAAATGGTTTGATTGATTTGTGCACTTGACAGTTTGAGTTGAATAAGCCAACATGTTTTCGGAAAACCGTTCACATTTCGTTCAAAATAACAAAAATATTAAGTACAGGCTGAGGTCTCTGCCTTCAACTCAGCTGCTGTGATGATTGGGCTCTCATAGATCCTGTGGTGAAGACGGAGGGCCTCTTCTCCCCTACCCAGGCTTACTATAATGACCTGTTTGTTACAGTAAGCCAGAGTAAAGGACTGATGGTTTCTGCCTTCTACTTCAGGTGCTTTGATGACTCGTCTCTTATAGTTATCCTGAATAGAAGACAGATGAATCAAAAGCCTATATACCAAAGTTTATCCTACCCCCAAACCGAGGTGCTATGAAAACCGTACCTATCGGATTTTCGCAGTCAGGGGTAATAGAATGTATTATAAAGGAGATTTGCTGATACCTGAGCACCTCAGCAAGGAGACAAACGCCGTTATCACGTTAATGGGGTTGTGACATGGTTGACTTCTCTTACTCCTACACTCGTGGGAACTACATGGAAAACCCTTCAAATAAAATCTCAGATACAAACAGAAAAACAAGGACGAATGTAGACACACGTGATAACTCCAAAAAGAATGAAACGGTAGAAAATACGCAGTTTGGCTCGGGACTCGAAATCGCATTCGAAATACGGATCAAATGGTTGGAGTACCGCTTAACTGCTGCAAATCTAATATTCAGCAGTAACTATTTGAGTTCGCGCAGACCAGGTGGTCAAACGAGGTCAGCTGATATGGGCCCAATACGGTTGTAGTAGATCTGCAATCCTGGAGAGGACGCCTCGCGAGTGTATACTCACACTTGTTGTGGTAATTACAGGACACTGTTTTATTGTTGCTCATGCTAGGAAATTGAATTTATCTTATAATGACCTCTGTGCATGATTCGGAGGAAGAAAAAATGTAGGGGACCTCCTCTGTTACTGCTCCGCTCTCTCTGAGCAAATGGTGGCTTTACTGGGCAGCACGTTGCTGCATGATGTATCAGCCTTATAAAACTGCGGCATTAGACGTTTAAACTCATTCATCAGATCGCTCGGTGATTTCAATTTTTTACTATAGTATAATACGTGCATTTAATATCTGCGAACAATCTACCTTTTACATTTGAAGACACGGGTACCGTAGGAAATTGAAGACCACGAAGATTCACTAAAAATTACGTATTTTTAATTTTGAATTGATATGAGTTACGAGGACTCCCCTCACACAGAAAAAAAAATAGACAATCATTATGTTCAATAAAACCATGTTATTAAAAAAAATATGAATTTCAATAACATTTATCTTTAACATAATAAAATATTTCATTGTAAGTATTTCTTTTCCATGCCGGTTATTTCTTTTCTTTTTATACATAAGTACTTAAAACAAGTTGTATCCTATAAAAAAATAAATGGGATATGGCTCAGCTATAGAGTGTATGCTTTACGTCTGGAAAGGCCGGGTTCGTATTCCAGCCATGTCAACATTTTTTTAATTTATATATATATTTTTATTTTGAAATAATTTTGTTATCAATATAAGGGAATTCTTTATCACAGGAAATTTGAAAAAAAAAATTATTGAATACCGGGATTTTTGTTATCAAAAACGAAACTTATTTTTTTCTGTGCACCCACAAAACTAAGGTGATATACCGCGCAAAATAATAGTATATAGATAAAGCCGCAATCCTCTAAAATGCGACTTTTTGTTTGTATTTCGCGGCGACTGCGAATGTTTCTACCATAAACTAAATTTCATAGGAATGCGTCTTTGGGACACTAAGAAAATTTTCAGAAAGTTGAGGCAAAATCTGAGGAATCTCAGCTTTTCGATTTATTGATTTCACTTACACTAGTAATAACTCTGTACTAATAGAGTTTTTAGAAGAATGTGAGTAGAAAATCTTTGAATTCATTTTAGACCTCTGGTTTCTTGGGAAATTTTTTTTAAATTTTTTTTTATGAAAAAATTTTGCCCACCCTAACATACATATACATATGTATATGGGAATTAAAAAGGTAGTAAATTGCCTAAGAGTGCTTCTAAAATACTGTTTTCTTTTGCATTTGAAGAAAAAGTGTCCTTTTTCAAAAACTCATATTAACTTTTACCTACGTTATTTCTTTAACATTTGTAATTTTTTTAGCACTTAAAATATGTCACAAACAAAAGTTTGCAATTAAGATTTATGTTTGTGTGGCAGCACCGGGGAACAGTTTGACAACTTTATAGAAGTTTTGTTAATCAAGTTACAAGGAAGTATTTTTGTTTTAATATCTGAACATTGGTAAAAAACAATCGATTTTAGTTTAAAGGTAATAACTTAAAATATATTTAAAAATGTATAATTTATTTTTAAATAAATAAGATACCATTAATTTGACTGCAAAATCATTTTATCTTTTTTCAAATGTTCAAAAAATACTAGTTACGCCTTACATATTTATTTACATTTTCATAGCAACAAATTAGTTATCATCTTGCTTACTTACAGTTCAAAAGTATGTAAATTAATCTAAAATAATTAAATTAAAAGATATAAAGATTCAAATAGATATAAGATAATTGTTTACTCACAGGGATATTATATATAATAGAATATAGTTATCTTTAATAACAAGAAAAATATTTTCAAATAATAATATAATACTAACCCAGCTAGCATTTAATGTAATTATTGATCATATACGGGTCTTTTTTGACTCGTCTGCTCGATTAAAATAATCATTTATGTGCTCATTTTCTGATTATAAAAGAAACTTTTGTCGGTAGAAAATGGTACCCTAGCCGCATAATTCATATGTATGCATTATCAATTTATGATTGCATATAACTCGTTTTATAAGCGTTTCAAGAATTTATTTCCGAGTCTTGTTTTGAGCGCGCTACTGCTTAACCACTTTCTGATAGTCTAAGGTAGTCTTAATAGATTAAATTTCGAACATATGCATGATCAATTTATGATGGCGCACAAGTCGTTTTCTAATCATTTATGGAAATCATATTCCACGCGCAAAAAAAAAGATATAGTTGTGGCATGGTTGCGTCAGCAATGTAATGTTTCCCAATATAGTTTATGGTTCTGGTAAATAAGTTATTATTGTTTTAAATGATTATGAACCTTAATTAGCTTTCGAGAAGTAAACTCATGTTTACATTCAATCATCACATTATAGAAATTGCAACATGGTTGCATTTAACAATGTACATTGTTAAAAAAGTGTTGACTACAATCATGGTTTATTTAAAAATGCAACATTAGTATGTTTCTACAAAAGTAAAATATAACAAGAACCATACTATATTAAGTCAGTTTATTTTCAATGAAACTATAGGTATAAAGCCGACATGGCTGTTTGTTTTTAACAAAGTTTTTGTTCTTAGCTTTGGTTGTATATTTTTCTATCAGTTCTGTATTTAAATTTCAAGCGGTCGGCTCATTTGTGTTAGCTTTTTGTAAAAAAAAACAGATATAGAAATTTAATAAATAAAATAAAAAGGTAAGTTCCATATAATTAAAGTGTTATAATTGAAACTATTCTCTTAGGGATTTAATGATTTTGTCCACACATTATACACATAACCATGTATAATATACATAATCATGTATAATTGTACTTCCAGATTCTGTAGAGGGAAATGGGACAGCAAACTGGCATTACTTCAGTTTCATGCACTTTTTATACACATTTCAATCGTTTTATTGTATAACTGTCGCATTGAATTGCAACTTTAAAAAGAGATTGATATATATGGTTAATAGAAACATACGTATCGTTAATGGAACCATATGCATAATTAAATGGAACCATATGTATGATTAATGGAACCATATGTACGGATAGCTGGAACCATATGTATGGTTAATTGATTAATATGTATGGTTAATGTAACCATATCTGTGGTTAATTGGAACCATGTTTGCTTAATTGGAACCATATATGTGGTTAATGGAAGCATATGTATGGCTAAATGGAACCATATATATGGTTAAATGGAACCATTTGTATGTTTAAATGAAACCATATGTATGGTTAAATGCAACCATATGTACGGTTAAATGAAATCATATGTATGTTTAAAGGAACAATATGTATGGTTAAATGGAACTATATGCTGATTACATGGAACCGTATGTATGGCTGATGAAACCATATGTATGGTTAATAGAACAATATGTATGGTTAATTGGAACCAAATGTATGGTTATATAACAATGTTATTGTTAACTTAGACAATACTATTATGTTTAAAACAAATGTAGTTTCAAAATAGTATGGTTTGACTGCAACCATATATTCAATCATAGTATATTGCTCTTCGATTATGGTTGTCTCAACCATATTTTTTCTTTGTGTGCAATCTTTTTTTAAGCCCATAACTGATCAATCACTTATTGGTCATCTAATGTAGTCTTAAAATACTCAGTTTGGTTATTTTTGGTAAAACAATCTTCCAAATGCTATGTGGGAGATGTTATAAACAAGTGTATGCAAAACCTCGAAGATAACTCGAGAAAATAGCGAAATTTTGCTGAAGATATATTGAAGAAATTACAAAAACTCTAGCGAAAAATTTTAAAAAATCACATATATCACGAAAATGCGAAAATTAAGAAGAAATTGATAACATTCCGGAAAATTAAAAAATTATGTGATCATTTTTTAATGGCGCCAAAAATGTTAATGTGGTAGAGCATTAAAGACTGGCCAGAGACAGGATTGCACCGCAGATATTCCTATGTTTTTTTCTAATAGAAGTAACACTCTCAGGCAATTAATGCCTGCCAGTTAATTAATTAATTTGTTACCTTCTTTGGACATGGGGTAGTGTAGAGAGAACAGTTGGTGAAGTGAGAGAGATAAAAGGTTTAATTCGTTTTCAACTCTGCTATTGCACATTTTTTTTTTGTTAAAATTTGTAGATCAGCGTTGCAGCGCCTCTGGTGTTAAATAGAGGCATTAATTTGTTTAAGCTATGTAGCCATTTTATTAGTTATTTTACTTCGCCGATGATTCTGCTAAAATGCCGTAGAAGTAGGGTGCTGTAATGTTCATTAATATGTCAGTATTAATCGCTACCGGTACTGCTATGTGATCAGTGGTATGTCTTCATCACTTTAACAGTCTAAGAACAATCAACACAATGACATACCAATACACATCAGAAAAATTCAAGCTTTTGATGGCTTGCCAGAAACTAATCTCGAACAAACGACCTCGTGGTTTGCAGTCAACGCGCTAACCACTTCAACCAATAGCTCGATGACATGGTGAAGTTGATCGATTGATATTTTTTCTAATATTTCTAATATTGCTATTATATGTTATTTTTGCGAATGCGATTACTGCTGTTCTTGCGGTTGCGATGAGTCTTACTGACTGCCGACTCTGGGGTATATAGAACTACTCGCAGTGCATACACATAAAGGGTCCGCCAGATAATTTTTTTTTTTTGAAAATGCTATAAAAAGAACTACTGAATATTTTCTTAAATTCCTTTTTTTATTTGAAAGTCAATCTTTCCGGTTAATAATGAAAAATAGTTTCATTCAAATGGCTGCCTCGGCTGGCCATGCAGTAGCCTACACGATCGGTCCAATTTTTAAGCACATTGTCGATTGTGTGCAGCTGTATTTCACCAATGGCTTCACGAATATTGTCCTTTAAAGCGTCAATTGTCTCTGGCTTGTCGGCGTAATTGTTTTGCAGTCGCCACAAGAAATTATATTAGACAAGTCGACAAAAGTACCCTGAAAGTTACAGCCCTCAGTATAAATGTTAAGCACTTTCCCAAAGCGAGGAAAGATTGTCAATTCAAAATACTCGTCAAAATACTTTTACACTGCACTTGGCCTTGATGTACTCGGAATGCAATAATCTTCAAAAGTACCTATATCGATGAAATTGTAATTGTACTAGTAGTATAGTTCGGGTCATTGAAATGAATTTTGCCAAAAACTCAATTTTTTTTTTGCTAGTATCTCCGAAATAATGAACTGTATCTAAAATTGTGAATGACAAATTTGTTGGAAGCTCAATTTCCTACAAAAAGTTATTGACAGTTGATTATTTCGGAGACAATGGCAAAAAGTACGAGAATTTTAGGGCTTTTGAAGATTGTTTTATTCCAAGTAAATAAGACAAACTACAATGTAATAGCATAAAATAAGGTTGAGTTATAGAATTTTTAAATGCATTATTTTTACATGTATTTTATATGAAACATCTGTCCACGTTTAGAAAAGTACTTAAAATTAAGTTAACGGCTGTAACTTTCATGGTAATGTTTTGCGACATCATCGAATTTCAGGTGGGGACTGAAAGAACACCCTAACAACACAACAAGAAATAGTGCTTTTAAGATCTGATTGGTAGAATATCTCCAACATATGATTTTTAATTTTCTTTTAAATATTTTGAGCTTTAGGTCTTTTTTTAATGTTTTAAATTTATTTCAATATTTCACCGCACCGTTGGTTGGCTTTTTCAGGAAGGTAAAACTTATATAAATTAAAAAAATTAATATAAACCAATCAAACTGAAAAAAGTATTTGCCTGTAAAAGATTTGCCCTGTGATAACTTGAAAACAAGAACTAAATCACTACTAAATTGATGTTAAATTGATATTATTATCACAGCAAACTCTAGAGTTATATTGTAATTTTTTGGTTAAATTTATATACTCCGGTATATAATCAATTTAAATTAAAAGGCAAATTATTTCCAAATAATCACATTAAAACTCTTATTCTATTTTATTTCTTTAGTCTTAAATTATTCTCTCAAATATTATTATTTAATTTTTTTTACATATCTATTCTTTTTATAACTTTGAAGTTTTTTTTCTATTTTGAAAATTAACTAATATTATGACGATCTCTTGAATATTTTATGATAAATACTTTGACACTTTTCTCAACAAATTTGTTATTTTTTATTCTAACATAAACGTCCACAGCTGAAAGGCTTTACAGTTTAACAACTTTTACATTTGCCACGGAGTGACAATAAATGTTTTTATGCTAATTAGAAAAAAGAGAGGATATAAAAGTTATAAGTAGTTATCGTTTATTCTCTTTTGTTTTTTGTTTTTTGTAAAAAATTTGCAAATTGAGTTGGTTATTACGTTTAAGGTATTATTCTAATGGGAATAAAAAAATTTCTGATGTGAAGAAAAAAAATATATAAAAAATTGTTGTTTTAGCAAATGTTAATTAGTTCTTGCTAATCTATTTTTTTTCTTATTATTCGACTCCGTACTTTTTGTCATATTCTGATTAACGCCCGATACAAACCGCGCTTATGTTTATGTAATTTGGAACTGACTTTGAACATTTAGTCCATGTTTTTACCATTATATGTGTATTGATTGTTATACGGTTGCCGAAACTTTGCCTATATGTACCAAATTTTCTCAATTTTAACATTTCTATAAATCATTGGTTTCATATAGAAAAGGCTTACCACAAATTTTTGTTTAAATCGATATATGCCTATTTTGCATTAAACCATAGATATATTAAATATATTGGCAAACATCTTGAAAATCACATGTCAGACGAATCCACGGTACATACAATTTTCTACAAACTTAAGCTGCCTAGTAAAGACTGCGATACTCTAAATCAACTTGAGGGTATTATTAAGCTTTTGATTAATAATTTAAGAAAATCCAATAATACTTTTGCTAACGATTTAGATAAAAATCCATTGATTCGATTTAATGAGAGACGATTTCAAGTTATAAATACTTTTATTTTACACCTCTACTCTAGGATATATCCTTCTAGCAACATTGTTTTAATATACGAAAATGGAAACTAAGGAATGCGAAAATAAACGTTTTTGCAGATAATCGGTTAACCGATTAATAACACCATTAACCGACTATTAGCCGATTAAACCAAAACCTCGAATAATTAGTCAAGCGATTAACCGATTAAAACAGAAACACGACTAAATGAATAATCTACTAAATAGTGAACAAATTACGGCCTATAAAAGTTATTTTCCGTATTAAAAAATAAACTTAGATTGGCTGGCGGCAAGCGCTTTTTTGTTTAACCCTCATATAATCTTCGGATGAAATTTTGCCCGTTTTAAGCTTTAAAACTGTATATCTCTTAATCGAAATGAGACCTTTTTCAAATTTTCTAAATTGATATTTAACACCAAAAAGCTGTAAATATTCTTTGACATACCTAAAGAAAGGATATAAAAAACAAAAGTAAGGTTTTTTTCGGGCGTGCGGGAAAATTTAATTTTAAACGACCACCCTATTGTATAGACACGCCTCCTTTACAGTTTTATAGATAATTGTATCAACGGTTTGGAAAATAAACCAAAAAAATTGTTTATATTTGTTAGTTATAATCCAATTTTCAAGTACATATTTTTGTGTTGAGTACCTAATATAAAACATAGCATAAAGAATTGTAAAAATTTATTTAATTATTTATTTATCATGAAGTATGACGTAGTCTTTATAATTTCTACGAAATACTTTTACAAATTGCTGGTGTATGTTTTAAACGAACCCCTCTGTATATTATATGAAAAAGATTTATATACTTCAATGATTTTTCTTCTGTTTAAAATTGTTTAAACAACATATACAAGAAATTATTTGCTCGAATTGTTTACCAGAGAATTACACAAAACTTGCCGTTGCTTAGGGTACTTACGTCAAATTCTACAAATATTTAATGGCATGGGAGTGAGTGGCTCATAAAAAGCATTATATTTCTATATTATTTGAAGCACTAAGACTTTACAAAAGTCATTTAGGATCGAGTAAATGCATGCAGCAAATATCGCACAGTGTCATAATTTCATATAGGGATTGGCAAAAAATAGAAGGAGCTATCGTAGATAAATAAAAAGTATTACGGATTATTTTTGTGGATAGAGCAAAATATGTTTTGCCAATACAGCCTAAGTATGCACCCACCCGGTTATTTGAGCCATATATGGTTGTTTTGAGCCGTACACAGAAAAAACTAGGGAGCGGAAATTACTTACAATTTATTTTCTTATCTTCATATCTCATGAAAGAGCACAGGTTCGTATGCCAGCTGAGTAAAAAAAAACAACGTATGAAAATATGAGTATTGTGTTTTTCTTCCGACGGGGTTTCTTTGAATTTATCAACTAAATTTGACGTGGGATGACGAAAAATCGTTCCAAAAGTGTGAAAATATATAAATAAATATAGCGTATATAAAGAAATATTTTATATTGTTTATTTGACTTCTCATTAATTGTTAGATTTAAATAAGTCAAATAATAATTAGTTAATTGCTGTGACAATGTATGTACATTTGTAAGTGGTTTCACTTATATTTTGAATAAACAAAAATAAATAGTTATCAAGTCAAATTATAGATAGAAATCCTCATTTACTTTTGTTGCTCACCAGTAAGCAAAGTTTTTGGTGGATGGCATAGGTACTCACGTGTTCAATGAACGTTGTTCATATATCGACGCAGTTGCGCAAAAAGGGCCAATCTACATATTTTTATGAGGCCCAATCTATTTTTGTTTACATTGCTGGGACAAATCAAGAGGGCCAATCTGCTTGGGCCTTTCTGCAACGAGCTGGCTTACAAGGACCAATCTGCATAATTAACTATTTTAAAAATTATATATTGTGGTATTTTTTAAAGGGGTTTGGCTTTCATACTGGCCCAAAATACATTAAGCTTTTGAAACCACATTTTTTAATAACAAACATAACAATAAATTATTTCTCAATGTAGTTTGCATGTTTACTTAAATGAAAATTTAAAACAGTGATTAGATTATTAGTAAAAATGGTCAGAACATTTATATATCTATGCTCAGCTCGAAAATGGGAAGAAAAACTTTGAGCATTATTTTGCACATTTAGCCATAATTTTTTCGCACTTTTAGAATACTCGTATAATTGGTTTAGTATATTATCCTTATTTTTCCAAAGCTAAAGAATAGTTTGAAATCGCATAGATTTACAGAACAGGCAGGCATAACTTTCAATTTAAGAAAATATAAAACAAGAATGATATTAAAATTTACATAATTTTTATTTTGAATGATATCCAGGTGTTATCGGATTTTAATATATATGATGGATAACTTAAAAGAAGAAAAAGAAACTCAAGGATATTTTTTTGAAAATTTTGAATATATTTTTTAAATGTAGGCTATGTATTAGCGGACATATTGACGAAATATAGCTCAAATTAAAGGCCAGAAACCCAATTTCAAAATTCAAAGCAAAATAACTTTAAATATAATAATAAAGCAAGTTTAATTTTTGGAATCTAGTTATAAACTTTATGCCAAGTTTAACTGATTTAAAAACGGATATTTGTACCAGTAATGAGCCCAACAAGATTTTTCATGTCTGAGGTAGTCAATTTGACACCCTGTGCCTCAACGTGCATTTTAACAGATTTGTGCAAATTTCAATATTCTTAAAGCTTAAGTCATCCTCTATGATGTTGGCATGAATTATTTTGTAATCTGAGCGCAAGGTTTAACGATACAGATTTATTACCTTTTTTCCATGGGAACCACTGTGCGTTGCGTTAAAACTTTATTTTTGTGTAGAATAAAAAATATTGAAAAACAAAGTTTGTTGAACTATAATCTTAAGGGTATATGAAGCAATTAATTTAAAACAAGTTGTTGTTATAAGTAACGTTATTATAAATAATATTTGATTATGCTCTTGTGTAGGCTCTAGTTAATAACATTAAGAAGAGTAAATGATTTGGTCACAATATTTTACGGCTATTTGGTAATTTGTATGTGCAGCAACCTTTTTTGTTAAAATTTGAATAAATAGCCCATACAAAATAAACATATGAGCATTTTAATATCGCTTTGGATATTATCTAAATTACCATATAAACATTTAAAAGTTAATTGGGCATTAAGCAAATTTGATTATGTTACACAGACCAACAAAATGAAATTTGTTCTGTAAGCTCTAACGTTTCGTAGTCAATTAGTATCCACTTGGTACTGAGCATCAATGCCTATAAATAACTTTTTTCGAATTGACATTGTATCTCGAGATTTTCCGTTATATACAAAAAAAGAGGATGCTGCATCACATAATTTGCATTTACTCGAGAACCAGAACCTTTAAAATAATGCCTCATTAATTTTTTAACTGTCTTCAATAAATTTGAAAAAAATAATTTTAAAGACTCATTAAAATTTTAAACTGCAGAAAATTTTAATTTTTATTTTAAATTGCGATAGCTTCATATGTTACAAATAAAATGAGCTAAAATTTATTGAAATCATTTCTTAAGTTCTGACTTGATTCACAATTTAGTTCTTACAGTTTCCACGATTTTTAAACAATATTAGACTTTTTTATCATGCCGCTGTTAGCAAGTTTTTGCTAATTTTCTCCATTTTCGCGATTTTTTCTGAATTTTTGGTAGTACTTACAGTTTAGCGATTTTTAATGCATGTGAATGATTGTGTAAAATTTTGTAATTTTTCGCAAAGGTTCGTAATCGGTAGTACTTTATTAATGGGTTACAAAGTAATGAGTGGTACTTATTTATCTTATTACTATGCTTCAGATTAAAACTACTACATAGCTTTTAATCAAATAAGTACGTATTTTTAACATTATCTGAAAGTACCCTGCGGAAAATTTGGTGACAAATGATCCAAAAGTACTCGTCCTATGACTTGAGAAAATGAGACTGGGTACTGTACTAGCCTGTCTTACCGGAATCCTATAAAAGACACCGCTTAAAAATAAAATACAATTTCTACTTGGATTTGTAACAATAAAAAAATAAATTAGTCGATAATTACAGCTGAATTTGGGAATAATATTTATATATAATCTATATTATTCTACACCGATTAGGACTTCATAAGATAGTTCAGAGACAAGTTACAAGGTGCATGCAAGCTATCAATTAACCCAATCCTAGGCCATCCCCATGTAAAAGTGGCTGGTCCGCTTCATATGAAGTATTAGAACTTGGACTGGTCCCTATCACCTTAGGATCTGTCACGTGACTTGTTTTGTTTCAGTTCAATTTACCGTAGGGTAGTTACAATTTGTTGATATGTATTAACTTTTGAGTCAACATGTGTTTGTATATGAAAACTAATTTTTGTCGCTTTAACTTATAAGTAAACAATAGCTGAGTGGGTAAAGTTCTTGTCTTTATATCTAAACGAGCACAGGTTCGTATCCCAGCTGGGTCAAAAAAATAATAATAATAAAATAAAATAAAATTGAAAAAATATAAATAAAACATAATGCGTATACATTTTTTTTAATTTTAATTTGTTTATTTGACTACTTAGTTCTTAACTTCAAGTAAGCCATGGCTAATTGCTGTGACAATTTAAACACATTTGTATGGGGTACCCTTTATTTTTTGGATTTCTCAAACAAAAATAAGTAGTTATATACCAGTAAGCAAAATTTTTGCTGGGTATTTTTGCGATAGGCATAATTTTTCAAAAGCTTTTGATTTTTTGTTATGCAAATCGAAAGAAGCAATCAATACAAGCAACATTTACTATAATATATTTTATGTAATTTTTTCGAAGAACTAATATTTAACAAAATATGATGACAAATGTTTTTTTTACTGTGGAACGAAAACTAAGTTACTCTAGTGCTCGAAGTCCGTCACTGATCTGCTTTTCTTGTGTCAAAAGTTATATTCAATGAATGTTTAGCTATCATACAGTACATAAATCTCAGTGATGTATTTGCAGGCATGCCTGTTATGAGATCTTGAACGTAGGCACTTTTATTGCATATTTCCAAATATTGATCATTACTTGTGGTCTACGCCTAACATAAAATGACTAACTTTCACATTAACTTCAAGTTAATGCTTTTTTCAAGTTATAGCATAATTGATAGTGCAATTGTTTTAACAACGCAGTCATAACTTCAAGTTACAACAGCATTTAATGTTAGGTAGAGACGTAGTTACAACAGCATTTCAAGTTAGGTGGAGACGTAGAGTTATGATTGGTACTGGGATTGGGTCGTATGACTAATAAATAATCAACTATAAAACATACGCATCTGTGATTCTAAAGCAATCCCGAAAGCACTCAAAATTTAACATTCCAGTATTTGAAATTCAGCTGAAAGTAAACTTCAGTTCAAGCTTTGATTTAAGTTCCTTTCAAGTTTGATAATAATTTTAAACAAACAAAAATGTATGCTCAAACTTTGTATTGTTTGTCAAATAATTAAAAATGAAAATATTTTTCAAGATTAGAAAAATATATACATATATCGAATATTTTTGTAAAATTCAGAAAATGATATTAAAAAATTATAAAATATTATCAATTATGTAGCAGATGTATTGTATTGCTGGATATTCTGGAAAACGCGTTATGAAAAACATACAAATTGTGCAAATATCAAAAACACATACATACATACATGTGTACGGAGTATGTGTTTATAAAAGTGAGTGAAATGCATACAAATACGTTGATTTAATTTATGTAACGTACGGAAACGTTCACTTCTTCAACGCGCTTTCCAGATTAGCCACCATTAATTTATTAATTTAATCTTTGTATGTAGTAAATAATTTTCTAATAAATTGAAGTTCCCATTTTCTGGAGGATGCTATTGAAATAGAGTATTTCAACCCTTGAAACTGGAGTGTTTGACTTGAATACCAATTGTTTTACGCTTTATATCAAGCAAAATTGCTTATTGGGCAACCGTTTTAAATGATAATATGGCAAGTGTTCTGGGTTCAGCGTTATGAATGGTTCTCTAATAGTGTATGCAAGCAATGTTCTGGAGTCTGTGGAAGTAGTATAGTTTGTTCCAAAGGCCATTTCCGCCAATGTTCAAGGTATGTTATAGAAAAATGAGTTTGTTGTAAATATAACGAAGTCTTTTGTATTGGGCTGCCAGATTTTAATAGTACACCAGCTTCACATTTGATTAAAATCATCTATATTTTCAAAAGACAACTGGGCACATTAAAATGTTTATGTAATTTCCAACACTTAATTAATTTAAAGTTTATTAACATGTCAAAATAAAGAATAATACAAACATAACATAAACAATATAAAAAGATAACATAAACATATTAAAGAAATTTAATTCAGTCTTTATAATCTGAAATAAAATGTTAATAGGACAAATAGTTGTATCTATGCATACAACACATATTCACAATATTCACTATCTTGTGAAAATGATCTTGTATTATAGCAATACTGCAGCAAATGTGCTGCATTAGAATCATAACTCAAAAACAAATTTTTTTACAAAAAATGAGTTTGAAGTTTTGAGTTTACTAACATCTTAATTGTAAAAGAAAATGTTATCCTTCTCGCAAGAGTTGAGTTTACATGATATGTGTATGCAATTTTTACACAACATGAACAACGATATGAAGATTCTGCATTAAAAATAACATTTTTTGAGTTACGGCTCTATTGCAGTAAGGACTCGATGTAATGATGAAATGTAATTATGAAGTTGTTTATCTCCTTGCTAAGATTTACAATCTTTTAAAGCAATAATAACTTTCTTTCCAATCATTTCGCAATCATTTCACAACCATGTATTTGCTCTGCGTAAACGACACCCAAACTTTAAGATAGCTAGAGTGGTCATTATGTCCTTATTATTGAAGCTTACATTATTATTATTATTATTATTTTTTTTTTTTTTTGAAAATGAAGATGTCATTTTATAATGCCTGTCAATTTATGTATGAGTAATTTGCAAATCATCCTCGCACAGCTTTAAGTGTTGAAAACTTGACAATAGAATTCTTACGTATTATCCGTCACTTGTATTCTTATTCAAGCCATACATTTATTTATGATCCTTATTGTCAAATATCAATCATAGTTAATCGCTTTTAGTGACAACTATGATGACATTAACTTAATGCTGCTTATTGAATGTATTAAAGTAATCTCCAGTTATTTTCAATTCGTAATATGATTACTCTATACTCTTGCTATTGTAAATACCCAGCAATCATAGCACAGGGGAACAAAATGGATAGCTTTGTCTGATGCAGCGAAAACTACTACTGATTATTCCTCTTCTAAATATATTTTTTTTTATTGCCGAACATTGCGAAATTAACTATTTGTTCAGAATATTGACTTTAAAAAAAAATTTATTATATATTTTTACTATACTCAAACGGCACACTAACTAAATTAAATACAATTTTATAAAAAAATATTGGAAAGCCATTTAAAAAATTCTAAAAAGAATAAGACAAAGTAAAATTAATCTTTAAATGTCCTTAATGTATCACTTGATTATATCAGCACAAACACACATACACACACATGATTATATTCAAATGAAAAATATTTTTGTGGAGATAACACAGACAAAATTTTCACCCAACAATTGTCAAATAGAAGTTTGTCTAAAATTATATTTTATTTATTTTTTTATTTCCGACGCAAACACTAAAAATCAGTTTTCTCTGTCTCAAAAAGAAAAAAACAACCACCATGACGACTTAAGCGGCTGCTAACAGATCAATATTTGGCTTCAATATATGTGTTTGTGTGCGTTTGCTTACAAAAAATAGTTACACAAATACGGAGGGGAAATATTGAAGAATATCAAAATTCTTTTGATTTTCATAACAAACCCACACAAACTCATATATTGAAGCTAAATATTGATCTGTCTAGCAGCCGCTTTACACATAAATAACAACAACAATGATGATTAAAGGAGTTCGATGTTAGAATTAACATATTAATGTGAAACGTACATTGTAGCAAGTTTGTTTGCTAAGATTTTTTTCCATTCAGGACCAGCACTTAGGGGATGGATGACCCCTAGCATACATGCATTGTGCAGATATTAGAAAAGTGGTTATGGGAACAGACTGAAAGTGGCAGGGAAGATCTCATACGATTTGTTCGGCAAAAGCACACGTTTGTCTGTAATGCGTAGTACGATTCACTGTCGTATTTGCCACAAATGGATGAGCTCTTAGTGTTAAACGTGTTGTTCGCAAGTGCAAGTTTCGGATACGAGTTCCCTGATTTCCTCGGAGCATATTTCATTGTAGTATCGATAGAACAGTGAAACACATCTCACATTGCGACGATGCTCCAGTGAGTCAAGAGAGCTAGCTAACTCATTGTTACCGATAAGCTTATTCGCCCTCTCTTGTACTCGGTCGATTAACTTCAAAATAGACTTTGACCCATGTATATAGGCGGTATAAATAGAAGGAGATCAGATAGAGTGAAGTATCTCTTACACCATCTTTGAAAGCCCAAATACCTCGGTGCTTCTTTTGAAACTTGAAAAAATAAACAGCTCGAATGGTTTCGTGTAAATATACACAATGTGTGGCCAGAACTTAGCTTGGCGCACTACGGTGCGTCTATATGCATTGCATGTGAAAAACTTTAGAAGTCTTGCAACTTTTGCAAATCTCAACCGATTTTACAAGTTTTTATACATTTTATCTTTGGAAAAAGAGGATAATATAGCAAAACAATTATATTTGAGAAAACGAAAAAAAATTAATAAATTTTTCCTCTAAAATATATCTTAAATTATAAAAGATAGTAGACTATAATATTTAAGTTCTTTCTTCATATTTTTGAACAGAGCAAAAACATATAAAAACTGTTAGTTTAATTAAACACCCTATATAACAAAAGTTGGATGTTCATTCTTACATCAGAAACTAAACAAGTGAATAAAAAAAACGTAAGTTACTTTCGCTGTACTAGCAAATGCAAATGTCATTTACATTTAAAAATAGCCATTACAAAAGGAGGAAAAAAGCAAAAAAAGTGACAAGTATATTTTAACTTAGCTTTGTTGCTTTAAAATTTTTCTGGAAAGCAAATGCCTTTTATATATTTATATGAAGTGCTTTTCCCTTTAATTATATTCACTCATGTAAGAACTTAATAAAAATTAAAGTTTTAGTACGCTGTTTAACAAAAATTTTAAATTAGTGTTTGCAGAAAATTTGGATACGTTATAATAAGTAAGTAAAAATAAAAACGTGAATAAAACAAATGTATTACATTTCCTTAAGTGCATACTTTTTTAAAGTTGTTTATACTCGTATACAGCTTCAGGAAATAATATATTTAAGTAGATTTTGGAAACTTAAACAAATTTAAAACTATTTTCTTTAATATGGTTTTAGTAATTTGTTTGGGAAGCTTTTGAAACTAAACTTAAGTAATTACTATATAACGACATAAAATTTCCAGAGGGCTTTTCTTTTAAAAATTTCATTTAAAATTTTAGTTTCTTTATCTGTGGTGTTGTAATAAAATTTTAGGAAGTTTTCTATTACTTCTACCACATAAATGTGATAATAAAATTATTCCACCTAAAATCCACCACGGACTGGACCCCACCATCTTCGATTTGGATAAGATTTTACGCGGAATTTTTTTTTTAGTATATTAGAGTAATAAATATCAAATTTTTGATTTCTAACTTTTTCGCGTGTAGAAATATGACGGCATAAAAATTAAAAAAAATATATATTAAAAAGCTGTCAATATCGCTAAAAGTGCTTAAGTTACAGACTTCAGCGCATACCATTTGAAAGGTTATAAAACATGACATTTTAAAAGTGATAAAGTTATCATATTATTTATAAATTATTTATAAATTATATTATATTATAAATTGATAAAAATGTATAGAATCTTTAATTACGACAGTTTGGATTAAAAATGAAGCTTATTGTGGATCTCTAAGCCCAAAACTGAAATTTATTTATATTTCCTACGAGCGATATCCGAGAATATCCGAAATATCCGAGAATAACTTCATTAATTGAAGAAATCACTCTTCCGGGGTTATCTCGAAATATATTCCTAAAAACAATGAATCAGTTTCAATTTTGGTATGGGCGATCCAAAACACTATGCGACAAATGAAGGCTTTGGAAAAACACATCATATGGAGAGTACAGCTTCGATCGTACTACCACAGAATAGTAAAACCCTATACTCAGTTTGGCGAATTTAGTGATAAATTTTTTATGGGCATCCAAAATATCTAAAAATCAATGGGCTCTCAACAAAAAAAGATGTCATTAATTTTTGGCCAACACTTCATTCAGACTTTTCAGAAAATTTGGGGACCCATAAACAAAGATTGTTCACCAAATTTGCCAAATTGAGTGAAGGGTTTTACTAGCCTTTAATAGTAGAATCGACCAATAATGTCAAGTCAGTGTGTTTTTTTGAATTTTTGCACTATGTAGTTAGCCTGTAAACCACTTTTATTTTAACCTTCATTTTTATTGCAAACTACCTAGTAAAAAATTGCTTAATAAAAGCAGGGTTTTACTATGAGAGAATAAAAGTAGTGCTTAAAAACCTGCCGATATTACTGTTGATTTTGTTTGGCTAGTTCCCGGTTTGGATACTACATTTTTGACACAACCCATTCGACACACACCATTTTTAGCACTAAAAATGTAAGTATATGACATTTTCTGGATTTAAGACCTGCTTAGTGTGAAAAATCAATTTTATTTCGTATAATTTATTTCATATATTTTCACTGCTCTGGCATAACCTCTTATTTTAAAGCGTATTATTATGGGCTTTATTGCCTTAGTGCTTCAAAAAATAGGCAAATTTTTACTGAGTACTGCAATTGAAGATTTTGTTAATTTTTGAAATTTTTCTGCAATTTTGTTTATAACTTTGTACATAATTATTTTAGTAGCTTGGGTTGAAAGTGAACCAAAATATATATATTTTTTAAATTTTAAAACTAGCCTTTTTTTAAGATATAGCGATTTTAATTTTTTAAAATTCGGTTAATTTGCCTAATTTTTGCCTATAACTTTGCAAATAACAATTTTACCGCTTTGGAGCTAAGTAGGCTATATAGACATGAAAATAAACAATAATATGAAGCTTTTGGAACGCTTTAATTATCTTTTTGTAAGAAATATGAATTTAGATTATTCTGTTAAATTTTCTAATTTTTATGTATAACTTTGGATGTTATTACTCTATCACTTTTGAACTGGAAGGTCTATGTAAATATCAAAGTGAACCAAAATAAAAAAGTGAACCAAAACATATAAATTTTTTCAGATTTTAATGTTTACGTTTTTTCAGATATATCGATTTAAATTTTTGGATATATAAATTTTTTTTAAATTTTTAAAAATTTTAATATAATTATATAATAATTATTAATTAATAATTCATAATATAATAATTACACTGAGGGACAAATTTTAATTTTTTCTTTTTAGCGGAAACGCCATTATATATCCATAAATCTAGAGACAAAATATAGTCAAACTGCGTACTTAGTTTTTTATTTCCTCATCTTTTGTCCTTTTTAAAGGACTTAACATTTTTCATAAATACTTATTTAAAATATTTTTTGTATATTAGTATCTAATATTTTTGAACAAACTTGGTACCAAATAAAAGGGAAGGCTCTGTAGAATTTTATACAAATATTTACTTCAGTTCCCTTGAACAAACATATAAAAAAGGTAATTTTAAAAATATATCCTTCTATATCCTGAAAAGTGTTCACCAAATTTTTTTTTATATTATATGTTGTAGCCTTAAATTAACTCTATAAGACTTTGAAATTTTATGACTTTACCTCTCTTAGTACCGAGGCTGTGATTGTTTTTTTCGCGGCACAAAATTAATTTTTATAATAATTGTATGTAGAAAATTAATTTATAAAAAAAAACATTAATTTTGATCCTAGCGCGACAAAAACGTAAGATATGTGTGCATTTTCAAGTTTATTTAATGTTAGTACATATATTATATATATATATATATATATATATATATATATATATATATATATATATATATATATATATATATATATATATATATATATATATATATATATATATATATATATATATATATATATATATATATATATATATATATATATATATATATATATATATATATATATATATATATATATATATATATATATATATATATATATATATTGCATAACAATCAATTAAAGATTTTGAAGAAAATACTACAAAAATTGTTTCCAAGAACATCTTTTAAATATTTGTTCATTTGTTCTTCAACTTTCCTTCCATATCCTTGGTATAAAATCCACTAAGTATAAATTAATTTAGAGAGTAAACATAGGTAAACTGCGTACTTGAGTTTTCATTTCCTCTCCTTTTGTCCCTTTTTAAGGACTTTACATTTTTTGAGAATGCATATTTTAATACTTTTTTTTAATTTTCTTAGCAAAACGTAGTAGTAAAACAATCTGCTAAAATGTATAGTAAACTCGTAAACTGCTGCTAAGGGGATATTCACATCTTACGTAAGGTTATTTTCGGAGTTTTTATACTAACATCCCACCAACCCCCACCCCCAAACACCCCTCCTTAACGTAGACGGTTGTCAGATCTTACAATATTGTCAGATGTGGCAATGTATTGACAATAAAAAGTTGTCAGTACATGGTCAGTTCACACGGTTATATCAACATTGTCAGAAAAGCTTACAATTTATTGCCAGACAATTGCCTGATAATAAATTTATCTGACAATATTGTCAGTATAAAAATTGTCAGTTGTAAAAATGGTCAAATCTGTTATTTGGCGCTGCCAGACTCAAATCATTTAACAGAAATTATCAATTATATATCATCTGTGCTTGTGTTAACTTTAAAAAGTGAAAATAAAAATTATTGTTAAACATAAAGAAGCACTTGCAACTAAATTAGCTTCATAGTTTCTTTCTCCATAAAAAAGGTGTGCGCAGTGCTGCCAATAGAAAGAAGAATCTGACAATGACGCTATTGTCAGATACGGAAACTTCACACATCTGGCAATTAATATATGTCTGTCAATTATCTGACAATGGCAACGCGACGTGTTTACACAATTGCCAGATGTCTGACAATTTTTTGTCAGCAGATATTATTAAAATCGAGTGACAATGCTTTTTCTGGCAACGACGTCAGAAAATATTGTCAGTTCACACGATTGTAAAATTTTTTTTAGCACATTCCTACGGTAAATGGTACTGACACATGTAATGTACAAACGAATTGATTTTAGATATTCTTTGGTCATGTTCAGAACGATTGTGTGTCGATCGCCGTACACAATTAAATAAGGAACACAACGTAGGTATATAGCTAGTATGTTATAAAAAGAAACATGGTGACAACCTAGCTACTTATTTTATTGGCGATTGTTGCTCTATTTAGAAAATTCGAGAACGAACGGGAGCCATTGATATCCACTAGCGGTCAGTCGGTTGGGGGGATTCTTGTTCTTCGGATTCTCTCTTGCCAATATAATTTGACTACATAAATATTATTATAGACTCCCTAAGTTTATAATATAATTATGGACCGGAAGTTGATCTTTCCTAATAATATATGATAGTAATTAACCCCTGATTAGATCAACAGAAACTGCAGAATTTACGTAATCAACCATTAAAAGCTTTAGAAGTCCATCCCTGATGTAATGGGATAGACACGCGCCTCTGTACCCTCCCTACCATTGACTTTAGTGGCGCTGAAGTTTTACCCTAAAGTCCCAAAAAGCGATCTATCCTTCTCTACTCACCTCACATCGTAAGAAACTTGTAAACTATTATCTTTCCATTATATAAGCCATTATCTTTTTATTCATAATAAAGTTAGGTATAGGGAATGCATTTACTTAAACGTTAATAAAACGCGGTCTTAAACAATTAGGAAGAATTTTGAATGGAAATTTGCCATTCTAACCATAAGATATTTTATCGCGATTACGAATTTTGATTATTTCGAACCGACAATTAAATCATGCTTAACATGAATTAAGACCAATTTACTAATAAAAATTTCGGTTGGTATATATACGTAAATTAATATTTCAATAAGTGCCTGAAACTATTGATTCACGTAGGCAACAGTGTAATAATATAAATCAATTAGCAATAACAACACAGAGAGAGATGTCTCCAAATCTAAAAGCAAGCTAACAGCAACATGTTAATGAACATGTTTACGAATATTAATTAAAAATCGATACAATTATTTACAAAAGAACAAATAAACATCCATTCTCTTACTTCTTATTGCTTATTGATAGATTAGCTCTTTTATATTAACTCAATTTTTTCACTCACCGCTCTATAACAGATGTATTCAGCAGCTTTTGATGAGGCCTCTTCAATCGCTGGATTTAACGGTGTTGTTGAATGTAACTATGTACGTTTGGATGTTTTTAATATATTATAGTGATTTCCATGCAAAATAGGTTCTTATATCTTAATGCTAAATTAAAGATTATATGAAAATTATAAATAAGAGAATATTAAGACTAAAAGTAAGTTTCATAATGCTTTAACACAAATTAATCTGTGATATTACCGGGCAAAATGTGTAATTTTTAATATGTATGTGAAACAGACAAATTAAAGGTTATTAAAATAGGATGAATCACTAGAGATTTATATTTCAATAATGGTTTTTTTTCTTCTTCTTCTACCACTTATATTTTCATTGTGGTTTTTTTCCACCTTTTAGATTGCCGGCATTATGAGACTTACATCTAGGACTTTTAATAATAAAATCCACTGTAGTTACTGTGATGGCAACCTCTTGAACAAGTTTACAATATGGCTTTAGGTTTTGGATCTTGAAAACTGATGATAGTGGACATGGATGGTGTTGATTCCGATTGCCGATACGATGTTGGTTATTTCTGTTTTACTTTCCACTTAGGTCTCTATGTCATTAGATATTTTGAACTTCACTTTAAATAAATTTTTAGTGTTCTACTACTCCAGAGGGTTTTTAATGAAATGTTGCGTGTTCTAGTTGATGATATGTTTGTCTACACATTAATACTGTTTCTCATCTTAATTTCATTATTCTTCTTAGGTTTTCTTGTCTCAGATTTTTTTATATTTTATTTATCCGTCGATTGTGTAGTGATTTAATGAATTCTGGACAAAGCAAACAGAAATGCAAAAAAAAATAACGCAGTGGTGGCTCATTTAGTGAGCCCACCACTAAGACAATTGAAAGGTATTAAAGGGAATTAAATTCCTTATCTATGGAATAATTCTTAGAAGTTGTAGTGGCTCCAGAACTATGTGGATATAAGCTGGATAATTGAGACAATCTTTCTGAGATGAGTAATTTTTTGATAAAATAGTTCGCCTTTCTTTCACTAAGTGTTACACAAAATACGATATTTATACTTAGGAAATTTTTTTAATTAACTTTCTTCACTAAGAATATAGCCAATTGAATGTAATTTTTCCAGAAACTTCAAGTGCGTGTGATTGGATCCACTGCTCGAACAAAAAGACTTTTTCCGGAGGGAAATGGCTCTAACATGCCCTCGTGTTTTTGACAGTATTATTCAATCACAAGCTTGATTCAAGCAAATTTGCTTGTCAATCTTGCCTAATAAATGTTGACATCATTGGCTTTATGCGAACACGGCATACAAACAAAATTGCGACAATGAAACACAGCTTTATGTTAAATGACGTACAAGTCAAGAAAAACACGTAAAAAGCGATTTGTGATTAAATACTTAAGATTGATTAGAAAGCATGTCTTCTTCTTAGATTTTCTAATCCTCAATGAAGAATACTATGAAATGCTAATTATACCAGTTTATGCTTTTCCAAGACCTAAACCACATACCATTTCCGCCATCATCCAGTGCCATAAACCTTTGCCACTGTTACGTCTGCCTAACATTGGGGTGTTAAACTGAGAACACTGTTAACAGTTACAAGCTTTATGTTAAGAATGTTAAAATATCAAACAAAAATAAAATTACTTCCTTTTACGTATTCACCCAGGTGATCGTTGGTTCATTAATTGGTATTCATATTACCACCATACCTAGGTTTGCTAATATTTGTTAAATATATATCTAAATTAATAATTAAGAAAATAAACATAATATTATCATTAAATATATAAAAAAATAGTATAATTATAAAAAGAGAACATCCGATTGAGAGAAAGAGATGTTGAAACAAGAAAAAAAATTGTAATATAGAGTTTTTTAACACTCGAACACATCCATGAATACTAAAGGGTAATTATGAGCAAATCGCGTATTACAAACCGCATAATACTAGACTTTTACAACACTAGTATTAGGAGGAAGTGTATCTGTTACGTACGAAGATCTTTCGCGTGATAAGTCCCTAATATTTTTCCTTGCTCATCCTCTAAAATATAATAGTTGTTGCCGACTTTTTCTCTTATTTTTGATTTTAGGAATATGGGAGCAAGTTTCGAATTGAATTTTTTTTCAAGGCTGGACTGCGTAAAATTTCTGCGATATACGCATTGTCCTATATTATACGAAATTGGTCTAGCTCTTAAGTTATACTGACTCTGATTTTTCTCATAGGCTCTATTGATATGTTTTTTAATATCATTACGAATTAATTGAAGTTGGTCTTCTCTATTAAGTGTTATCGAAGGTTCAGTAAGCAAATTTAAATTCTTTAGAAGCGCATAGGAAGAGCCATGGGTCATCATTTCTTGACCGAAAACTGCATAATAGGGTGAGGTCTGTGTGGCTTGGTGTAAGGAATTTCTTAAAGCACAACTAATGAAGCTTAGCTTTGTATCCCAAAGAGTTTGATCCTTCTTCAAGTATGATCGCATGCCAGCAATAATGGATCTATTAACCCTTTCTGAGGCGTTCGATTGTGGGGAGTATATAGCTGTATAAGTGTGTTGAATACCAAGTTCTGTTAGAAATGCATTGAATTCATTGGCTTTGAACTGCGACCCATTGTCACTTACTAACGTCTCGGGAACTCCATACACGTGGAAAATTTGTTCTAATAGATATTTTTGAATGACTTTGGATGTAAATTTTTTTAGCGGGCATAGCCAGTGAAATTTGGTCATGTGATCCAACACTATCAATAACCCAATATTACCTTGTTTACTCTGGGATAAGGTCCTAATATATCGACATATAGTCTCTGAAAGGGTCTTGAAGTTACAATTTGTCTACCCATATCAGGCCGTAAGATTACATTTGGAGCTTTGCATTCTTTGCATATTTCGCAGGAACTTATGAAATCTCTTACGTCGCGAACCATGCCTGGCCAATAAAATTTACGACGAATTAAATATAAAGTCTTAGCCATGCCACCATGTGCTACGATTGGGGAATCATGAAACCTAGATATGACCGATTTTCTTAGGTTATGAGGTATCCAAAGTTTCCAAGCTTCATTTTCTTGATTAACATCTCCTGTGTAATGCGAAGTTCGGATATATACGTACTTATCTACCACTTTAATGTCGGGATACTTACTAGGACTTTCGTTTACTTTCCGCTTCAGCTCAATGTAGTCATTGTCATTAAAATGTGGCGAATATAAGTCAATTTCTGGCTCTTGTAAATCTAAAGTAGCGATCTCTTCATAGGGAAATCTCGACAGAGCGTCGGGTACCACATTGTCTTTCCCTTTTCGGTGCGTAATGACAAATTTATATCCTTGCAGTTTCCATACCCACCTAGCTAGCCTTCCTGTCACATCCTGTTGCTTCATCAGCCATACCAACGAAGAATGATCGGTAATGACCTCAAATTCTTGAAGCTCAAGATAGCATCGGAATTTTTTTATTGCCTCTAGCACCGCCAAGCATTCGCGTTCGGTGACACTATAATTTCGCTGGGCAGTATTCAGTTTTTTTGACATGAAAGCTATTGGCTTTTCATTACCATCATCATCAAACTGCACCAGCACAGCACCGATGCCAAAGTCGCTGGCGTCGCACTGTAAATAAAACTTTTTGGAGAAGTCAGGATTTGACAGTACAGGAGCAGAGGTGAGTAAACATTTTATTAACTCAAAGGAATTTTGTGCTTCAGAAGTCCAATAAAATTTCTTTTTGGTCGATAGCACTTCCGTAATGGGAAATACAATTGATGAAAAGTTTGATACAAATCTTCGATACCAACCAGCTAAGCCTAGAAATCCACGAACCTGCTTTATATTTCGCGGAACCGGCCAATTTTGAATGGATTGTACCTTGTCCGGATCTGTTTTTATTCCACCATTACCTATTATATAGCCTAGATAATTCACTTCTGTGACACAAAACTTTGACTTTGAGATATTTAAGGTAAGGTTAGCTTTTTTGAACTGTTCAGCTATGCGGACAAGTACAGCAAGGTGAGAACCATAGTCTTCTGAAACAATGATCAAGTCATCTAAATAACCAAATACACAGGTACGTAGGTCAGGGGGGATAAGACTGTCCATCAGGCGGCACATTGTAGAGGGGGCATTACATAGCCCAAAGGGCATCACCACAAATTGGTATAACGGCCTACCTGGGACCGTAAAGGCTGTAAGGGGTTTCGATTCTTCTGACAACCCAATTTGACAGTAAGCATCTTTTAAATCCAACTTGGAAATGATGTTAGCCTTGGGCAACCTAGAAAATATACCCTCAATATTGGGCAGTGGGTATGCATCTTTTTGAGTAACTTCATTCAACTTGCGTGCGTCTAGGCATAATCTAACTTTATTAGGTTTTACTACGAGTCTCATCGCAGAAGACCACGGGGAAGATGACGGCTCAATAACTCCTAACTCCAACATACGGTCAATTTCATCAAACATTAATTTCTCAACCGCAGGGGATACGGGGTAAAACCGCTGTTTTACTGGTTTTGCGCCGCGAACATCAATCGAGTGTTCAATAAGACTAGTGCGACCTAAGCCCTGATTCTCGAAATTAGGGAAAAGAGATATTATTAAAGAAAGCTGATCTTTTTGATCAATACTCAAGGGATATTCTTTGCTGAAATTCGCATCGGAAAGCACTTCGGACAAAATTGGGAAATGATTGGAATATTCGGATAGAACTTTAGAAGGGTTTTCTTGGGTAGATGTGCATATAACATTTTCAAAAACTTGGGGAGCTAGGTTAAAACTTTTCCAAAAATCGAGCCCTAAAATTAATCTCTGGGTTATAGAAGGTACTATTAACATTTTCAATTTTTTCACTACGTTTTTAAATGATATATCTACATTTAGTACGCCTAGAACTTTTTGCTTACCACCATCGGCAGTTTTCACAAAAGTTTTCATGGAACTAAATTCTTCAAAGGGAGTAAAATCGACACTTGCTAAATCAGAGCCTATACAAGAGATATTAGCTCCGGTGTCTAATAGACCAAATTCCATAAAAGATAAAAATTTCACGGGAGCATAGTAACGTTTGTCATTTAAATTATTTACGATAGAAGACAATACATACTTCGAGCTCTTCTTTCGATTTTTAAAATATGTACGTATCCGTATGGTGGAGCGTTTCTTTGAATTAGGAGCGCAATTATTAATGGAATTCACTTCAAAAATTGATCTGCGTTTATCTAAGTATTTTTGCCATTTTAAATGGTAAGGGAGTATTGGTCGAATCACGTTATTAAAATGCTTCATGTCATTATTTTCGATATCAAGATGTTCACGCTGCAAAATTTTAATTTTTTTCTCAGCATTAATATTTTTGGGTTCTAATAACACTGCTACTGGTAATTGCGAACAGTGTTCTGAGCTATCGGGTTTTTTGACAAGGCTAATTTCTTAGTCGCACATTTAGAGCATTGGGGCTTATATGTGTTCTTCATGCCGCACCCATAACAAAATATTATTCGTGTCTCTAGGCAATCTTCCCAATGATGACCTTGTTGATCGCAATTCCAGCACTTTAATATATGCGGAGTTTGTTGGATTGCATCCACAGAGATATTATCCCCCATTAAAGGAGCAGTATCGCCAGTACCTTGCGAGCAATCGACTTCGGCACCTGTCGTCTTGTGTTAAAATTGGTTGAAAATTTGTTGCTGATATTTTTTCGAAAATATTCAGTGTCCATCAAGTGTTCTCTCTTCTGGACCAATTCACGTAAATGAGCAATGGAATGTACAGGGATATAAAGTAATTCGTGCCTTATTTCGGGGCGAAGGTTACGCATACAAATTCCAACTAAGTCAGACTCTGGAATGGGGATTGGAAGTTTGTCTAACATGGCACTAATAGACTCATAAAATGTCTCAAAACTTTCATTTGGTTTCATTTTTCTATTTCTAATCTCTTCCTGTAGGTCAAAACTCGATTTAAAATTTTTATATTCATACCTCAGCGCATCACAAAATTCATTCCAATCTACCATTTCCACTTGTTTATGGTAGCGCCAATACCAATCACGCGCTCTACCAGCTAGCAAAATATGTAGATTTCGACAAATTAAGGCAAAATCATTGTTGAAAGTGTCTCTAGTTAAACTTCTCACTCTATACAAGAATTCATCGACGCTGATACCCCTACTAGAGCCATCAAATTTGAGGTTCCAGTTTTGAATTATCGAGGTGATTTTATCAGCCCTGATGGCAAAGTTTTCATCGATAGATGAATTATGTGAAAAATTACGACATTCTTGTCGAGGTTGTGGCAAATTGGCAGCATTTTGAATAGAATTTTGTATTCTTGAAGAATTTGGTGGAGTGTTTCGATTGCTTGGTCTACTTTGTGAGGTTTGCACGAAATTAAGATTTTGCAACATTCGTGTTACGGTATTTTCAATAATCGATGATAACTGAGAAGGATCAATATTGCGAGGAAAACTATTCCTAGGGTTGGTAGTTTGTCGCATATTCAAAGGTGAATTCTGATTCATTACAATTGATTGGTTTCTCTGAGAGGAGAGAGAGTTCTCAAGAATCGGATTTTGACTTATCGACTGCGGACCATCGTTATTTAAAGGAGTCTTTGGTTCATTAGCTGTATTGCGATTACTCCGGGTGTTGTATTGTTTCGCAATAGCGCCACGCGCTCTACCACGAAGTGCAGATTTTGGCTTTTCCACGGTTGGTGCAAGCTCTTGAATCGAAATAGATTTAAGTTCTGATAAAGAACAAGGACGTTTGCACGACGGACAGTTATCAGAGTTGGCTAAATGGGTTTCAATGCAACTACGGTGAAATGCATGTCGACACTCTGATATAATCAGGCAGTCTTGTCCTTCAGACAGCTTTTCATTACAAAGTAAACATAGTTGCTCATTATATGGTTGTACTAAAGGCAAAGCTTGTGCTAAAGGTAAATCTTGTGCTTGAGAAAAAGTTTGTGTTTGAGGTGGTGATCTTTCCATTTTCAAAAATAAAAAAATATTAATTGATTTTAATCAGAAAAATAACTCTTGAACGACGTAAAATCTCTATAAAGTATGTGCACGTATACTACGTGAATATTTGATTAAATAGAGTCAAGAACGAAAAATGTGCTTTAGATTTACCAGAAGGCAAAAAAATGTAATTGTAAAATTATAAAATCACATCTACTAGTCGATTTCAGTATATAAAAAAAATTAGAAAACGTTAACTTTCAAAAAAAAATTATTTTGGTATTTGGAACATCAATAAACAACTGAATGTAGACTGAACTGAATCAAATTGGTTAGCAAAACAAATCCTAATAATAATGCGTATGCAATTTCCTAACGGCTTGAAAACCGAATTTACAAAATTGTATCAACGCGCAAATAGCGAAACAAGACTTTTCGAAAAGTATGGAAATGTTTGTACGTATATAGAAATGTTAATTCTTCGCATACTAGCCAGATTGAAAAAAATGATAATAACACTGATGCAAGGAACCGAAAAAAAATTTGTGTATGAAAATTAAATGGATAACCGTTAGAATATATGAAGATAACAACGAAAATTTTTAAAATAAATGGGATATAAATATGTTGTGTTCTTGTGTTCTATTGAATTATATATTATGCTTGAGTCAATTACCAATTAGAAATGTTATTGAACCAAGCTATGACAGGGTAATAATAATATAAATAAGTAAAATTTACTACTTCAATGCATTTTTGGTTTTCTTACGTTTAGTGAGGTAAATCAAGAAGGTAGTTATAATATAAGCTTAAAAAAATGGTTGATAGAGAAACAAAACCAGTCTATGGAGTTTAAAAGTAGTCTATCACTATCCTAAAATTAAACAAACCGATATTCAAATTACAATATTTTCTTAAAACTGATTTTTAACGGACAATAATTCGCAAATGCAGCAAATATATTGTAGATCCAGGAAAAAAACCAGGATACCGATAGCTAAGCAAAAATTTTAAGAAGATGATAGAACCTTTTAAGCTACGACTCAAGTTATTGAAGTTAAACATAATTTCCAACTAGATACAAAAGGATTAATAGTACTTAATTGGTCGATATATCCGAACATAAAACCATCAGATAATCGAAAATCCACATTAGGCTAAAAATTATTTGAAAAAACTAAGCTTCCTTTATGCTTAATATAAATAACTTTGTCTGTTTATGAAAACTACTTTAAACAAAATAAGTATTTTGGTGTAGAGCAAAGAAAATTAATATAAAGATTTTCTAATCAGTATATTCAACCTTCTAGGCCCCACGTTGGGCGCCAATTTATGTAATGTACAAACGAATTGATTTTAGATATTCTTTGGTCATGTTCAGAACGATTGTGTGTCGATCGCCGTACACAATTAAATAAGGAACACAACGTAGGTATATAGCTAGTATGTTATAAAAAGAAACATGGTGACAACCTAGCTACTTATTTTATTGGCGATTGTTGCTCTATTTAGAAAATTCGAGAACGAACGGGAGCCATTGATATCCACTAGCGGTCAGTCGGTTGGGGGGATTCTTGTTCTTCGGATTCTCTCTTGCCAATATAATTTGACTACATAAATATTATTATAGACTCCCTAAGTTTATAATATAATTATGGACCGGAAGTTGATCTTTCCTAATAATATATGATAGTAATTAACCCCTGATTAGATCAACAGAAACTGCAGAATTTACGTAATCAACCATTAAAAGCTTTAGAAGTCCATCCCTGATGTAATGGGATAGACACGCGCCTCTGTACCCTCCCTACCATTGACTTTAGTGGCGCTGAAGTTTTACCCTAAAGTCCCAAAAAGCGATCTATCCTTCTCTACTCACCTCACATCGTAAGAAACTTGTAAACTATTATCTTTCCATTATATAAGCCATTATCTTTTTATTCATAATAAAGTTAGGTATAGGGAATGCATTTACTTAAACGTTAATAAAACGCGGTCTTAAACAATTAGGAAGAATTTTGAATGGAAATTTGCCATTCTAACCATAAGATATTTTATCGCGATTACGAATTTTGATTATTTCGAACCGACAATTAAATCATGCTTAACATGAATTAAGACCAATTTACTAATAAAAATTTCGGTTGGTATATATACGTAAATTAATATTTCAATAAGTGCCTGAAACTATTGATTCACGTAGGCAACAGTGTAATAATATAAATCAATTAGCAATAACAACACAGAGAGAGATGTCTCCAAATCTAAAAGCAAGCTAACAGCAACATGTTAATGAACATGTTTACGAATATTAATTAAAAATCGATACAATTATTTACAAAAGAACAAATAAACATCCATTCTCTTACTTCTTATTGCTTATTGATAGATTAGCTCTTTTATATTAACTCAATTTTTTCACTCACCGCTCTATAACAGATGTATTCAGCAGCTTTTGATGAGGCCTCTTCAATCGCTGGATTTAACGGTGTTGTTGAATGTAACTATGTACGTTTGGATGTTTTTAATATATTATAGTGATTTCCATGCAAAATAGGTTCTTATATCTTAATGCTAAATTAAAGATTATATGAAAATTATAAATAAGAGAATATTAAGACTAAAAGTAAGTTTCATAATGCTTTAACACAAATTAATCTGTGATATTACCGGGCAAAATGTGTAATTTTTAATATGTATGTGAAACAGACAAATTAAAGGTTATTAAAATAGGATGAATCACTAGAGATTTATATTTCAATAATGGTTTTTTTTCTTCTTCTTCTACCACTTATATTTTCATTGTGGTTTTTTTCCACCTTTTAGATTGCCGGCATTATGAGACTTACATCTAGGACTTTTAATAATAAAATCCACTGTAGTTACTGTGATGGCAACCTCTTGAACAAGTTTACAATATGGCTTTAGGTTTTGGATCTTGAAAACTGATGATAGTGGACATGGATGGTGTTGATTCCGATTGCCGATACGATGTTGGTTATTTCTGTTTTACTTTCCACTTAGGTCTCTATGTCATTAGATATTTTGAACTTCACTTTAAATAAATTTTTAGTGTTCTACTACTCCAGAGGGTTTTTAATGAAATGTTGCGTGTTCTAGTTGATGATATGTTTGTCTACACATTAATACTGTTTCTCATCTTAATTTCATTATTCTTCTTAGGTTTTCTTGTCTCAGATTTTTTTATATTTTATTTATCCGTCGATTGTGTAGTGATTTAATGAATTCTGGACAAAGCAAACAGAAATGCAAAAAAAAATAACGCAGTGGTGGCTCATTTAGTGAGCCCACCACTAAGACAATTGAAAGGTATTAAAGGGAATTAAATTCCTTATCTATGGAATAATTCTTAGAAGTTGTAGTGGCTCCAGAACTATGTGGATATAAGCTGGATAATTGAGACAATCTTTCTGAGATGAGTAATTTTTTGATAAAATAGTTCGCCTTTCTTTCACTAAGTGTTACACAAAATACGATATTTATACTTAGGAAATTTTTTTAATTAACTTTCTTCACTAAGAATATAGCCAATTGAATGTAATTTTTCCAGAAACTTCAAGTGCGTGTGATTGGATCCACTGCTCGAACAAAAAGACTTTTTCCGGAGGGAAATGGCTCTAACATGCCCTCGTGTTTTTGACAGTATTATTCAATCACAAGCTTGATTCAAGCAAATTTGCTTGTCAATCTTGCCTAATAAATGTTGACATCATTGGCTTTATGCGAACACGGCATACAAACAAAATTGCGACAATGAAACACAGCTTTATGTTAAATGACGTACAAGTCAAGAAAAACACGTAAAAAGCGATTTGTGATTAAATACTTAAGATTGATTAGAAAGCATGTCTTCTTCTTAGATTTTCTAATCCTCAATGAAGAATACTATGAAATGCTAATTATACCAGTTTATGCTTTTCCAAGACCTAAACCACATACCATTTCCGCCATCATCCAGTGCCATAAACCTTTGCCACTGTTACGTCTGCCTAACATTGGGGTGTTAAACTGAGAACACTGTTAACAGTTACAAGCTTTATGTTAAGAATGTTAAAATATCAAACAAAAATAAAATTACTTCCTTTTACGTATTCACCCAGGTGATCGTTGGTTCATTAATTGGTATTCATATTACCACCATACCTAGGTTTGCTAATATTTGTTAAATATATATCTAAATTAATAATTAAGAAAATAAACATAATATTATCATTAAATATATAAAAAAATAGTATAATTATAAAAAGAGAACATCCGATTGAGAGAAAGAGATGTTGAAACAAGAAAAAAAATTGTAATATAGAGTTTTTTAACACTCGAACACATCCATGAATACTAAAGGGTAATTATGAGCAAATCGCGTATTACACACAAAACAAGTCACGTGACCCATCTCCAGGTGGTAAGGACCAGTCCGAGTTCTAACACTTCCTATGAAGTGGACCATCCACTTTTACATGGGGATGGCCTAGGATGGGGTTAACTAATACTTTGTATGCACCTTGTAACTTGTCTCTGAACTATCTTATGGAGTCCTTATCGGTGTATACTAATATAGATTCTATATAAATATTATTCCAAAATTCAGCAATTGTGCTTTATTTTTAAGCGGTGTCTGTGATAGGACTCCAACCGACAACCTCAGGCATAACAGGCTAGTACACTACCCACTAGACTACAGGGGCACTTATATTTCAATGTTAAAAAAACCAGTTAAGATCGAGTTAATATGTGAATAATAGATACGGAACAGATTACTGAGTGGCATGGGAGTTTCATTGAAGGGAGGCAATTCATATTATATAGATACTATGTGATAGGCCTTAGACTGAAAATTGTTAATATGGGACCATTTACACATAATGTCTTTTTTCACCATTCACTACTCTTTATTTTCTGTACCAGTCTTATTTTCCGCAGGGTATATTTAAAACATTTTTCATATTCAGAGTCTTATTCCTGAAGCATCTTTATACCGGTACTAGTATGAACCGCTGAACAATTTTCTCAAACTTTTGCATATACGCTCCGTACACAATCACAACAATTTTCATAACATTATTTTAAAAATTCCAGTCTAGATTTTGTTTACAAATAACTATTTAATAAAATCGAATATAAAATACATAACTAAATAATTAGCCAAATTTTTATGAAATACAAACGAAATTAACATTTTAGTTTAAACTAAATATTCTGATTAAATTTGCACAATAAGAAACATCTATTTAGAGTGCTAGACGTAAGGCTAAACCAACTTGCTCTGCAATGGACCTAAAAATAAATGTATGTCGTCTCCTCAGGTGTAAGGCTTAAGTCATAGGACAAGTACATTTGGATCATTTGTCACCAAATTTTCCGCAGGGATTTTACAGACAATATTGTAAGATCTGACATCCGTCTGTACATAGCTTTAGTAATTGCAGCACGTCGAATGATGTATAAGTTGGAGAGACTGAACGGAAGAGGAACCGGGGTAGGAGAAATTTTTGACACCGAAGTCTAGTATGGTTTAGGGCGTGCATTGCAAGCCGTACAAATTACTGTTATAACTTTGATTAGGAATGGCTCTAGCGACAAAGGCTCCAAGCTGATATGGAGCAGGTGGATCCCTGCAGAGCTGAGGCGAAAGAAGAACCGTTATAAGGATTGCTAATGGCAGGGCACGGAAGCTACAGATATCATCTGAGTCAGATAAAAATCTTGAAAGATTATGTTTGTAGACTGTATATGTTAGAAGTTGAGACAACACCACTCGATAAACTTTGGTATATGAGCGATAGCTAAACTTGGTCTAAGACAGTGGCTAACGGCTACTAAAGACTCAGTGATGCGATTGGAAGTCAAAAATTACACTGTGATAGTCGAAAATTTAAGTAAAGGTTATAATAGTTGATTTTACCTATTTTGGGGTGAAGGAATCGAATGTCGCTTTGGAAAGCCCAATTAGTGCTGGTGTTTTCGTTTTTTTTTTCATTATACCGTTTCTAGTTTTTATCTGATTTTTGTCCATAATGGCTTTAAATTTTTGAAACCAAAATGACTCTTCAATATGATCATAGAACTAGGGATTTGTTTTACAACACATTTTATGAAATGACAAAAATTAGTGAAAATCAAAAAAAAATTTCAACAAAATTTAATATCGATAGACCGTAACCCGGTAACTTTTTATTCGATTAAAACAGCCATTATTCGATGCAAACAAGATAAACTTTTTTTATCCAATCAACCTTTAAATGTGACTGGCGCTTTAAATAGAAGTATACATTGAAAAACACTATATACATTTTTTGAAAAAACTATATAAGTTTTTTGAAAAACTATATAAATTTTTTGGTTTTCAACACACCCTTAGATTTAATCAATATGTGTACAATGCCCATTTGTCCTTTTTTAAAGAGGACAGTCCTTTTTTTTTATCGAAAAATTTTTTCTTTAAAATCCAAAATATAAGTACATATATCCAGCAAAAAATAATCGAGCTTTTGGAAGCAGTGCAAACTTTTCCTGTTATACAAATGCGCTTCATAGTAGCAACAAATGTACTTCCTGAATATAAGCAATAATGTGTGGTAAGAAATGCTTAAGCTTCTTATATTTTTATTTTCGTCCACTTAAAATTTTTTTTTGCACATTTACTTACAGTGGTGCATTCAAGGAAGCGCTACTGTCAGGCAGAGATTATAAAAATATACATTTTACGAAGAATGACGATGAGCTGCGATCTTAAAACGACAAAACAATAATATGATTTTATTATATACCCAATGCGCTGAAATAAGCGTTTAACAAGAAATGCTCCAAAGTGGGAAATCGCGAACAAATATCATGCAATACGTAAGCATGTTTGTAAGCTACACCAACAAAACTGTCCATTACAAACCTGCTTATCTCGAAGCAGTAGGTTTTGCTGGGATGTGTTGCTACTTGTACTACTCACGAACATTACATAGTTAGAATTATATTATTATATTCGACGGCCTATATTCAAAATCCTCCATATTAAAAATCACAACTTTTCAAGAGAGCATTAACTCTGTTTATTTCATTCAAAAAAAGGTTATTTTAAGGTCTTTGTTCTATAATATATTTTAATATGCAGGACTGAATATTGTGGAGTTGATTTTTAAAATTTTGCATTATTGGCAGTTTTATGAAGAGATATAGGTTTTTGTTATTCGAAAATACTTAATACAGTACAAGATAGAAGATTTTGTATAGTCTAAAAAATAGTTAAAAAATTAATTAAGTAAACTTTTAACAAATAATATTATTAAGTTTTATTGCGAACTTTAACCTTCCTATACTCAAGTCAAAATATGAAACACGCATACTTGCTCCCGGTATCTCAGACCGATGTTTGCAGAGCCTACAAAACTTACATTAGTTTAAAAAAGTTTTAATAGAACTCCATTTAGTTTTAGAAATGTATGTTTTTAGTAATATAAACATAAGTTTTAAAGAAAAGTAATATTTTTTGTATGTATATGACTAATAGTCTTTGACAGCAGTCTTTTTAAAATATGGCAAAATTCCTAAGAGATAAAAAACATAAAAAAAAATATTCTATTAAAACTAAGCAAGCCAAAATACAACAATTCTAAAAAAATAACACAGGATATTAAAAAATATAAGCTAAAGCCAAAAATAACACAAAATTCAAATACATGTGCAGAATATAACCTACGAAGAAGTGTTACTCCAATACTCAAGTCGGTCTCGCATACAAATTATTGCTATGTGCGGACACATGCCTTATTGGTACAAACTTTGTAACGGCACTAAGTAGAAGTTTATTGAGAATGATGAAGCTAACAGAAATTAGAATAATTTCTCGTTCCTCTTTCATAAGAAAAAATTTAAAGTACTATAAGTCGGTCTCACAGACCATATGCGTGAGTATAGGAAGGTTAAATTAAAGAACAACAAAGTTTACTATACATTTTGATATCCGCGATGTTAGCAATTTTTTCTTAAATATTGCTATTCTTTTCAATATTAGAGATTTAAAAATTGTTTGTGAACCTTGGCGGTTTCTAATCAATGGTAGGCCATGTTTTCGATGTTGCGACTTCTAGCGAGTTTTTACAATGTTCGTGATAGGGGTGACTTTTTGCCAGTTGGTAGGCTCTTTAAATTTTACACGACTTTTAAACCATATTAGACTTTGATATCATGCCGTTGTTAGTAAGTTTTTGCGCATTGTCGCCATTTTCGCGATTTTTTTCGAATTTATGCCATTTCGTACAATTTTGCAGATTTTTGATCAAAATTATGCTTGTTTTGCAAATTTTTCGCGAATTTTCGCTATTTTCGCGATAGGAATAGTTTTTCCGAAGTTTATAGTATTCTTAAATTTTTTGGCGCATTTAATCATTCGTAACATTGTAATCTTTCATATATAATCCTTTGCGACTGATGTGACTTCATTATCACAATTCCACTGGCATGGTAGTACACTGGACACTATTTCGACTGCATATATTTTCCAAGTTCCGTTTGTAAACCGACTGAAAATAGTTTTGATTTTAGTTTAATATAGTAGTTTGTTATTTATTATTAAAAATAAAATTATTGGCATGTCATAAATTAGCCTTAAAAAACTTACATCCCCACAAAACCAAAAAAAAAACTTCATATATTATTTATTTATTTATTTATTTATTTTTTAAATTTTGAAATTAATTTTAGCTAATCAATAAAAGAGAAAAAAGAGATAATATCAATGGTTAATTATAAAGTTATGATGTATTATGTCAGATCTAACTCAATACTGACGTGGTAGACTTGTAGACACTTGTATGCTCACATCAATGCGTGCGCTCGTTTCAATTGCTTTCTTCGCTAACGTACACACAAGTACGTAATAAGAAGGTGCTGAAAACAACAGAATCGATAATAATTATGGCGTAAAACAATGTTTTCTGTTTACTGGTGTTTTTGCGACTTTTCGTTCTTTATGCAATGTTTCCCGAATTCTTGACATTATTTACAGTTTGAGTAAGTTCTTATCATACGAGACTATCAAAAAACAATCAGATATTTTTAATTTATATTAAGTTTATTTAAATAATGTTTTATGAAATTTCGAAAAAAGTTAACTGCGTAAGATAGAGAAATAAAAATGAGGATAAAATCGCAAAAATAAATATGTTTAATCCCAAATTTATACCATAGATTTGGCTTATTTCACGGAATACTTTGCCATCAAAAATGATTTTCCTCAAAATCGAATATAGAGGATTTTGAATATAGGCCGTCGATATATTATATACATATAATATATCCAATAAACTTAATACTACTTAATATATTTATTACAATTCTAAATGTCCCTTTTTTATTTAAAAATATTCTCGCCGTAAATATGTGGGTTTGTTTAAAATAATTTATTGTTGTGGAACACTCTCGGTCACCTTAAACAAATTTACTTAAAATCGGTTCAATCATTTGTTGGGTATGGTGGCACAAACAGTCATCAATATACACACTTCAAACTTACAACACTCCTCCTTTTTCAGCTCTCTGAGCTCTGAAAATATTTTTTTAATCACTTATCTCAAGAATTGTTTAATCGGTTTTGATGAAGATTTTGTTTTAAATAAATAAAAAAAAAACAATTTGGTACCGTCATGGTCTAAAAAGTACAATTTATTTTCGTAATAAATACAAAATAAAAACTCCCACTTTCTATTCCTAAATATTACATTCCTAGCAGGTTTTATATATTACTAAATATTTTTTAGCATTTTTATACTCTCAATACTTTTTTATGTTTTCTAATAAATAAATTTTATGCAATTAACTTGTTTCCACTGTTTAACAAGTAAGTATGTAAATCAAACAAAGGCAAAGTGGTTTGATTGCTAAATGTAAGATAAGCGAATTCTTATTGCTCAGTTTCACCACATCCTATGCGATATTTTATCTTAATCTACCGAAAAATTTCCATATGTACCATTAAATATGTATGTATGTACATGTAAATATGAACATAGCAGAAAAAGAGCATAGGAAATTCATGCATACATATCAGAAGCGGCATTAAAAGAAGAAAAAAATGAATGTATTTGTCGTATTGCTTTTAGCTGACACAGATTATATTTCTAGGGATATAACAGACATATAAGAAGTCGTTGAAAATGAAACAAACAAAAAAAAAACAGAGAATAAATTGAGCCCAACCAAAAATTTTGTGACTGTGGCAACGTACAAAACGAATTGGAGCATTAAATTGGGACATGCACAGAGTTTGTTTTTAAAGCGACAAGGATTTTAGATTTGAGATGCAGCCACTACGTTCTTTAAGTTGCTTTAACTTAAGGAACAATGCATTTACCTAAATTAATGGGGAAAATTAACTTAATATTAACGAATAACACTCCGCTACAATAAAAATGCTTCAGAGATCAAAATAGCCGAACGTTGTGTATTTCCATCTGTTGAATTCAGAAATCACTATGAAGATTTCCGACAAGCTCCAGATTAATATCGACAAGTTATTTTATTATTTTGAGAAGCGGTTCAGTAATACGATACGAAAATGCTGTATTTTATGAATATATATATTTAAAATGAGAGCTAATCGAAATTTGTATGGAAATTTTTTTCCCCAGTTATATTTATTTATGGTATCTTTAATAAAATTTAACTAACAACAACTAAATTACTTCAAGTAATAAAATCTTAGCTCTAAAATCTTAATTTTTAAGTCCAGCCAATGCCAGACAAAAATACTTCTTTCAGTGGTTGGTTCTTTGCTTGTCTACGTCTCTCATGTTCGGCTGAGAGCAAGAGTGTCCCTCCTTCTCAGCCGAGTGTGGCCTCTAAAGTTAATGATGTTTCGGGCTAGGGGATTTGGGTGCAACACAAGTTTTTTTTATGTATCTTGTCACGTGTTTAGAAAACACTGTTTTAGCCAGCGGCACATTTAAATTTTTATGAATTCGCTTGTTTCTGACATACCATGTGTCTGCTGTAATCGTAGGGAGTATTTTATTTTGTCGGCTTTGAATTTTTCCTACATTTGATGCCGACGCAGTGCACCATAACTGGATACCGTAGGACCATATTGGTTTTAGAGTGGAGTTGTATAGAAGAAGTTTGCAGTCTAGGCTTAGAGTACAGTTCCTTCCAATGAGCCAATTCATTTGAGCTGCTTTTAATTTAATTTGGGTCACCTTTGCATTTATGTGGGGCTTCCATGTTAGACTACGATCAAGATGAACACCGAGATATTTTACTTCAGTGTGCTGAGTTATAGTATTTGTATAGGCTTGCAAATTTCTCTGCACAATGTAAAAGTAATGTGTAGACATTTTTGTTCGTTAATTTTTATCCGCCATTGCACAGTGGTTCATGGCAACAAAAAAAAATGGAATTAATTCAGTATCTTCGTAACTGCTGAAGCCAGTGACATAAAATTTTACATGGTTATAGCTGAGTGTTGTCCATCTTAAGTTTGAAGTGTTTGGGGTGCTGGCTTCTTCGAGAGAGGCTCCAGGGGTTCCCGAAATTGGTAACCTTGGGTATGTCAAACTTAAAAAAAATCGCCAAAATTACATTTCTTGTCCGATTTCCAAACCCATTTTGGAATTTGCTATCAAAGGCCTACATTTGTCTCACTTACAGTTTGAATTTCTCTCTGATAGTTCAAAAGTTACAGGCCTTGCAAAAAGTTTTTTTTTTTAAATTTGGCGATCATATTCTGGTATTTTTCAAACTGTTAAGTTGTCATAAGTCGCAAAGTTATACCAAAAATTGATTAATAATCTACACAATTCAACAAAAATTTTCCAATTTACCAATTTACCGAATCAATTTATCTCAATAGATTGAGAAATGGCAGCAGTTTCAATTTTACACTTAAAAAAAAATGAAATTTTTTGTAAATTTTTTTGTCAAAAAGTTACTATCAGTATTTTGATTATAAAAAATAAATTTCTTCAAAGACCTTAGCCAACTTAACATGATTTGGATACAGCACAAAAAACCAAGCTAACAAGATAAGCTCTATCTATAATAGTTCGCCCACAGTAATCCCTAGAATATGATCATTTTTAAAAATATTTTTCATGTTTGCATGAGTGGTGCAAAAATTGCAAAGCTGCGATCTTAACTTCTCAGCCGGCATTTTAAAGCTATATCTGATAGCAGCTTTTCATATGTGGCGATAATGGGCCCCGCGCTAGTATATTTAGGAGAGGAAAAATACCGAAAAAAGTCAGACTTTCATATGACTTTTTGTTATCACTAAAACAAACTTACTTCAAATTGTATTTGGTGCAAGCTTCTTACTGTTTTTTATTAGTAACTATACCATCTTAAAACGCTGAAAATTTCATAGTAGTATCTCAAGTAGTTTTTAAGATCCCTGCGGTAAATGAAACTGGCACAAAACAAGTCACGTGACCGGTCCCAAGGTTGTAGGGACAAGTCCGAGTTCTAACACTTCCTATGAAGCGGACAACCACTTTTACATGGGGATGGCCTAGCATGGGGTTAATTGATACTTTGTATTCACCTTGTAACTTGTCTCTGAACTTCCTTATGAAGTCCTAATCGGTGTAGAATAATATAGATTATATATAAATATTATTCCAAAATTCAGCTGTAATTATCGACTAATTTATGTTTTTATTGTTACAAATCCAAGTAGAAATTGTATTTTATTTTTAAGCGGTGTCTTTGATAGGATTCGAACCGACAACCTCCGGCATGACAGGCTAGTACACTACCCACTCGACCACAGGGGAACTTATATTTCAATGTTGTAAATACCAGTTAAGCTGGAATTAATATCTCAATATAGTTACGGAACAGGTTCCTTAGTGGAATGGCAGTCTCATTGAAGGGAGACAATTAATATTATATAAATACTATGTAATTGGCCTTTGATCCAGGTGCATCGAATTAGTTCAGTGCCGTTTACAAATTTACTAGCCGGAGTACCACCTAAATTGACTGAAAATGGTTAATATGTGACCATTTACTCAATATGTCTTTTTTCACCATTCACTACTCCTTATATTTGGTACCAGTCTCACATTCTTAAATTATGGGACGGGTACTTTTGGATCATTTGTCACCAAATTTTCCACAGGGATATTGCGGGTCAAAGATTAAAAAAATTAACGAAAAACCTTAAATTTTACTACATTATTGATATTTATCCTTAAGTGACCACAAATTTAGCGAAACTCTAAAAACAAATAAAAAATATTAATCTATAGGTCTCTACCTTTAAAATTATTTAAAATGTTTATAAGTAGAAGGGATTCACAATGGATCCAATTTGGTCTCAGAGTGCATGTGCGTTACAACGCTGGCCTTCCTAACCTAACCTACATATTACCTTAGTACAATTTCTGTTTATTTAAATATTATAACCACAACCATGGTAAATATTTACTATTTTGAAATGCTAGATTACGTGTTTTTCGACTTTTTTCATCAAATAAGTTACAAAACATGTATGTATATCTTCTTTGAAAAAGTGTACATTGGCAACAATTAGGTTGGTGCTAGAATTTATAATCAGTATATATAATATGCATATATAAGTTTAAAATGATTATATAGATATACGTATGTACGCAACTATACTATATATAGTACTTATTTAGGTATATAAAATCGCTTCCATTTTATTTATGTACATGAAGCGTAATGTTGGCCCTATTTAAGGAATTTTGGCACTATTTCGAATCGAACTCATCCCGATTTCATAAACTTCAAATTTCCATCACTGTTTCCTGTCTGCTTTGTATGGCGTATGATTAATGTCAATTTGTATGGAAACAGACCCAGTTCTGTTTCATGATATAAATGCGAATCATACGCGGAATATCTGAAAGTTCAATCGAAGTATATGAACTTGATTGATACCATGAATAGTGTTGTGTGCTTTATAATAAGATCCAAAATTATTGCAAAAAATTTTACATAAAAAACAGCTTTTTATTTTGCTTCCTTAAAACAACAATTTTATATTAACATATCTTTAAATATCCCTTTGTTATATAATTCATAAGTATACAAAATACAATCACAAACTTATGTAAGACACAAGGCATTTTGTTTTTAATTATATTCGTATTATAAGATTTTTCTTTAATTTTTTCTTCCAAGTATGGTTATGAATAATAAATCTGATAAAGTTGTGTGAATAATTAAAAACTTTTAATTCTTTAATATCCAGTGAAATATCAAACAATGACGACAAATTTGCAGAAATACATACATGTGTATTGAAGAGATGAAAAATTAAAACTTTTTTAATCCTGTATCGCAGTATGCTGGTTGCTTTTTAATATGAAAGAAAGCAAGCATAATTGTAAAATATAACAACATTCTTGAATATAATAACAGCTTGAAATATACAGATATCTATGTCTATAGTAACCGCAAAATGTTGTATTCCATTAATCGAGTATTGTTTTGAAAACGTGTTTTTTATCTATACATATTATTAACAATTTTTAATAAGGTATAAATTATCCTGTCACATAACCATTCTTTGGAAGCAAGTGACAGACCGGACAATGGAGAGTAAAAATTCCCATAGAAGCATACCAGAAAATATACTTACTGGTAAATAAAAATTAAAAAATATAATAATAAAAACTCGTATGCTAAATCTGAACAAAATTTGTATGCAAGCAAAAACGTACTTTGCCATTACACTCTGAGCAATTATTTTTCAGCTTTTTAAACAAATAATGTGCTTATTTTTCCTTATTCAATTCCATAAGTATAAAATTATGGCTTATTTTTAGTGTTTATTTAATTAAAGTAGTCAAAAAAGGTTAAGTAAGTAAAAAGAGCTTAATGCAAATTGTTTTAATGTTAGATATTTATCTGCCTGACTATGGGGGCTGTAGTAGCCAAGAGTATAAAGAGCTCTGACGATAGCGTCGTGGGTGATCCCGAAAACATCGATGTTCAGTTCGATCCTTACAAAAGTCAAGAAATTGGTCTTTGTTCTTTTTCAATTATTAAATGCTGTGAAAAATCATTTCTCAATAAAAATGATTTAATTGTAAAATTAAATTGAACGCACTTAAACCTAAATAATAAAAAAATTATTTGGATAAAAAACCGCTTTAGTTCGATTAAAAATACATGATTTCAAATGGTAAAAGTTTCATAAAATTGACCCCCTATATTTCAGTAATTTTTTTTATCCGGTCAAAGCTAATTTTCAATACTTGACGCTTAATTTTGTAGCCTTTGAAAGAGAAGAAGGTTCACTTTAATCGAATTAGTCTTTGACTCTAGATGACACTTTAAATGGAAGTGTACATCGGAAAACGCAAATGTGCCATAATCTTAAGCACATCCTAGTTATCTTAAAAATATATTTGAAGCTTTGTACTCGTATCTTCCAAAAATAAAAATATTTAAAATAAAATAATATAATGTAACAAATAAGACTTATTTTAAACTACTTTGAGTTAGCTAATGGTGTAGTGTATTTATAAAATAATTCAATGCACACGTGTCTGGATTTAATGTGATTGAAATTTTCTTAAGCCTTGTGGCATCTACTTTGTCTGTAACATTTCAAGTATGTATAAAGTTACTTATATTTACATACATATCAACCAAAACAGCGGTATGGACCTACATAAACGTTGATTAGATTTTACTATCACCACTTATACAATGTAGACAAAATATGTATGTAAAGAACAATGTTTGTCACAAATAATATTAATAAATTTTTTTTGCTAATTTCGGTCTCACTTTAGCCTGTCTGGATATTTAATGGGACATATCGTACAGTGCTTTGTTTCCATATAGCGATGTGACAAAAATAGGGGGAGTTATCCTAGACTAATAAAATTCGGTACACTGTTATAAATTAAAGCAGCTAAGAAAAGTTTTAAAGAAATCGGTACAAGTACTACTATAGCTGCTATATAACCTTAACCCTGAAAATTTAATTAAAGACACATTCCTTCATAGAACCAGTTACGAAATACTTCATCCACAAAATCGGTGCAAGGACTCTTATAGCTCCTATATAATCTTAACCCTGAAAATTGAATTAAAGACACATTACTTCATGGAAGCAGTTATGCAATACTCCATCTACCAGAAATAACGCTATCATTAATTGTACCAGTTTTTAGCTTATTCGCTGTAAGAACTCGTTATGCTGTCATATATCCTTTTTCTTAGAAAGCCTATAATAAGTACTACAAGCCGGTACTGCCAGATAAGAAAACAATTTCAGGAGCGGTAATATATATGTAATGCTAACAGCAGGTTGAACCCGGCGAAAGGGGCGGTGGGTCAAAATTACCAGGCACCTTTTGAATTGCTTGGGGTTTTATAGCTACACGTGCGACTATGCCGCTTCTCTCCGTAGCTAGAGATATTGAATCGCTCTAAACGGTATTAATTTGAAATCAGTCGAACGCTGATAGCACTTCGAATTATATGCACTGAAAGTTAAGAAACATCAATATGACCTATCCCCGCAATCAATGTAAATATTTTGCGCCAGGTGTATTTTACGTATTTTACGTATGTGAAATTATTGTTTATTACTTGACATTTTTACGTGGAAATCTTTAATTTATTTTCCCAAAATCATGAAAGAGTCATTTAAATTGAAAGACTACTAAAAAAGAAGTGTATTTTATATTTAAGCTATATTAAATTACTTTTGTGAACTTTTTTATTGTGATACAGGTTTTCTGTTGAAAAATAAAGACAAAAATGTTTCTGTTAATAAAGTCATGTTTTATTTCCTTAATAAAATCAGATATAATCAGAAGTCAAAATTTTTTCATATATATAATGAAATAAATGGTGTTTTAAAAGTGGGTAATTATGACAAAATCCCTATGTCTGTGTAGCTAATATCCAAACCCCTTCGCCGGGTTAAATTTGGTTCATATCGTAAAAGTAATAAAGGATATCCTTCTTTATAAAAACATACATAAAAATTATTACAAGCAAATTTTAAAATTAAAAATTTTTATCCAACGAAACTTAATTATTTTGGTTTGAGTTCGGTTTTAACTTAAGCCAAATAATTACATTTCGTTTGGATATAAACTCATACAGTTCGACTAAACACATGACTTAATTGTTAATCTCTAAAGGCACCCAGCAAAAGGATGAATATGTTCAAATAAACTGAAGAAGCAAACATTCTCACACACTAGTACTTGTAATTATCAATGGCAATTCATACTAGAATAGAGAAATAATAAAAGAAGCTTAACACAAGACAAAGAAAAAAGTGAGTATCAATAGCTATCAAATAAAATACAGCTCTAAGAGTGACGGTATGAATTGATTAAAAGTAGATGATATTCATGTCTTGACTGCAAACCACCGACTTTGTTCAAGTGGTAAAGCGGAAAAGAATACTGAAGAGATTAGTGGGAGCTATCAAAACGTCAGTTGAACCCTCCGTGCGGTCAAAAATTGTCTTTGTCTACATGCTTTATATTTATCTCTAAATAAAAATATAGTTTAATTGAAAAATTAAATTAAAACCGACCCCAAGCCAAAATAATTAAATTTCTTTGGATATAAACTCATATCGACTAAACTCATAACTTAATTATTAAAATTTTTTTTCATGAGCAGTCGACATCGTCATAATTTTCTTATTAATCATGCCTGAACGTGCGTGATTAAACAAGTCTGTCCATGATTGTATTTGCGTGATCTTGATGCATTTGAAAGTTATCGGGAATGAGCGATCCAACATAACATTTATATGCGGGTGAATAGTCGTAAGCAAAGAAGCAGTCACGCAGACGTACTATTTGTAAATTAATATCTTGAAATACATATAAGGTATTGAAAGTTTTTTGGAAAAATATATTGAAATTGATAGAGAAGTATGATCACATTTCACCTTTTCCCATTTGACGAGTGCTCTAGCCACATTTTCAGGAAAGGTTTTCAGAAGACCAATGCAAAAAAGTTTGCAAAAAAGATCACATAAAAATTGCAAAACATGGTTTATAAAAATATTTGCCATACAATTCTGCTATAGGTCTTCAAAAACATTAGAGTCTTACACTCAGCTGGAGCGCCAAAAATCACTCAAAACTTAAGGTTTAATTTCATACTTACGAAAAATTATTACTCGGTATTGGTAATCTTGTAAGTCTTACATTTATGGTATGAGATGTGTACAACATTTTTATGTAAAGCACTACGAAAAACATGTTTGTAAAATATTTAAGCCCTCTATATCCCGCTGAAGGACAGTTATTCTCTTTCGTTAAAAAAGAGACACATAGCGAAAAGTTAGAGGCCTAAAATTAAAAAGAAAAAAACATTTTTAGTTCTATTATTTCCTATGCCGAGCTACTAAACAGTGTGCAAAATGGGGAAAACTCAAATCCCCTTAAAATTAATCCAGGATGCCCTCTACCGTAATCAGTATTAAGAACAATTTTTTTTTTTTGTATTTTGCAGTGTTATTTATAATTCCTCCTTTAGTTAATATTTCAGAAGAAAACTCCACTAGAATCTTTTTTCACCGATTTTGATAAAGTTGTAAAGTGCAGAAAAAATACCTGCGAGTAATTATATAAAAAAAGCAGAAAAAATATTAATATTAAAATCTTTGTTAGACTAAATTACCTTTTCATTGATCAACAATATGCCACATTGCGCATTATGAATGTCTAACAATTTAGAATTTAATGTGATCCGTCTTAAAAAACTTCACATTTTCTGCATTCATGTATAGCAGTGAATAGTAAAACTTCTCATAATTTCACAGACCTTGTAAAATAATATATTGGATATTTTTGTTGTTATTCGTGGATCATTCGTGTTTTTGTTGTAAAACTGTAAACTTTTACGCTTAAGTAAACTTTTCAGACGTAGTGACGAGAATAACGTTCGTTTAAACGTGTGATTTGCGAACAGAGAAAAGTATTAAGGCAGACGCAGTGTTGCCGTTTTAATTATTATTTTGAAACACAACGTGTTTTTACGATTTTGTTAATTTTTTGTCCGTCTTAAAATTTATTTATTAGTTAAAAATAGCTTTGTTCACAGGAATGTATTAAAGCCAACGTAGTGTTGCCGATTTTGTTTAAACAGCTTTTAAAGATATTATAATTTTGTCCGGCTTACAATTTATTTATTAATTAAGAATATTTTCGCTCGTAGAAAATTATTTAAGCCAAATAAGTGTTGCTATTTTCGTTATGTTATATTAGAGCCATTGCGAGTGTATATTAGTGATCATGAGATATTTCAACGTTGTCGGGAATACACGTCCGCGATCCAAAATTATGTTTACATGTGGCTAAGTAGTCGCGAGCGAAAAAGGACTCACGCATACGTTTTATTTATAAATTAATATCTTAAAATAAATATAAAGTATTAAGAGGTTTTTTTGAAAAAATATGTTGAAATTGAATGAGAAAATCAGATCACCTTTCCATCCCCATTTGACAAGTGCTCAAGCCACATCTTCAGGAAGGGTTTTCTAAAAACGAAGGCATATAAGTTTGCAAAACAGATCACATAAAACTTGCAAGAATAATTACTTTACAAAGCAAATGACTTGTCAAAAAATCATCTTCCGAGAAAATACGCATATATTAAGATTTCTAGCAAAAATTTGGTACTTTCACTCGATGGCTAATATAAATGAAGGTCCAATATTTAAAATAAAGGACAAAAAATTAAAATCGAAGTATATATTTTTTATATATATTGGATCAAAATTTGGTATATTTTAAAATTTCAATTAAAAATAAGTCACATTCCAAGCTTTATTAATAAATCATTTAATTTGTTAATACAAATCTGTCTTCTAAAACTTAGAACTAGATGTATTTTTATTCACGCAGTATAAAAATGAGAAGATTCTATTGAATGTTGCAGATAATTTGATTTTTTTTTTGGACGGTACAAAAAGGCATATTTTTAGCTGTGTAATTCTGTGCATAAGATAAGAGGTTGTAACTTTTCAAAGTTGTGCTTGAAGTCTCCTGATGATTTGGTAAAGCTCCAATGAAATGGATATGCACAATGCTTAACTATCAGCAAATAGACTTCGTTTAAAATAAAATTATGCGAATATTTCAAATGATAAATTTCTTAAATATTTTAAAATAAAATAATAAAAATTTTTTTTACTGTAATGACTTTGTAAACCACAAAAAATTATTAGAAATGTTGTTTTTGAAAGTGAAAAAATTTCAAATAAATTTAGGCAGTAACAATGTCAGTCAAAATTTTTTATTTAAAGTGGGCTTTAAGCCATCATTGATATTTATTTTCCTAAAATGCGTCTTAAGGGTGTTTAAAGTCGAAAATATTAAAACCCTGATTTTTTAGATATATTTTAAACATAAGAGCCGATTTATTCATTATTTTGTTTTTGTAGCTTACAGAGTTATTGCACTAAGTGTCTCCTTTATAAACATAAGTTGATGTAAGTCCTCAACATAAGTATGTATGCAAATAGTTTCCGAGGTTTAGCATCTATAATACTTATATCTAAGGAAAACTTTAACTAGTGGACATTTCAATAAACGTTGCTACTGAAAAAAGGTATATGAAATATTTTGCATGCAATATTTATTCAATAACAACTCATTTTGTTGGGGATTATTTAAAATTGTTCTTATGTCTTCTCTAAGTCATCTTTTATCTGTTTTTTTTTTCTTGTCAGTTCGCAGTTAAGTGTAAAGTAAATCTTAGGGTACGCAATTAATCGGGTTTCAGCCTTACTTGGTTAATTAATCGACGTCTTGGCTAAATCGGTTATTAATCGGTGAGTTTTGTGTTAATTGGTTAACTAACTAATACAAATTGTTGATAAATTAAAATACATAAAATTTGGATTAATAGGTTACCGATTAATACAAATTATCAATAAATTTTACAGGTAAAAAATGCATAAATTGTTTATTATTTTGAGATTTCAGTACTAAGAAACCAATAACATAACAAATAGCAATTTTAACTAAATCGGATAAGAGAAGAATTCATTGAAAAAACAAGTGAGATTATTATATTAGCTAGTTCAATAGTTTAAAGTTATTTTCTAATGTAATCTATTAGACAAATAATTTGGTTTAAATTTTTATCACTAAAGCGATTAGTTTTTTAGTTTTAATAAATCCTGAATTAGAAAAAATCTCTTCGTTTATCGTAGATGTTGGAGAAATCTAAAGCAATCCATAATAAAAAATATGTATTGAATTTATCAGTGCTTTTTGCGGCTTTCACTAAATATAGAATATCTTGCTTTGTGCCATTAGAGTCCTGTTTTTAATTTTTCCCAATTCTTAGCATCTCTAATAGTTACGGATAATTCTGTTAGCAGACTGTTTAAATTAGTGTCGATAGTTTCATATATTGTTTTGTCATCATAAGGCTCGTCTTGTTAAAGTTCAGATCTGGACACTACAGAAAAGTTTTTTCCAAATTCCTGAATTTCTGTTTTTGTACAGTATTTTTAAAAACTAGAAGGATATATTCCTGATTTCATAACTAAAATAACTGTATTTAAAACTTGAGCTCGTTAAATCGTATCCTTTAATATTGAATGAAATCGTATTCAATAGTATTACATGTTGACTTTGCTCAAATTAATAATCAACAATTTAATTATTCCACCAAGATCAATTACAGTAGCAAAATCTTTACTTATTCCCTTTATAAAGGTTTGTATGAAAAATAATTTCACAACACATGAGTAGTCCACTTGCAAACACCGCTATGTTAACATAACGAAATTTTGCGAAAATCGATATAACTTCTAGTCGCGAAATGGAGTTATGAAAATTTATATTACTATATACGAATAACGGCCCTTTTCACAATGTACGATTAAGAGTTAACATAGACTTTAACGGAAAGTTTTGTATGTCGAACTTGCCGTTAAAGTAGTCTTTAGCTTTTAATCACACATTGTGAAAAGGGCCGCAAACAGTATTGTCACAGGGAGTCATTTTCTTAAAATAAATAAAATCACGCTTTAATAAAAATCTTTATATTTGTGTTTTTAATTTAAATATAGCCAGTTTTGTAAATTTATTTTTAACATAGACAAATGAGGTTGCATAAATCTAAATAAACCACTTTAGTCAAATATTATACTCTTGTTTCTTGTTCATTATCCATTAAAGTTTCTTCGTTATCGGTTGCTTCTTCTAATGCAGCCTCATCTTGCTCTTCTTGGAGAAATCTATAATATTTTAGACTATCGAGAGTAGCCCAATCCACACCAAAATATTTCATGAGTAGGCTTCTGACATCATTTATTTTGCGATTTTATGGGAACGCCAATATTTATAAATTCCAGTTCAATGTGTGCATATGATTTCCCTCTTTTACAAATGCTGTTTGTTCACTTCCGATACATAATGAGATTCCCCTTTTACGCCAATTTTACCATTTTTATCTCTTCGCGAAAATAATCTTTTCGAGTCATTAAATTGAAAATGTCAGGATCTAGGCAGTTTAAGTACGGTTCCTGTGATTTATTTCCAGTTATAAAAATTTAAGTCTCTGCCAAGTCTTAGTACCTTGCCATATTTTTGGAAAATATCCAAATACGTTTCTGGTTCTACAATCACTTCTATAGACCGTATTGTCCATTCGATATTTCCAAAAATACGGTCGGGAGGAAAAAATGAATGCCCTACGATGAGGAATATTATTATAATATTTTTAATATTATTTGAAGCTTTAGCTTTTAACCAAAAGGCGAGCATTCCAAATACTATTGAATTCTAATTTTGCCCACCACAGCCATCGCAAAATAATTTATATGATTTACATTGTATTACAAAAGTTGTATTCAATAGCCGATGAAATAATGCTGAAGCTATCCGATTAGATCCTTCCAAGGCCTATGGTTCCAGCCAAGTGTAGATAAATGTATTTGAAATATTTTGCGGCCCATTGGAAGGTCCTTGAGAAATTGTGATATTATAAACATAAAGCTGACGGCTAAAGTATGCGCTTTGATCGGGAACTTTAGGTAGTACTAAATTTAATTGACATTCGAAAGATAGTATAATTTCATTCTCTTTAGGACGTTTAAGGTTAGTGTAAAACCATTTAGCCTTTAACTTGTGAATCCGAAGTTGCTCTATTTTTACTTGCTTCTTAGCTTGATCGCGTTCACGTGCAATCGCCTCCTTTAACTGGATGCACTTTGAGCAGGCATCTGCAGCTGGCGTCTTAAAACTTAAGTTAAAGTCTTTGTTAAATATACGTCGAAAAAACTCGTACTTAACTGGAACATTTTCTGGATTATTATTATAAATTTTATGAAGTTTTTTATATTGAGGTGGTTGGATAAGTATTGCACAGTAGTTCTTCCCCGCATATAATGTGATTCTATACTTTTAAGTCCCTTTATGTATGCCTTAACCGATTCAAAACGATTCGAATACGGTAAAGATTTTCTATCGCCACCTCTTCTCTCTTTTGGGAGTTCCATTGTTGTGAAATGATTTTCACAAATTCTTTGTAATCGGTCCTTAGATACTCCCAAAATAGTAGTCAACGCTGTCTGGCACACTTTCTTTAATATAATTTGTTGTTTTCCATTGTATTTTCCAACGTTTTTTGTATAAAATAATATACTGTTTGAGATTTTCTTTTCCCTTCTTTTTTCAGTGTTCGTGCTGTAAAGTATTTCAATAAAAATATATCCTGAGTTTTTTTGTTTGACGATGAATAAAAATGTTGATGAAATTTACTGTAGTTCTTTTGGGATAACTCGCTGCACTTGTAGCCCTGTTTTGAATTTCCATGCACCCACTTTGGAATTTTTGGCGGATGATTAGGTTTGTGCCTGAAGCAGAAAAGGGAAGACTCAAAAGTCACTTGTGAATAAAATGCAATCATAAACCCATGACTGATTAAACAATGGCGAAGTGAAGCTTAGCGCTAATGCTTTTAAGATCTCAGCATTAACTAACAAACACAACCATACCTGTTATACTTTGCAACGTCTCTCTTCCATGTTGATTTATCAGCAATTTTTTGCGTCCTCTTCGATTCGGTGCTTCATTAACTTCGATTTCTTGAATGTCCATTATGTACAAGTAGAATAACACCACAAAAAGATTATTTTAATTACGTATGTTTGAAATTCAACAATAAATACGCGAACTGACATTGAGTCAAGATGACGGAATTTGCAGAAGTTACTACGTAACATGGCGACGTTTGAAAGTTTATAAGTAACTTAAGGCCGTGTCAGATAAAACTTTGTCGCTTTACGTGACGTTTCTAACTTTGATAGAAAAGTGTAAAGCAAAAGGAGTATGACACAATGAAAACTTTGACAACACTCGCGCACAGAGCACGAAGCCGGTCGGCTAATAGCCGGCTATTAGCCGCCGCCGGTGATTTTCACAATCACTTAGCCGCCGCCGATTATTGCGGCTAATATCGGCTAGCGGCTAAGCCGATTTTTTATAATAAAAAGTGGATATTTGCTAACATGCGCATTTAAAAATATTTAATTCGGTTTTGGAACATATGAAAAAAATTTCTTATGAAAATTATTTTTATAAATAAGGCAGTAAATCGTCTAGAAAGGCAAGTTTATTTATAATTGGGCCGAGTATACCTGTTGTAAATATACCTTGTATGTAAGTAAGCAAGAAATACTCTGTTAGCCGACCGTTAGCCGATAAATTTAGGTAGCCGCCGCCGGCGAAAAATTTTCGGCTCTTAGCCGGCTAATAGCCGCCGCCGACTATATTTGTTCTTAGCCGGCGCCGATCACAATTTTACATCGGCTTCGCCCTCTGCTCGCGCATTGATCGTTTACCAAAAAAGTAGTTGATAATTTTGCTATTTATATATATATTTTTTATAAAAATAAAAGTCAATTATGTTATTTTACGATTTATTATAAATAAATAAATGCCACATACATATTTACCTCTTATTAAAACAGATTCAAACGCGCAATATGTTTCGTTTGGCAATATAATAAAAGAAAATTATTCCAGCTGATTGTCAAAGCAAGCAAAAAGATGAGAGTTGCCGAACTTTTCGCTTCACGCTGCGTTAAAAGTGCTTTATGTGACATGTTTCGTATAAGTATGTACATTTCATCTTAGATGTCAAAGCGAATCTGTAACGCAACGCGAAGCAAAAGTTTTATCTGACATGGCCTTTAGAGTTATTTGAAAGTGAATTGACAAGCAATATAGACAGTTTGTCAGTAGTATTGAATATTTAACCAGAACTTACGCGATACTTACAGAATTTTGAATGAGATTGATAAGAGGTCAGGGACGCATTTTTAAAAATAAATAAAATGGCGGCTTTTAGAGAATTTTTTTTTTAACATAGCGATGTTTGCAAGTGGACTACTCACATAATGATTCACATAAAAAAGTATTCACATACATAAAAACTATATAAAATTAATCGGTTAACAGGTTAATATATATTAACTATTGGTTTTATGTGTTGAATACTTACAAAAGTGTGACAGGTGCATCTCTGCAAGCTTTATAGCTCTATAGCAAAAATATACTACACCATTTTGCGAATGCTTAGCTACTTTCTTTTAATATTACGTATTTATCTATCATTAAAGTAGCATGTTATTGCTAACTTTTTGAGAACTAAAATTTTTGCATATCCATTGCAAACTTTCTATGATTTCAAATCAAAGGTATTATTAGAGGTTTGCCAATTGAAATTTTTCATAATTCATTGATTAAATGTTTTTGTTCAAGCTTCATTTTATATAGGTTTTTTATCCAATATACAAACAAATTAAACTGTTTGTTATTGATCTTTACGCTTTTAACATTTAACTTAAAATAGATTATTTGTAAATCTTTCTTTGTGTGTTATTGTTTCTACTGTGTTGGTTAACCTTTTAACGTGAATTGGCATGGAAAGTGTGGTTTTTAATAACTCATTCTAATTGGTTAGCCAACTGAAAACAAATTTAATTAAAATTGTTTAATTTTAGGAAATATTTAAATTATAAAATGATCAACCAGCTGTAACATTTTTAATTGAAAACTAAATTTTCTTAGCGGTATGCTATATATGTTTTTATTATTAAGGTGCCAGTGAATGCTTATAATAAGTATTTGTTATCTGGGATAAAAAAAAATCGTATTCCCGTTGCGTTTGGTTGAACATTTGTAGAGAAAAATTCTTCATTTTAATGCAGATAATAGGTGCCAATTATTTAGAATGTAGTCGTCACATGCCCAAGGAAAGTAAATTGGTTACCGGTGAAAAATATTTTCTAAAGCCCAGCAACTTTTCTTCTTGTTAAACAAGCAGATATAGTTCAAGAACTCGGAACTCTTTCGACTAATGGTCTTTCTGTAAGGCTAGAATTTTTTTAGTAACGATTTAAGCATGGTAATGATGGTATGGCAGGTATCTATCAGTAGCTTCATTGCACCATATGCACTTAATTCAACATGCAAAATAAATTGGCTTTTTCACTAAATATCTTATAAATTTCTTATTTTTCGTCGGATCTTAACATTTTAATGCTTTATTTGTTTGTCACGAAATTCTCTTTCACCTGAAAGCTTTAAAATAGTAATAAACTTATTTTTATTATTCCAGCTAAAAATGAAAATGTTTATATACATTTATATACGAACTGGGATGTTAATTGAGCAAAAAACATCGAGAAGTGCATTTTTTAAAGTGCACATCTGAAGCTCAATAGATTTTACTCCCATTAATACAAAACTTATATCGCCTATCAGGGTATGGCTCTAATACAATGTTAAGTCATTGATATTGAGATAACTGAAAATTTCTCAAGGAAATTATATTTTCGCAGATTGCTTGAAAATGGTCTTACGTTAAAAAATATTTCGTTTTCCTGTTTAGCGGATCAAGATTAAGTTTTTTTGAAGCCCCTAAAGACCAAATGTTAATTTTACTCACATATTGTACATCGTTTGAGCACTGTGGCGGACACAACAATAACAATAAAAGTATTTAGAAGGAAAAATAAAAAATAAAATTCAAATTAAACCTTTAAGAAATTTATTATTTGACATATTGTAATAATTTTATTTTAAATTAAGTTTATTTGCTAGTGTGTATTTGTTATCCAATGGATTTCTAATTTCATAAAGGTGTAGACAAATAAAAGAGACTCCTATCGAATACAAATTATTTGCTGGGTGTTGTATTATTCTCAAAGCCTACTATGTTTATTTTTGAAAATCATTTACATAATCTGTATTTAAGATAAGGGGCTTGTAACTTTTCAAAATTGTGTTTGAAGTCTTCTGACGATTTGGTAAAGCTCCAATGAAATGCATAGATAATGCTTAAACAGCAGCAAATAATTTCATTAAAAAAATATTTTCTTTTGATAATATTCCAGTAAATATTGGTGAAAACAAACTATTTTAAAAACATGCGGAAAGCCTGAGTCATCCTCTATTTGATACCGTTTAAAAATAAGAGAACAGTGCAGAAATAATACAGTGAAAATATTTTTATCTCTTTTTGTCGATATTGAGAGTGTAGTCGAATTTCTAAAAATTGCAGAATTATTTACTCAAGTATGCCTACCACCTACACTAAGTATTTTCAAAAATATTACCTATATTTTCGATTTTGCCACATACTGTAATTTTTAGGCAGCGTAAATGATTGGCTTTCATATTAACTAAAATCGACTGGAAATATTTTTACTATATGAAGGAATTGCTTAAGATTCATTTTAATGTAATAATCAATAAAAATATCAAATCAAAGAAATAAAATTTATATTATTCGGTACATTATTGAAATTGTGAATCACTTTAATAAAAAAATATCTTCAACAATAACTATATTCAAAATCACACACAAATTTAGGTATGCTAAAATGGAAAAAACAGTAAAAGAAAGATAAGGTAATGCCGTAAAAGATAGACAGTATTTAAGATTATGTACGAAACGTCAGATTTATTTTTGCTATGGAATAATTTATAAATTTCTTTCTGTTTTGCTTTATCCCGTTCACACATAAAACTATATAAATATAATAGCGAAAAATTGTATACACATATACTTGTAATAACCATACATACTTATGTATGTACCCAGCAAAAATTTTGCGTACTCGTAGGCAAAATAGTATATGAGGGCTTAAGTCGTAATTACACACAAAGAAAAAATATGGTTGAGGCAATCATAAACTAAGAGCAACATCTACAATTGAATTATATGGTTGAAGTCAAATCATACTATTATGAAAATAAATCTGTTCTAAATATAATATTGTTGTCTTTTATAACACTAATATGATTGATACAACCTAGTATTAAATTGAATGTAAATATAGTATGATTTAAACTAATCATATTAACTTGTATTTAAAAATAGCATGGCTCTAAAGACCCATATAAAGGCTGTTTTCTGAATTATATTTTGATTAAAAATTGACAGCTGCAAAAAAAATATATATATATATTTTTGAAATTGAATGTAAAATAAAATGTTTTGAATCTGAAATAATAATTATTATCTATTTTCATATAGATAACACTGCGTGCCAGCATTTTTTTTGGCAGAAACGCCACTGTGTATCCATTAATCTAGAGACAAAACATAGTTAAACTGCGTACTTGGTTTTTCATTTCTTCATCTTTTGTCCTTTTTAAAGGACTTAACATTTTTCATGCATGCTTATTTAAAATTTTTTTTTTATATTAGTATTTAATATTTTTTAGCAAACTTGGTACCAAATAAAAGGGAATGCTCTGCAGAATTTTATAAATTAAGTTACTTCAGTTCGCCTGAACAAAAATATTAAAAAAAAATCCTTTTAAAAATATATCCTTCCATATCCTGAAAAGTTTTCACTAAACAATTTTTTTTAAATTATATGTTGTAGCCTCAAGTTAAGTCTATAAGATTTCGGAATTTTATGACTTTATCTCTCTTAGTACAAAAGCTGTGATTGCTTTTTCCCCATCACAAAATTAATTTTTATAAAAATTGTATGTAGAAAAATAATTTATAAAAAAAAAACATTAATTTTGAGCCGAGAGCGATAAAAACGTAAACTGTGTGTGTTTTAGAGTTTATTTAATGGTAATATATATTTTTATACATATTGCAAAACAATCAATTAAACATTTCGAAAGAAATATTGTTTCCAAGGACATATATAAAATTTTTGCTCAGTTGCTCTACAACTATTCTTCCATATCCTTGGCATATACACCACTATATCACTTAATTTTGATACTAAACATGGTGCTGGGTTTTTCATTTCCTCATCTCTTGTCCTTTTTAAGGGACTTTACAATTTTGAGAATACTTATCTTAATTTTTGTTTTCATTTTAATATGTAAATTTTTTTTAGCAATAGTAGTACGTAATAAAAGGGGAGGCTCTGTAGAATATTATAAAAATATTTTCTTGCCTTGAACAAAATAAAAAGTGTCTTAAAAAAATCATTTCATATTCTTGAAAATTTTTATCAAAAATGCTTTTAAAAATTATATTTTGTAGCCTTAAGTTAACCCTATGAGACCTAAAAATGTTGTGATTTTGTCTCTCTTAGAGCTCTAATTTATACTGAAGAGTATAAAAACTCTGAAAATAGGAGAGTATAAAAACTCTGAAAATAACGTTACGTAATATGTGATTAGCCCCTTAGCAACAGGGTACGGGCTTACTATACATTCTAACAGATTATTTTGCCACTACGTTTTGCTAAAAAAAAAAATATACATATTAATATGAAAAAAGTATCAAAATAAGCATTATCAAAAAATGTAAGGTCCTTAAAAAGTGATAACAGATGAAGAAATGAAAGCCCAACTACGGAGTTTACCTATGTTTAGTCTCTAGATTAATTAATATATAGTTACTTTTACGCCAAGGATATGAAAGAAAAGTTGAAGAACAACTGGACAAAAGTTTAAAATATGTCCTTGGAAATAATTTTTCTAATATTTTCTGCAAAATCTTTAATTGATTGTTTTGCAATATATATATATATATATATATATATATATATATATATATATATATATATATATATATATATATATATATATATATATATATATATATATATATATATATATATATATATATATATATATATATATATATATATATATATATATATATATATATATATATATATATATATATATATATATATATATATATATATATATATATATATATATATATATATATATATATATATATATATATATATATATATATATATATATATATATATATATATATATATATATATATATATATATATATATATATATATATATATATATATATATATATATATATATATATATATATATATATATATATATATATATATATATATATATATATATATATATATATATTTATATATATATATATATATATATATATATATATATATATAAATATATACTAACATCAAATAAGCTCTAGAGTGCACACATATTTTATGTTTTTATCTCTCACGACTTAAAATTAGTTCTTGTTTTTATAAAGTCGTAAAATTTCGAAGTCTTATAGAGTTAACTTACGGTTGCAACATATAATTTTAAAAAAATTTTTAGTGAAAACTTTTCAGGATATGGAAGGATATATTTTTAAAAGGACATTTTTTATGTTTTTGTACCGAATTCGCTAAAAAAATTTAGATACTAGTATTAAAAAAAATTAATTAAAAAAAAACATTTTTGAAAAATTTTAAGTTGTTTAAAAAGGAAAAAAGATGAGAAAAAGAAAAACCAAGTACGCAGTTTGACTATATTTTGTCTCTAGATTAATGGATATATGTATGTTTTGCCAAATAGAAAAATTAAAATTTCACAAGCATTGTAATTAAGCTCTAATTTTGTAAAAAACACATGACTGTAATTTTTATTGAGAATATAGCAACCCTAGACAATGTAAACGTTGTTATATTTTACCTTGTACATTTTTTTGTTCAAAAAATGTACAAACTCTCATTCAAATATTCAAATTGTAAAGACATTGTTCACTAATATTGAAATAAAACTTCATACTTTTTATTATAATTATTTTCTATAAAACAAAGGATTCCATAAATTTTTCACAGCTACATGAATTAGAACAACTTAAAATTTTCTTTAGCATATTTTTAAGGATTTTGTAAAAAATCATGAAATGTGTTTTGGAAATGTTGGCTATGCTATCACCGGAGATATTTACGAAATCGGGAACAAAGTCGAGGACAAAAACCAACATTTTAGAATTCAAAGCCAAATATCTCTGAAAATATTTAAGATATTTTAATGAAATAAAAGATATTTTCAGTGTCTATTTATAAGCTTTACAAAAAGTTTCATTAAAATCCGATAACATTTTTAAAAGTTATAAGGTTAAATGTTTTTCCTGCCCAAGGTAGTAAATTTTGACACCTTTTAGCTCACGTTGCGTTTCAACAGTGTGGTCGATGTTTCATTATTCTTAAGCCTTAGGTCTTTCGCTATAATTTCTACATACATCGTCTTTTCATCGGGTCGCAAGGTTTAAAGATACAGATTTATTACCATTTTTGTTAATTGGAGCCACTGTGTACAATCATAATAAAAAATTACACATAATTCCACACATGACTGTAATTTTTTCACAGCTACATGAATTAGAATAACTTAAAATTTCCTTTAGCATATTTTTAAGGATTTTGTGAAAAATCATGAAATGTGTTTTGGAAATGTTGGCTATGCTATCACCGGAGATATTTACGAAATCGGGAACAAAGTCGAGGACAAAAACCAAAATTTTAGAATTCAAAGCCAAATATCTCTGAAAATATTTAATATATTTTAATGAAATAAAAGATATTTTCAGTGTCTATTTATAAGCTTTACAAAAAGTTTCATTAAAATCCGATAACATTTTTAAAAGTTATAAGGTTAAATGTTTTTCCTGCCCAAGGTAGTAAATTTTGACACCTTGTAGCTCACGTTGCGTTTCAACAGTGTGGTCGATGTTTCATTATTCTTAAAGCTTAGGTCTTTCGCTATAATTTCTACATATGTACATCGTCTTTTCATCGGGTCGCAAGGTTTAAAGATACAGATTTATTACCATTTTTCTTTAATTGGAGCCACTGTGTACAATCATAATAAAAAATTACACATAATTGCAGTACATCGCCTTCCGGAAAAATTTTAGCCGGTACCAACTAAATATGTTTTGCAGATTTTAAATATATAACTATAATGTTTTTATCAGCTATAGTTTTTGCGATATACGGTTAAGTTAAAAATGTAGGCAATTATTAGCAGAAGGACATACTTATATTAGCATAACTTGGTAAGGCTATTCTCTATTCAGCTAAATAAATAATACAAAATTCGACAACAAAATAATCTTTAACCCAAGCAAACATTATTTCTAAGTCTGCGCAGTAGTATTGACGGTATCGTAACCAAAATTAATCTTGCTTTTGTATTTTAATTTTTTATGCATTCTTAAAAACAATATATACATAATTGTTTATAAAATTTTAATTTTTTTGGGTCAAACTTTTAGGATATCTCTGAATGTGCTGAGCAAATAAAAAAAAACAATATTTGTACGGTATCTAGATTATTTTGTTGTCGGTTTTGTATAATAAGTAAAATCCTTTTCAAGTTATCCTACTAGGTTATCCTACTAGAGCTGATGAAAAGAAAACGGATTGCAATATTAACATATTTAAAAAGGCAATTGGGCACACCCTTAATGTTTTATTAGAATTTAGTTTCTATCAGAATATGCACTTATCAAAACATTTTCTGAAAATAAAACAATTTTCAAAATATTTTCATTAAATAAGTAAAATCATAAAATTGTATATCTACATACAGTAGCGAGCAAAATATAATGCCATTCTACCAAAAAAATAATAAAGCTTTTTTAAAATTTTTTTCGCTATTTTATTTGTTATTCAGCTCTTATCAAAACTGCATTCAAATTAAAATAAAAACTAAGGAGTTCAGATTTGAATTTGGATCTAACTAAAATAAACTACATGCGCTCAGTTTTGGACGTGTTTGTGTGCTGTTTTTTCTGTTTCTGTTAATGTCGGCTTTAGTAAAAAACGTAATGATTAATTGCTTTAGACTAAAACCACGCCACGCCCATTTCGTAATTTATATAAAACCTCTGAATATAGAAAATTATGATTTAACTTAAGGAAATAAACTAAAATGTATACCTTAAAATTAAAATTACGCATGTCCTACGATGGGAAAACTAAGACCACAACATCTTTAACTATAAAATAAAGGATCGTCGACTAATGTTCTCGCTCCGCAATAAAATAATCTAAATAATCTCTCCGCAAAATTGGTTACAACTCAAATGCTAAAAGGTCTAATCCTGGGTGCCCAAAAAATAATAAAAAATGTTGGTACACGACTAAACATTTCTTATGATCAGAAAAATTTCGTTGGAATATGCTGAAATAAATCAAACTTAAACACTCTTTCAGTTATCAACTCAATAATTTTCAAATTCACCAAAAAAATTTTGCTATACCGCAAGTTTCTCGTTTGACATTGCTACTTACTGTTGTTAGCAAATGATAAGGATCGAATTGTGCGGTGTGATTTTCTGGATTATTTTATTGGGGATGTAGGGCAGTAGTAGGCGATCCTTTATTTTATAAATAAATAGAATTTGCTTTTATTTTTCCCATCGTAAAAGGTGCGTAAACTTGCTCTAAGGACTGGAATGTTGTTGTGTAGCAACATTTCTTGTTTTTTAGAGTCCTAGGATTACAGATTAAGTTATGTATTTAAGGCTTACTAGCTCTGATTGGTTACCATAGAACACTTTTTGTAATTTTACAATTCTAATTTAGTTTATTTCCTTAAGTTGTTAAATCATAATATTCTAAAATTCTGAAATTTTACATAAATTACGAAAGTAAACATTAGCAGAAACGTAAAAAATAACAAACAAATCAGAAAATAGCTTCAAATCAAACGAAAAATTGCGTTTATTACGTATACTGAGTGCATGGGAGTTATATTAATTAACTCCAAATTCAAATCGGAATTTTTTTTAATTTTTATTTTCATTTGAATGCAGTTTTGTTAAGAACTGAATAACAAATAAAATAGCGAAAAAAATTAGAAAAGAGCTTCATTACTTTTTTTTTAACTAGCAGAAAGGCACGATACAGAAACATGCACTCACTTTTGCACGCCACTGTATATATTTTTTCGAATAATCACGGCCTTAGCATATATTAGTATTTGAAGCCTGTCTGCTATTTTTATACCAATTCATTTACATCATTCTGGTTTTTGTTTATTATCATTATTATATACTCAGTATGAGAAAAGTCATGATAATAATAGTACAACTAAAGTTTTATTTACTATTTCGGCCAATCTAAAGTTTGTTCAAAGGTATAGATTTCACAATAAAACTTTTCATTTCCTCCATTTCCTAAAAAGTTTTACAAACGTTTATGGCAGAAACAAAAAGAGAAAGACATCAAAAGTTTTGCCTCTATTTTATTTTACTAGTTTTACTTGAATTCAACTGCATTCAAAAAAAATATATATAAAAAATAGTTGTATATCTGTTATATGTGTACATTAGTCATACAACTATTTTACGAAAAATTTGGCGTACCACCACTTGCTGGCAAATATTGTACTAGTAATGAATGCCGATTTTTAGATCCACAAACGTGTTGTGGTTGCTCAGTGTTGGTAACTGTCACAAAACTCAATTACCCAAGAATCGGAACAAACTAAAGTGGATCAGAAATTTTGGCACCTTTATTGCACCCAGTCTTCCACCAAATCTGAATGAAAAGCTGCATTCCCACTCAATGAAAGAAAGGTGTATAAATAAAAATCGCGAAAAAGGGTGACTTAAGCGACTGCAGAAACTGGAAAGGGATTACATTTCTCAATAAAGTTGTAAAAATACTAGAATCTGTGTAATCCTTGATCGTATTTCACCAACTATGAACGCAACCTTACGACAAAAACAAAATATGTTCAGACCACAATGATACTTCGTAGATCCTGCGTGCATTTAATACCATCAATAGGGAGGCGAAATGGCACTTCCTTCGAGAAAAGGTTGTACCAGAGAATATAATTGCCTTGATACGTGAGTTATATGCTAACGAAGAGTACACTGTTCGATTCAAAGGGAAAAATAGCGAAAATTTTTAAATTCAGAGAGGTGTAAGACAAGGATGCGTTTTGTCACTACTCTTATTTGTCTTATTACTTGATGGCAGCTTAACCAAAACAAAAACCGAATTTGCCGATGTTATACAGTGGCAGCCGTATCAAAAACTTAGCGAATTAGATTATGCGGACGACATTTGTTTTAGGATAGATGCCTCCCTGATTATAATAGAGGCTGCAGAACAATTCCCTTATCTTGGTAGCTTTGTGTCTAAAGACGGTGGAGCGAATAAGGATGTAATGGCACGTATAACCAAAGCCCGGCATGTATACCAAAACATAAAAAATTTGGACTTTTTAGCACCAGCGTTAAACCAGTTCAGTTATACGGCTCTGAGACCTGAAAAGTGACGGACGTTATGTATAATGTACATATAAATTATAATTGAAGGAATAAAAAAATGATTTTCAAATGTGCTCTTTTTAATTTTTTTATATTGAAGAAACATTTTATGGAAAAAACTTATTTTTTATTCCATTAGCACGGATACTTCCTGCGCTAATGTTTTAGAGCATTTAGACATAACCGTCTAAAACAACACTAGCCCTCCAAAAATTTTCCACTAATTTTTTTATATTAAATTAAACCTAAAACTATCAAAAAACTTAAGCTTTTAATTAAAAAAAAAACACGTATAATAATTTTGGCCAGCTTTTCGGGCCAAATATTCCTCTGTGTGATGTTCCAAAAGCCTTCAACAAATTAGTTAGTAAGTACTGTCTATTTTTTTCTGGCTGCTTAGAAAAACTTGAATTATTTATTAATTGAGCTTAATATGGAATTTTGGAGCTGCACTAATACTACTTTTTATATCATATAAATTTTCCCCAAAATTGTATCCAATAAACTGTCACTTTCGTGTAATGCATCGTTTCTATCACCAAAATGTGATTATAAAACTATTTTGCATAAAAAACTATAGCAATTCCTTAAACATTTGTAGATTAATTCTAGATTTTGTTAAAATTAGCAATATTATTAAGGTATTTTATTTTTGAATTAAGCCAAAATAAAACCAGGAATTCGCGTATTAATTTTTCTGAATTTCGGGATTGAAAATTTTGCGGAATTCCCAGCAAATTCCGTATAAACTCTAACATGGAGACAAAACTAGTTATCTTATGTTTTGGAATCCAAAAAGAATTACAAAAAACCGAATCCAATATCTAGCTATACGCTCTTAAACATAAGTATTTTTAAGTAAATGTTACTGCTGTTTTCAATTTTCTCAAAGACATTCAAGTTTAAAGCTCCGTTATAGTATTTTCCCATATATTGATACGTTCTCTTTCACACTAATTTTTACTAAACTTAAAAAAATACATTTTTGACACCTAGATTGAACAAATACTTCTGTGTACTTCTGTCAATAAATCTTAAAAACATTTTTTTTACTTTGTGTTCTTTTCTCGGTTGTGCCTTTTCATGACTGATTCTTTCCGAATATAACTTTATGCATCTTAGCCTAATAATCATTTTGGTTTCATAAGCAAATAAGTTCGAAATAATCATATTAAAGACTAGATATGCCTGCCAACTTCGCGACCTTAAAGTTCGCTTTATGACTATAGGTTGTTTGTAAAATATAATAATATAAAGTTATTTACATAATGTTTAAAGTCCCTCTTATACGAAATAAACAGTGCTTCCCAACGATAAAAAAAATTTTTTTAATTTTCAGCAACATTAATAAAGGGTCTTTCTTCCAGCGCTTCTTATCTTTAAATTTAAATATAACAAAGTGTGTGTGAGATATTATCGAAATGTTTTATTCGTTTGAAAGGCCTATTGATGCCATTATGTGTAGAATATAATAACGTTCAAATATCCGCCACGGCTTCTCTGGGTGGAGCGCATCCGAAATGTCCGATTTTCCATGACTCTCGCGCATAAATCAGGCTGAATTTGACCGATAGCATGGGTTATGTTGGCTTTGAGGACAGCTCCAGTTTGAGGCTTATTCGCATACATATGTGACTTAAAAAACGCCACAAGAAAAAGCCCAACACATAATGGCATCAATATAATAAATGCCAGCTTTTGTAAAACAACACAAAAATTTCGTGTGAGAAATTATATTGAAATTATAAAAACAATTGTTCGTATTTTATTATTGTTTTCAAAATGAAAAGACATAGTCCCAGTCTTTCAAACGAATAAAAATATTTGATGATATCTCACGCACACTTTGTTTTATTTGAATTTAACGATAGGAAGCGCTTAATGTAAGACCCTGTATATCCGGCCATGATGATTTGGCAAAACAGACTGAATAAATGACAACTAATTTGGCAGATATAACTTCAACAAGAACTGTCAAAGTGCGGAAGTCCCTGTTGGAAGACAGTTTATTAGGAAATTTTACTATTTTCGCTTTTTTTTCTATTTTAGTATGGAAATGAGACATATTACCGCCATTAAGAGAACCCTTAGTTTGAACCAGGACTCTAAAGTACCTCCATACTGAATTTCAGGAATTCAGTGGTTTTTGCGTGATGCGTGATCGGACAGCCAGATAGACAGACAGACAACAGACAGACAGAAAAACAAAAATTCCAAAACTTGGTGTTTTGTGTTATACATCGATCACTGTTTGTTTACCCCACCATAAAAATTTTCAACAAATATTTGATATACAGACACGCCCTTTTACAGTTTTATTATATGTAAGTTCAATATTTGCACAAAAGTTTCAAACATTTTTTTATTTATACACTTCAGTAATTAGTAAGTGTACCAGTAAGTGTAATTACCCTGCGAAAAATTTGGTGCCAACTGATCCAAAAGTACTTGTCCTATGACTTAAGAAAATGAGAATGGTAAATTAAGGAGTAGTGAATGGTGAAAAAAGGCATATTGTGTAAATGGTCATATATTAACCATTTTCAGTCAATTTAGTTGGTACTCCGGCTAGTATTGTAGTAAACGGCACTGAACAAATTCGATGCACAAGGCCTATCACATAGAATCTATATAATATTAATTGTCTCCCTTCAATGAGACTGCCATGCAACTAAGGAACCTGTGCTGTAACTATATTCAGATATTAACTCCAGCTTAACTGGTACTTATAAGATTGATATATAAGTTCCCCTGTGGTGGAGTGGATATTGTACTAGCCTGTCATGCAGGAGGTTGTCGGTTCGAATCCTATCAAAGACATCGTTTAAAAATAAAATACAATTTTTACTTCGATTTTTAACAATATAAATATAAATTCATTGATAATTACAGCTGAATTTTGAAATAATATTTATATATAACCTATATTATTCTACTTATTCTACAGCGATTTGAATAAATGACACTGTTAAAACAATAATATCGTTGTAGACTATGTGAGCAGTTTCTATATATTTGACTTATGTGGATGCATATACTTTATATAAATTTGCAAATTTTGGTAATAGTGAGTTTGGTTTTTATTTTGGGAAAATATCTGATTAAATTTAAAGTTTTAAAGTTCAAAATCACTGCACTCAACAAAACCGACTTCCTGTTTTTAATAAAGAATTTATATAAATATACATGAACATTACTTCACTACTATTTATTCACTACTATTTATTCATCATTTTATTTTCACTCTGCATCTCATTCAATTTATAGGGGAAAGTTGATTCATGGCTATTTAAATGTTTTTTTTACCATCAAACAATGTAAGAATAATAAAATGAATGGAAAAGAATTGTTGAAAGGTTTGTTTACAGTTTGAGTACAAAAACATATTCTGTAACATTTCTTTGTAGATTAACATCTCTTATACCAATTGTTTTAAACTGACATATATTTTTTGACTTCAGCTACGTTTGATTATGTTTCGACCAATATACTTAAATATTTAATTTTATAAAATGTAAAGAAAGTATTAACAATAATTCAAGTGTATAGAAAGAATTAACAATAATTTAGATAAGGAAAAAGGTTTTTTTTTTTGTTTCAGAAATGAGGGAAGTTAAGTCAAAACATTAAAAATTCTTTTCAATAACATTTATAAAATGATTTTGTAAATTTTTGTATAGCAAAAAGAGAGTAATAGGGGGCAAAAAATAAAGCTCTGGACATTCTTAAAAAAGATGAATATATACAAACACGTTTTTAAATTTCATATCTAAAGATAAAAAAATTCATATTTCAATATTAAGTCGTATACTACGTTCTCTTTTCTCCACTCAAAGCTACTATAGTGCTGCGGCGTTCACGCGGAAGGAGTGATTGGGACGTATTTTTTTGACGACGCCATTGACAATACGGTTACTGCTACTGACAACGCTACAGGGCCATGATAAACGACTTCTTACTGCCGGAATTAAATGAGCGGATCTTGGTGAATATATGGTTTCAATAAAACAGTGCAAACGCACACACAGCAGGATTCCCAATGGATATTGTGAAGGAAATGTGTCCTGGTCGAGAAATTTGCCATTTTGACGATTTGGCATAGCCAGCAAGATCACCCGACTTAACCATCTTTCTTTGGAGCCACTTGAAGTCACGGGCTTATGTCAGCAAGCCCCAGATAATCGCATCCTTTAGGGAGTAACATTAATAACCGTAAATCTTGCGGAAAGTCATGGAAATGCGATAAACGGTCACAAATGCGTATCAATACGGGCGGTAACCACTTGGCCGATATCACTTAACAGGAAAAATTCGAAAGGTCCAAATAAAGATTTCAATCACTCAAAATTATTTTTGCCAATTTTGTAAAAAGGTTATTCAAAAACGAAACTGGATGATTAATTTTGCGCCACCTTATAGTATACAAGGTGTCACGTCAATATTGGTGCAAACGAATTGTGTCGATAAACGAGATCATACCCAACATAGATCTGTAAAAGTGTTACTGAATTTCATTTAAAGGGAAGTTAATGTTCACACATTTGGCGCATTGTTATAGTGCATCAGCATAAAAAACCATGTATCCCTTAAATTTTAAGTCGAACTATATTAGTCAATGCCCCTTCAATTTACCAGATACACGACATATCTTATGGTTGCTGCTAGATTTAAAGTCTATATTAGAAACTGACCAAACAAGGGATAAAACATTTTTTTTAAGGTTGTCATAGATTATTCCTTTCTCATTCCCAGTTGAAATTGCTTTTTGGTTTTTAGTTTTAACAATATTGAAATAATGCAAAGCAGTTTTCTTATTAACAACCTTCCAGAACAAATTTTATAAGTAGCAATTGAAAAAGTCTTATATTTTATATATATTTTTTTCGTGGCAGCTGTTAAAACTATCTTAAGCTCTAACTCTGAAGACATCTCAATTTTCCTCTGTAAGGGTGTAAATTGTTATACATAAATGTCACGTAATCTATGAAAATACATTCAATTTTGTTTTTGTATTTGCTGCAGCTTATAAACGTTACTATAAGATGATAAACAATTTAGAAAATAAGTATTTTATGTACGTTACATGAATGTGTATGTATATCAAGAGTCGTTTGCGTAATAAGAATGTTTAGTAAATTCATTGCTAAAGTTGACTTTATTTGCTTAATATAAGGGGAGTATGTGATAAAGATAATTGGTGTCCTTTATTCTAATATATTTTTTAAGAACTTACACTCAGAAAAAAAAACTGTAATATAAAAATAAAAACGCGTCATATTAAACCAGCAACTTGCAAATAAAAATAAAAATTATATTAAAATACATTAAATAAATAATTTTCAATTTTGAATTAATATTGAAACAACATTGTTTCAAAGTTGAAACATTATTACAAGATTTTTATTTCATAAATTTTTTATTTCAAAATGTTGAATTAATAACAAACATTTTAAATTGTATAAGGAAGGATTTTATGTTAATATAGAAACAATAAGAATTCAACATTAACTCAATTTCGAAAAGTATTAGTTCTATATTGTTTCCATATTAAAATAATGTAACTTTAAATTAGTACTGTTTCATATTGAAATAAAATGTTCAACATGACTAGACTTTCGTTAATGTTTCTTATTGAATCACTATGGATTTTATTGATTTTAAATAATTTTTTCTCCTCGCTGTAATGTTTAATTAAAGAAATGCCTTTCTTAAATTGATAATAGAGTGGTATATTTTTTTCCTTATTATATATATATATATATATACATACATATGTGTTACATATTTATGTATCTACTAAATGTATATGAAAATCATGTTATCGGTGAATGTTAGGGTAATGTTATTACATTTTTGTAAATATCAAATTGTTCGCATATCCGCATAGACCATGAAAAAAATATGAATAAATGATATATTAGTTTTTCACGATCGCACAGGGGGCACAATCAAAATTTTTGGAACATAGATCAGGCATTACTAAACGTATAGTTCTATGGAAATAGAATTTCACATGGACACAGCAGAGGAGTATTTATATTTATGTTCTAAATATTAGCTCTCTTACTTGCTCGAACCGAAGCTATTAAGTCTCAAAATAGATCACTTCTCTAGATGACACATATTTGCTTATAGACTTATCTCATATAGTTAGTGAGTTATACTCATTTCAAAATTGATATTTCTAAATTTTTCAAAACCTTTGCCCAGTATTTTCCAGATATCGGATCCTAATATCATGCGATTTATAAAATATATACCTATCGCATATAGTAAGAGAGTTATACTCATACGAAAATTAAAATTTCTCAAGTTTTGTAAACTTTGGTATAGTATTTTCCAGATATCTGATACAAATATCATCGGATCTATAAAATTTTGACTTTGTTAGTCAAAGAACAACATTTCAAAGAATAAAAAAAAAATTCATGAAATTCTCTTGTCTGAGTTGAAAAATATCCAATCTTTAAATTGAAATTTTAAAAAATGTTAAATTTTCCAAAAATTTTGCTAAAAAAAGCACCAACACTCTTTTAAATGTATATAAAAGAACTATTTTGGAACATATAGCAAATGTTGTGTTTTTCTTCCGACGGGGTTTTTTTGAATTTGGAACGATTTTCCGTCATCCTACGTCAAATTTGGTTTGTAAACAGACCGGTTTCGGCTATGTGCCATCTTCAGTATTCTATTGAATACTTCAATAGAACACTGAAGATGCCACATAGCCGAAACCGGTCTGTTTACAAACCAAATTTGACGTGGGATGACGGAAAATCGTTCCAAATATAGCGAATGTTTGCTTATCTAAAAGGTATCTATTTGTACAGACGTGAATCGATGGTGACGACAAATAACTGAATTTCTAAGAATTCTTGAGAAAGTTCCAAGTAATCCAAAAAAATTAAACAATTTTGCCCATAGCATCCACACTTGGCTCATTTAACACTTTGCCCAATAATTACGTACACAAGGGTTTTCAGAAATGGCAATGATTTTGGAATCCCAGCTTTGGGATTTTAGAACATGTGGACTACATTCAAAATTTCGATGTAAATTAGGTCGTATTAGGACGTGCCAAGGTCTAAATTTATTAGGAATTTCAATTATTTGTTTGTTGTCGATTCATGTCCCTGCAGACTTCTTTCAGATATGTACACATTTGCTACATTTTCCTAGTGAATTTTTTATATATGTAAAAGACTGATTGTGCTTTTTTAGCAAAAATTATCGAAAATTTAAAACTTGTATATAAAAATTTTATATTTTTCACCTCAGACGGCAGAGTATCATGGTATTTATTGTAAATTTTTTGAAAGTTTGTTGTTTAACTAATAAAGAAAAATGTTTATAGCTCGGATGATATTCAGATACGACATCTGGGAAATAATGGACAAAAGTTTTGAAAAATCGAGAAATTTAAATTTTCGCATGAGTATAACTCACCATCTACAGGAGATAAGGCTTCAACCAAACATGTATCTTCTAGATCTTATTAATGGCTGCAATAGAGCAAAAAAGTTTTGAAATTGGATGAGAAACAAAAAAATTACAAGCAGTAACAAATTTTACATGGCCGAAGTGGCCTATTTTGGGACTTCATAGCTCCGCTCCTGATTAGGTAAGAGAGCTGTTATTTAAAACATAAATAGAAATACTCCTTTACTATTTTCGTCTGTAATTTTATTTTGATGGGACCCTCCGTTTAGAAATGTTTGATTTATGTTCCAGATATTCTGATTCTGCACCATTGTGGATTGTTAAAAAAGTTCCCACGCCAAACACGATGAAGTTTTGAGTTGTAGTTTTCTTTTGAGTATAAAAAACTAATGTGCTGTTTCCACAATGCAAACAAGCGACTTGTGTAAAAAATTTGTATGGAAATCACTCAAAGAACTGAGAGCTTTTCATATAAATTTTAGACAAGCAGTGCTTGTTTGCAGTGTGGAAACAAAACATAAAACTAATTCAAAGAATTTTATAGTTTCTTACAATTGAAGGGCTTAGTGCAATAACTCCGTAAGCCACGTGATATCAAATAATTGTTTTATATACTACATACATATGATACATACATACATATAATACATACATATGTACATATATAAAATTGTAATTCTTCTTATTTTTAATATATTTAACGTTTTCAAATTATGTTTGTGAATGCGTATGATTTGGTACATGAGATTACATATGCCGCATATTTTCTGAAATAAAATTTACATCAATGCAAAATTAAAAAACGTGATTTGAAAACTAAATGTTAAAATTTGCAATACATTTTCGCGTTAAAATCGATTTGTATTTAGCATTAAGATTTCGTGGTTGATTGTAAATCCACATTTGTTGATAAAACAATTTCAACCGCACTTTAGTTTTTGGTGTGATGTCATTTTTAGTTTAATGTTTGGTAGAAACATTCTTTAATATTATTTATAGTTCCCTTTATTAAAATCTTCAATACATATTGTGATATTTAAAAGAAATCTAAGCGCTGATTTATGGCTCCTTTAAATTTTAATTTTATAAAAAATGGATTTATACACGTAGATAAGCAATAAACAAAGCTTACGTCTGTCGTGTTTTTTTTAAATACAAGAAAAGAGTTAAAAAAAATTTTAAGATGTTTAAATAAAGGTTTGTACAAAACAGGACTAAAACGAATCTGTTTCTGATAGGTTGGTTATAAAAAGTTATATATGTTCCATAACTGCATCGCTAGAGGATCACACAGTAAGTTCGTCATCTGCACCGTATCGATGCAAGGTATACTGCAAAATTGTTCTCTAACGGATTTTATTTTTGAATCGTTGCACCTTCTTCTATTCATCTGTTAGTTCTTAAATAAGTTTGTTTTGTAAAAACTATTATAAGCTCTTTTTAATGGCTGGCATTTTCCCTCGTATCTTGTAAAAATATCTCTGCAATTTTAATATGCCCCTTCCTAAGGATTCCTTAGTAAAAAATCCATATCAAATATTTTTCATAAAACATATACAATTTATTTGCTTCTAAAACTTATTTTAAAGTTTGTTAAACACAAACAACTAAATTAAGACAATATTTTATCACATAAAATAATTTGTTCTCATTAAAAAGACAAACTGCATGACATATGTATCTAAGATAAAAAAATATTAAATGAAGTAGAGCAAATTTATGGTCAATTTTATTGATTCACTTTTGCTTCAGTTCACTGTACACAAAATATGTGTGATATAGCAACAAACTACAAAAATAAATTGTTTGTCATTTGTGGTGAATGATGATGATTGGTAGAAAAGTTGATAATATATTAGGTCGAATAGTAGACAAGCATAATAAATATTTTATATAGTTAGTTTTTATTAAGGGCATACTTATAATTAATATGTTTGCTCTCTAAAAAATATATAAAACTAATATCTGATTATATATGGCCTGATATTAAGAACTTAACAAGAATTGTTCGGGGTGCAATTACAGAATTTTAGCGGATCACTGGAGGAAATATCTAGGCCACATACAGTAATATTAAAGCTGAGGCCGCAGTTAACAGACAAACTAATATACATAATTTGTTAGACACGATGCACAGTGCTGTGTCCCATAAACAAACAAAAAAATTAAAAAATGAATTGAGTCATCTTTTTGGATGAAATTTATATTTTTAGAATAACAGCAAACTACCTTATTTGTACAAGAAAAATTATTACAGAAAAAACGTAGGTAAAGTCATTAAATTTTTTATGTATTTAAAAATAAAAAAACAATAGTTTTTTGTGGTTTTACAAAAAAAATGATAACAATCCATTTTTAAAGATATCTTTTAAATTTTATTTTGCTAGAACTACACAAATATATGCGCAATAAAATAAAGAACTAGTTTTATAAAACATAGTGTAATAAAAATTTACAAAAGAGCATTGAAAAACCTACTTTTTTGTTCGCAATTAAAAAATGCCAAAAGCTTAATAGAGTGGTAAAAAAATATGTTAATTGATTAAATAAATACGTAAATTTTACGTACTGATAACAATTCTGCTTAAACGCTAAATTATTGCTGCTTTTTGTCAAGTATTAAGTTGTGTCTTAATTGTACGAAAGATCGAAAAGTTTTGATTTTTTGCCATGTTGTACAACACTGTCGCTATGTTTCTGTACCTGTCGCATACTATTTTATGTAATATATTCGCTTATTCTTGTTGTGACCACCTTGCAGTAAACATTGAGTATTATTTGTGGACAACATGAAATAAGAGATCTTTACTTGGTCACAATTTAGTTGCAAAACAAATTTGCGCATGAGATCACTCACTAAATTGCATCGTTTATGCGACAAACATACAACTTTATTACTAGCTGAGTTGTACCAATGGTCGCAAAGTGTGTGGCTTACATAAATGCAATAAGTTGAAAAAGGAAACACAAATTCATTGCATAAAAACAAAGAACAAAATACTTTGTCAATCATTGTATTATAACGCAAGCTTAAAATCAATGTTTGTATGTGTGAGTATTAAGTCATTTAATACGGTATTAAGAAAAATGCGCACTCTTAATGCTAACGATACGTAATTTTTACGTGGTGAGTTTTAGAGTTTTACCACTCGGAATGTGTAAATAACAAAATTGTTTTGTTTTTTCATTTATGTGTCTATAAAAATATTTATTGGAAGCACTTCTGGAATTTTGTGCCATATACTTATTTAGCGCTATATACTTATTTAGCAACAATTAGAAAAAAAATGTACACGTACGATTTATGTACATTATGGTTCTAGGGTTAAATAAATCAGTCACAATCAGTCACAATCAGCCACAACCAGTCACATTCAGCCGCAATCAGCCGCAATCAGTCAAAATCAGCCACAATCAGCAACAATCAGTCACAACCACTCACAATCAGTCGCAATCGGTCACAATCAGCCACAATCAGTCACAATCTGTCACATTAAGGCGCAATCAGCCACAATCAGTCGCAATCAGTCACAATCAGTCACAATCGGTCACAATCAGTCATATTCAGTCAAAATCAGTGACAATCATTCAAAATTAGTCTCAGTCACAATCAATTAGATTTGCCATTAAGAACTGTATAGTGTGCATAAGCCTTCCTGTACTTTAAATATAAGATTAGCCCCCATATGCAAAAAAAAAGTGTGTTTGAAATGTATGTCAAAACAAAATTTCCATAGAAAAACCGGTTATACCGTATATTTCAAACACACTTTATTTTTTGCATATGGGGGTAAGTCTTGTTGTAGAGGAAATGAAAAAAAATCAGTCACAGTAATCCAAAATCAGTCACAATCAGCCACAATCAGTCAGAATAAGTCACAATCAGTCACAATAAGTCGCAAGCAGTCACAATCAGTCATAACACTGCGTGACAGCATATGTTTTTTGCAGAAACGCCGCTATTTTTAATATTAGTGTCTAATATTTTTTAGCAAACTCGGTACCAAATAAAAGGGAAAGCTCTGTAGAACTTTATAAAAATACTATATTTACTTCAGTTACCCTGAAAAAAAATATAAAAAAATTTCCTTTTAAAAATATTTTATATATTCTGCAAAACAATCAAATAAATATTTTGAAGGATATATTAGAAAAATTCCAAGGACATCTTTTAAAATTTTGTTCAGTTGATCTTCAACTTGTCTTAAATAGCCTTAGCAGAAAAACCACTTATTAATCTAGAGACTAAATATTGGTAAACTGTTTAATTGGTTTTTCATTTCCTCTTCTTTTATCCTTTTTAAAGGACTTTACATAATTTAAGAATGCATATTTTAATTTTTTTCATATTAATATGTATTTTCTTTACCAATAGTATTACCAAATAACAGGGAAGGCTCTGTAGAATTTTATAAAAATATGTCATTCATTTGCCTTAAAAAATAATTGTCTTCAATTATACCTTCGATGTATTTAAAAATTTTCATCAAAAAACTTTTTTAACTTGAATCTTGTAGCTTTAAGTTAAGACCTAATAATTTTAAGATTTTGTCTCTTTTAGGGCCATTGGCGTAGCTAGGCCGTTCTGCGGGGGCTAAGCAGCTCCCAGAAACGCTCTAGCCCCACGCCCGCCCTTGAAATTCAAAGTGTTATGTGTAATTTTGATAATATAAGGGAACTGTAGGGACTAACCTAAGGGCCCTACCTAAATACCAGCGTTCATCATCGCGCTAGCAGATTATTTTACCACTACGTGTTGCTAAACATTTTTTAAATATTATGTAATATGAAAAAAATAAAATAAAATAAGAAAAGGACAAAAGATTAGGAAATTAATAACCAAGTAGACGGTTTACCTATGTTTAGTCGCTAGATTAATTAATATACAGTGATTTTGGAAGACAAGTTGAAGATCAACTTAACAAAAATTTAAAAGATGTCCTGGAAAAAAATTTTCTAATATTTCCTACAATATATTCATTTAATTGTTTTGCAAAACAGTCGCAAAATATATAAAAATATATATTAATATTAAATAATCTCTAAAATGCACACATATTTCACGATTTTATCGCTCTTGGCTCTTGGTTGTTTCTTATAAATTTATTTTTTACGTACAATTTTCATAGAAAGTCATTTTGTGCCTCGAAAAAAAACATTACAGCTTTTGAACTAAGATAGATAGAATCATAAAATATCGACGGCTTATAGAATTAACTTAAAGCTACATGATAAATTTTTTAACAATTTTTTAATGAAAACTTTCTTGGTTGTTTTTTTATATTTTTATTCAGGGTAGCTAAAGTAAATATTTTTATAACATTTTACAGAGCCTTCCCTTTTATTGCGTACAGAGTTTGCTAAAAATATTAACATAAGCACTCTTGAAACATGTTTAGTTCTTTAAAAAGGACAAAAGATGAGGAAATGATAATAGATAATCTTTGTCACAAATTTTTTTGCAGGCCCTATGAGGGACAGAATTTCTAAACTATATAACTTTCTATAGCATTGCGTAGACTGTAGCAACATACCATTCGACTGCCTCAATATTAACAGAAATATTTCTTTAACGAAATTGCCACTGTAGCTTATAGTTTATACACTGAGCTAACAAACTTATACGAAAACAACAATTTGGTGGCACTACTTGCTGCAAATTGACATATGTTTTTTGACTGCCGATAGTTACGAAAAGCGCCGATTTGCTGCAATTTCAAAATATATAATAATAAGAAATTGTTTTGCTCGTATTTTGTGTATTACCTTCATAAATTTGAGAACTAAGTGTTTGTACTTTGTTTTGGAACGTTCTTTCTGGTCAGTTTTTACGTTTTGTTTTCTTTTTGCTGGTAATAAAGATTATCGATATTTTTTTCAGGTAAATTTTGATTTTTATACATCGGAATTTACTAAAGCCGTGGATCTGAACAAATGTACGGCCCACTATTTTGTACCGGTGTTATTATTAAAAAAATTGTGATTTAAAATACAAAATGCTATTTATATTATATATTAATTAAACCAACGGCAAAAACATTATTTAAGCGGCCCACCCATTTGCAATATAATTATGCAATTTTTCGCATTGTACAATAATATCGCCAATGTCTATGTCATATTCGAAGGTGGCACAATATATTGATAAAAATAGAAAGGCCTTTGATTTTTACGTTATAATAAAGGAAAATTGAGCAATATTTTCTTTGAAAATGTTGTGGCATTTATTGCATAGTATAGGTCAAAACGGCAATAATATGTACAATACCATATGCAATAATGTTGTATAATGGAAGGACCGCTTTATACATTTTATTGCATGTAAGATTGCTGGTAAAAATTGGATTACTTGTCACATGTATAGAAATACTGATTATCGCAAAAATTTTTATGGTAACCAATTGGATTTTTGAGAGACTTTTAGTTCTTTTACAAACTTTATTTTATGAATTTCGACGTTAAAAACTTATTAAGACTTTTATCCATTTTTGCATATTTTAAATATTTAAAAAATATAACGTCACTCTGTCACTCAAGAGCTCAGATGTATTTGATTTTTTGTACAGGAGACGACAACAACAATATAAAATACACGTATTTTTTATTTTTTATTTATTTGCATTATTTGAAGATTAAATAATTTATCATATATATTGATTCTCCTGTAAAATGATGAATGTGTTGTTTGGGCGTTTTGTTTTTCAGGTGACGATGTATTTAAATTTGATTCAAAATTTTGTTATTATTGGAACGTAATTTTTATTTGATTTGCAAAATATTTCTATTCATTTTAATATTATTTTTAATAGCGATAAAACGTGTTTTTTGTTATTATTAAATATTTTCAAATATTTAAGAATTTAAGTTCTCAGGTTCTGTTCCAGTAAAAAAAACAAAGACTTGGATTTATGAGTTCAGAAACAGCATACGAATTAAAATTTGATATGAGCAAGTATTATTTAAACAATTGAGCTATGAAGTAAGTCGATCTGTATGGTTTTTATCCAAAGTTAGTCGTTTAGTTTGGCTTAAGTTCGTTTTGAATTTAATTTTTCGGCTAAATTATTTTAATTTTAGAAAGAAATTCCAAGATTGAAATAGTTGAACGCTTTTTCTCAACTAACTATTTTACAAACGTTAGGAACTACACTCTGTTCCATGTTCAACTTTAAGCTTTTTGATTTATATCATTACCAGTATAAAATATCATTGATATTTTTAAATGCTGCGACTCAGCAGTTAATTGGTAAAAAGTACATAGGATTTTCAGCATAAAAGAATTCTGATGAGAAGACTGTGGTAGTCTACAAATATCTGATGTAAGTTTAACCTACCGTAAAAGCAAATTATTCTTTGAATGTTCACTTATTACATACTTTGTAATCTCTTTCAAAAATAAAAATGATTTAATCGTAAGATTAAATCGAAAATGAACTTAAGCCAAACTAATTAAATAGCTTTGGTTATATATAAATTTAATTTGGAAGTTTGAGTTTACTTAAAGTGGGATGAAATATTAAAACACCATGCAAATAAATCAATGAATAGAAACCATCTTTAAATTCATTTTTGTATATAACTTTTCAATGAGTACTTAATGCAAGATTTATATATAGTTAACTATCAAACTTTCATGTTTTTTTAGAGCTTCAAATATAATAATATTACTAATGTATTGAATGGCATTGAAACATTATTTCATTTCAAAATCGTTGTTTTTTTTGCTGGAATGGATTAGAGAGAGATTTCCTTATTTTTGTGGTACAAAGTTTTTTCCTTTTTTTTATTCTTGCGGTTTATTTCGATTTTTCTATTTTCTATGTGATTTGTGGTCTTATGTTTTCTGTAAAAAATATTGTTTTGCTTAAAAGATCAATTGTGCGTTATACATTGATGAAAAATTGTTTTATTTTGAAACGAAAAAACTGTATAAAAAGTCAAACCATAGAAAAAGGCTTAAAAAATATGTCAGTGACAAATACAATATTCATACTTGATTGGCTTAACTTATCAATAGTCTACTATAAATATGGTTGTGAAACTTTTAGTATTATTTAACATACATATACATACATTTCGTCACCGTTACGTGCAAACGCGATAAGTCCTTTTTGAAATTTTACAGGAGGAACAAAAAGCTGTCTAACTTTTTTGAGCTTTTTATTTTTACATCTGTGAAAGCAGTTTCTACGTCGATTTATCGCTCATTAATATCGGTAATAAAAATATTTCAAAATAATCCTGTTCGCAACTAAATGGCTTTGAGTAATTCTGAGTGAATTCAACAAATAGGTGTGCCTCATGGCTTTTTACTTTAATAAAACGAAAAATTTAGGACAATATTGTAGGTACGAGAAAGACATAACCGACATATTTTTTATTTATTATTGTATAGCTTTTGATTAGTGGACAGCCGAATTAAAAAATTTAATAAATTTCATAACTTTTTATGATTGTTCTAGGTTTTTAAGTAGAAAAGATATTGAAACGATTCATACTTTGTTTTATAGGGCAGTAATGATCATTCAATATTGTTATGCAAAATTGAACTGAAATAATTCAATGACCAAAAAGTGGCCACTTGAAAAGTACACAGTTTTTTCTCATTTGATCGGTTTTCAATTAAACCCTTTTAAGCATAAAGCATTGATTTTATTTAATATTGAAGAAAGATCCCATATGATGCCATGACAAAAGTTTTATTGTGCTAAAATAATTCCTTCTGCAAAAAAAGTGCGAAAATTTATAAATTTTTAAAAATGCTCCAATTTGAGCTTAAAAAAAGCTATATGGAGATGCAAATAGAAATCGGATATTTTTAGATAATATAGGCTACTACTTCGTTATTATGTCCACTTAGTGCCGTTTTGATATTTTCACTCTATTACGAAATATGATTTTTTTTAAATTGCAATTTCTATGAAAAATAAAAGTTCCAAAAACCGATGTCCGGATACAGATAAAAATCTGCCGTTTTGTGCACTGAGTGACAATCTAGTATTTTCATTTGCTTACGAGATATAATTTTTTTAAGTGAAAATAAAATAAAAAATATGTATTTTTGCGCCCTTTTTATTTGCCTCATATTTTACTTTCTAAGTTTTCTAAGAGCAGCATATAAAATATAATATTTTGTGAACAAATAAAAATAACAGATTATTACTAAATAGACATTACGGGAAATGTATAAGCTTTATATTCAAAAAATGTTAGAAATTTATCTTTATACTCACATGGGGTTTTGGGCCCGTTATTTTACATAAAAATTGATCGTAAAAAAGTATATTTCGTAATAGAGTGAAAATATCAAAACGGCACTTAGTGAACATAATAACGAAGTATTGGCCTATATTATTTGAAAATATCAGATTGTTATCATTGTCCCCATATGGCTTTTTGAAGCTCAAAGTTAAGCATTTTTTAATATCTATAAATTTTCGCACCTTTTTACGCAGAGTATATTATTTTAGCACAATGAAACTTATGGCATAGTATCATAACTAATGGCTCCTTCTGCACTACAAAAAAAAAAATCAATGCTTTATGTTCAACAGGATTCACACAACACGGTTCGACAAAATGAGAAAAAACTTTGTAATTTTCAGTTCAGTAACGGTCAGTTTTCGTCCATTTAATTATTCCAATTCAGTTTTGCATAGAAATATTAAATGATTATTGCTGCCCTTTAAAAAAAATCATGAATCGTTTCATTATCTTTTCTACTTAAAAAGCTAGAGCAATTATAAAATTGTATGAAATTGGTAAAATTTTTTAATTCGGGTGGGCACTAATCAGAACCTACACAATAATAAATAAAAAAGATGGCGCTTATGTGTTTTTAGTACCTACGAGACTGTTCTCAATTTTTTTTATTAAAATTAAAAGCCATGCGGCACACCTATTTGTTAAATTCACTTAAAATTACTTCTTTTATTTATTTTTTGATTAATCGATATATATTGGTTAATGGAACAATTGAAAATTCGAATAAAATGAATACCCTACTACGCACCCAAGTAATTCAAATTTTTTATGCAATTTTTAAGACACATATAACTTCCATTAGAATTAACACTACTACCACTTTCCCAATCACGTCCTTTTTAAGATAAATATTCAATAATAAATATTCTATAATAATTAATTCCTTTGTGTGGGAGATGACACACCCGTTATCTTAATTGGTTTTATAAAGTAGTCCCGTTTTTGGCTTTATTTATTTATTTTTAAAGAGCATTAATTAGTTTAAGCTGTGTTACTATTTTATTAGTTCTCCTTTTTTTCGCCGACGATTCTGCTACAATACCGACGAAGTGTTATTTGTCCTTATATTTTTGAGTACGACTCGTACTCAAGGTAATTAGAAAATATTTGAATGTAATACTGCCTTTTTCTTACAGTGTATAATTCAATCATAGTTCGTTCCTCTTAGATTATGGTTGGGTTAATAGATTTTTTTTCTTTGTATACATAGGTGGTGAAAATATAATAAAAACAGATTGACTTCTTCCTTGTATGCTACATTTCTGCGGCAAACCTTAAAAATTTTAATTTATATGCAATATTTCCATAATAACTGTACAGCAGATGTACTTAGATATGAATATTGCATTTTTCAAACGCAATAGTTAAAGTATTGTTTTCTTTAATATTAACTACTTATTTATCTTTCCCTCGATATTCGAACTCAAAACATTTTAAAATTTATTTTTTTAACCGGAACTTTTGGCATTCGCAAACAGAAACGCCTCCAGCTACACACAGCGTTTATTTAGAAACTTGCTCGCACACATTAATAAATTTTAAAGTTTTCAGCTTTTGTTTTTGTTCTTTTTTTTTTTGAAGGGTTTGTGCCAATAAACGACTTTTGCCAATTGTGCAATAAATTTATTACAATTGAACTTACACAACTATGTATGACATTTGTATGTTGTATTTTATTGCCTTCGTATACTAAATAGAGTAGATTTAAAGTCAAATTAAAGCCAAATGTTTAGAATTTAATTAAACGAAAAAAATTAAAGAATTTAATAGTAACTGTTTTATACAAATGTACATTTATTAATAAACGTATATAACAAACCATTCATATTAGGTAATAGAGTAGAGTCGCGTTAGTTCGTCACCGGATGAAACGAAAAAAAACCTTTAGTGAAAAAACGAAATTAAGAGTTATAGATAACAATAAAATTGGGTTTTGAAAATATCATGTCCCATATTTGTGTTGTCCATTACAGTTTCCGCAGCACCAAACAAAAGTTTCGATTTTGATCATCTGTGTGATAAGAAAAATATTTAGATTCATATCGAATACAATTTTTTTATGTTGTGTTTGTATAATATTTTAAATTTTCTTCTGTTTTTATTTTTGTAGTTCTCATCTCTTGTTTGAGAGTTTTTCTATAATCATACGAGTTTTACAATTTTTAAATATTATGGTTAAACATCTATTATTGAGTTGGCATTAGCACCAATGAAATGCAGGCAATAGATTAGCTTAAGCCACAACAAATAAATATAAAATATATTTTTATATATAAAAAAATTTGTGCATGTTCTAATTTGTTTGTGAATGTTCATAATTTTTACATAGGAGCTATTCTCATATTTCGTAACAATATTATTGGAGTTTTTTGCTTTTACTTCATAGAAAACTTGTATTAAATAAGTTGAGAAATATATTATAAAGAGAGATCAAAAAAACTTAGCTTACAAGCAAACAATATTATCGGAGTTTTTTGCTTTTACTTTAAAGAAAACTTGTATTAAATAAGTTGAGAAATATATTATAAAGAGAGTTCAAAAAAAGTTAGCTCACAAGCAAACAATAAAAATCTATTTATTAATATATTTCAATATCCGGATGAAATCATATTATTTTTTTTTGCAACACAACTGCAAGTCATGGTGGTGTTGCAGTATCGAAACTGAAAATTCCTTAAAACACATAATATCTATTTCGTTTATGAATACAATTTTATATTAAACAATTGTTAGGGAGCAACTATTCAATAACAATTGTAAATCTTAAACCTAAAATAAGAATATATTATGAATGTGGCTGTAATAGTATTCTAAATGCATAACTTTAATGTTCTTAAAAAGCTTACGTTAAGCAAATATGTGCACTTAAAATTTTGGCATTTCAATTTCCAAGGTGTTATGAAGTATAATCGCAAATAACTTAAGGCGAATAGTGTTAAGCTTTTAATATCTTAAATCAACCCCAATTAACTGCACCAGTGCTCATTTAAGATTATGCTGCGGACATAACTGTACAAACAAAAATATATTTGCCGTCAATTGAATATTAAAATACCTTAACCCTTATGTGCGCGGCAAAAAAACACCTTATAATGCGCTGCAAGGTACCCGGGTACCTATATAAAAGTTACGTAGAAAACAAATATTTTCGCACTAAATATGTACTTATAAAATAAATATGGTATTGACAATATATATCTGTAGCCAATCTCATATATATTTTACTAGGTTTCAACTTGATATTTAGTGCGAAAGTGCTTCTTTTCAACGTAGCTTTTATATAGGTACCCGGGTACCTTGCGGCGCAATAGAAGGTGTTTTTTATCGTGCACATAAATGATGCTTAATTTGATTAGAAATTTCTACGTCTACCACGTTTATATAGACTTTTATTTATTTATGCAGAGCTACTAATAACTAACAACAAATATAAGTACTTACAATGGCCTCATTCCCATATAAAACACGTACAGGTGCCCGGGTACCTTGGTGCGTATTTAAGGGTGTTAAGAGTAAATTGGTCTCTAACGTAAATTACAAAATTTTTTTTTAACTATACGGCTGCAAAAATACAAACTTTTTTGAAAGTTAGAAGTTCTCAAAAAGTTTCAGATATGCAGATTATTAATTTCAATTAAAAATTTTTGGTTGAACACGCTAATGGTATCCGGGTACCTAGGTGCGCACATAAGGGTTAAGATGGTTATGGGTAATAAATGTTTATTTTGTACATGAAGGTTAGTTAGTTAGAAGCTAAATTAATTATTTTAACAAGAAAATCAATTCTCTATGGAAAATAGTTCATGTCCAATCTTGTTTTCTATAATTAAATAAAGTTATTAATTTATTATTCATTAAATTAAAAAGTATAAAAACCACTAAATTAAATAGATGACAACTTCAGAGCGGGTGGACCAATTTTCTTCTTGGAAGAACAGAATACATCTAGAAAAGATGTGATATCTTCGTAACGGCTGGAACAATTTTCTTCAAACATAGCAAAGAACACTCTCGATCAAGTCACCTTTTAAACAGCAGAAACTAAATCAAATTCGGTTCAGCTTGTGGGCTGTACGATGACTTACAGAGACACATAGATGCACAGATATAAAGACACACACTACAAACTTATAACACCCCTCGTTTTTGGTCGAGGGCTAAGAAAAGGAGTTCATCAAAAAGGAAACAATTCAAGCATCTTTAAATTTGTCTTCAGATTACTCGCCAACTATTGTCACTGTATATTCACATACAACTTCTTGTGAGTTAAGGACGACAACCACACGTATAAATTGGTTGGAATACAAAAAATATTAAAGTGCTCTTTACACAAAAAATATTCCATTAAAAACGCCTGCTGACATAGATGAGTCTATTAGAATGTTTGAGGCAAACCTTCAGCAAGCTGCTCTAAGTGCTACTACTATAAATCTTCAGGTGAGATACAATAAAATTTATTCAGCAGATGTAGAACGGCAAGAGTATATAGCCCAGTTGGAACAGTGGCTAAAATAATGGCGAATTAAAATTAACGGGCAAAAATGTCTACACATTACCTTTACATTATGCAGAAAAACGTGCCGACCTATACAAATAAATAATTAAACTATACCTTAACACATTGAAGTAAAATATCTCGGTGTTCATCCTAATCGTCGTCTAACGTGGAAGTCCCAAATAAATGCAAAGGTGACCCAAATGAAATGCATTGGCTTATTGAAAGGAATTCTACTTAGATTGTAAACTTCTTTTATACAACTCCATTCTAAAACCAATATGGGCCTACGGTATCCAGTTATGGGGCACTGCCTCGGCATCAAATGTAGAAAAAATTCAAAGGCAACAAAATAAAATACTCCGTACAATTACAGCAGCCCCATGGTATGTCAGAAACAAGCGAATTCATAAAGACCTAGATGTGCCGCCGGTTAAGACAGTGTTTTCTAAACACGTGACAAGCTAGATAAAAAGACTTGAGTTGCACCCAAATCTCCTAGCCACACTGGGCTGAGAAGGAGGGACACTCTTGCTCTCAGCCAAACATGAGAGACGTTGACAACCAAAGAACCAACCGCTGAGAGAAATATTTCTGTCTGGCATTGGCTTGACTTAAAAATTAAAATTTTAGAGTTAGGATTTCAAGATACAATAAATAAATATAGCCGAAGAAAAAAAATTTTGTTTTGTATATAACTTTGCTAGACGCATCATTCTGGAGGTATTCGAAATTGATTGGGTGTCTTTTTTCACCTTCATACACGGGAGCTACACCTTATTGTGCATTAAGCAATTGTATCATGTCTAAATTTACTTTGCTTAATTTTTAATTTAGTACTGAATATTGTTTTACGTATGTATATGATTTTTATTTATTTAAAACGAAATTTATTTGTTGATGGTTATTAAGCAATTGTCTATATGCATTTCATTGGCGCTTTTACCAAATCGTCAGTGGACTTCAACCACAACTTTGAACAGTTACAAACCTCTTATTTTATGCACAGACTTTCAAAAACCATTTGAGAAGTTACAAACGATAATATTTTTGAAAATCACAAAAGAATAAAATAAGTGTAGTAGGCTTATTGTTATCCAATGGATTTCTAATTGTATACAGGTGTAGAAAAATAAAATAGATTCATATCGAATATAAAATATTTGTTGGGTTTTGTATAAGTTTCTAAGCCTACTACACTTATTTTATTCTTTTGTGATTTTCAAAAATATTATCGTTTGTAACTTCTCAAATGGTTTTTGAAAGTCTGTGCATAAAATAAGAGGTTTGTAACTGTTCAAAGTTGTGGTTGAAGTCTACTGACGATTTGGTAAAAGCGCCAATGAAATGCATATAGAAAATTGCTTAGTAACCATCAACAAATAAATTTCTTTTAAAATATAATTATGACAATATGTCAAATAATAAATTTCTTAAAGATTTATTTAAAACTATAAACGCTTGTTCTTTTTTCATTATCTGCTTGAAGTATTTTTTTATTTAATAACAATTAACATGTTTTACTTATTAATCTTGACCGATTTAGCTTTTTCTAGCCTTATAAAAAATTCAATTTAGCTTTTTTCACGCTGATAATGATTATAAAAAACCATGCAAAAATCGCGTCTAGATCACACATGCATGTAAGGTTTACTCCATAATGGACAAGGATTAGTCGCAAGCTAGTTCATTTAACATTGCGATCTCCTAAGAGTGGAATTTCCGCAGTGCACCTCTTTCAAATACCCATTTAGAGAACATAATCTAAAAATTTCCAAAATCTTTTGCAGCATAATCAAAATCCATCATTGAACAATTAATAGATTTAATAAATACTTGAAAATAATTAATTTTATGATTAGGCAGCAATATAATAACACTTATTAAAAATTATCACGTTTAACGAATTTTTAAAATTTTCATTTGATATGCAACTATAGGTTGCTTTTTGTCAGCTTTTTACTTATACAAGTTTTTTTGTATTGAACTTTTAATTACTTGCAAACTTAATAACATTCTGATATTTCTAAAAGTTATTGTATGTCGTTATTTCTTAGTAAAGTTTGTACATCCGTATATGCAATGCATATGAACAAAATATTAATATTTCATTTAAGTATAAAATGGCTAAGCTATTTAGGACATAAATTTATGTACTCTAACAATAACCTTTTGAAAATGTGCACAATGATATTATCATAAACTCATCTTAGTCATAATGGATCAGCGTTGCCATTGTTCGTAATTGCGTTGCCATTGTTCGTAATTTGCTACGATTTGGTAGGAATCTTTTCGTTTGGAATGGTGGTAGGGTAAATATATTTTTGGTAGGTTTGATAATATATTTATGCAGATTTACTAAAAGCATTTTTCAACACAGGTGTTAAAAAATTACTTTGAACTTAATAAGTTTATGAATTCAAATTGAACTTGATTAATATTCCAAAGAACAAGGGAAAAATGAACATCAACTTAATTTTTCAACGTACACAGCAGAACAGTAGCGCCACTTTCGAAGTAGCTCCACATAGGAACGTCAACTATTTAACCAATTTCTTAAACGAAATATGTTACTAAAGTTTTTTATTGTACATAACTTCTCATAATCATTTCTAGTTATATAACTTTTTGTTAGTACAAAATTCCAGATCTCTGGATGTTTATTCAGAAGTTTTTTTTAATTACTTGCTTTAAGCTATTTTTGCTATTACAAATGTTTAAACTGTTTTTGTCTTTACTGTTAAAATTTTTTCACTATTCAACTAAACATCCAGACGTAAATATGTAATTCTTGGGTGCTTACTCTATTATTAATTATAATTAATATTTATGCGTAATTTTCTTCGAATTGAATATGTTTAAATTGAAAGTTATTATATCGACTTAAGTTCAATATTTGAATTAATGCACGTTCAAATTATTGAGAGTGGAATATTTTTAGGATGTTTAATCAGACAAGCAGGATGTATAAGGATTGATTTCGATGGCAGCAACATCATCTCATTTGCGTTCGCTCTAATTGTCTACCAGTTATCACAGTGGATGCTCGTGAGTAGGAATATCAACTATAGAGTTCAATCGAACATTAATAAATTGCTTGTTGTAATATTTGCTAAGTTTTTTAAACTATTTATTCTTTTATTTACGGCATTTTCATTTCTTATTTGAGTGTTTTTATATAAGTATACGAGTTTCAAAACTTTTCAAACCTGATGCTTAAAATTCTGCTGATGATTAACGGAATTGTCACAGAATAAATACCATTCCGAAATTTTGTTTCCTCAAAAAACCGACGATATTTCTTTCATTAGAATCGAGTCAATTCTGATTTTCAAAGTGGAATTGTCCAGCAATTTTTTTACTTTATTTATGTATTTTATTTGCACTAAGAAGATAAAAATGTCCATGATTTACGTGCATAAAAATAATTATGAAAGGAATTTGGAAATTAAAATTTGTTTGTTAAATTAAATATTTATTTTTTGTATTTGCTTTTAAAATATGCCCATCCTTCAACGCTTAAAATGCTTAATGCTTAATAAACACAATAAAAAAACTTAACGAGTTGATAAGTTTTAAACGATTTTGGTTTATTTAAGAAGATTTGGCTGAAAATGTTTTTCTTAGTTGCAACGCTGTCCTGGATGCTTAAAATAAGCAAAACCTATTTAATATAAATTTATTACAAAATAAGGAACTAAACAAATTTACATAAGAAAATGAAGCCATATAATAAAGTTTATGAGGTACAGGATATATCAACAAAAATCAATATTTTAGCTTTACTTTTCTGCAGCTTAGAACATTGTAATTACAATATATTTTGTGGAATCAATCTTTCTATTTATGAACGTTAGCTGTAAAATGTCAAGAGGTTTAACCAAATATTCTTTGGCAAGATGAAAACTTAATTAAGTCATAAATTTGAAAATCCTTTGAGACACAGATGAAGGGAAAATATATGATTCTATAATTATGTCCAAGATTTTAAATAAAGATTAGTTATCAGATACACTCAGGGAAAAGCTGTAATTCAAAAATAAAAACGCATCATATTCAATCAATAATTTTCTTTTTTTGTAGAAAAATTATACTGAAATATATTAAATCAATAATTTTCAAGTTTATGATAAGAATTACAATATTATAGAAAGTAACTTTTTGCGCAAAAAAAAAAAAACAATGTAACTTGTTTTTTAAAATAATGCATATGATTTTCTTTATACCACCGTAACTTTCAAATACCAGAAGAGATTTGGATGTGTGGGTTAAGGATACCCATACATCATATAATTTATTTAATAAATTTAAAGAAAATTAATTGTAGAGTTCTCTTTAAATTGGTCAAATTTCCCATACACTTTGCTGTCAAAAATTTTTTAAATAAATTTTACGCCAATAACATATGTGGAAAATGTTACCAATGTAACGAGTAAGCTCTTACCAAATGCTGTGTGAACTCCACCAATATTGATATTGTATGACGCTATTTTCATGCGTGGAAAAAGTTTTTCTTCAATGTTATATATAATTTATGTACTATATATGCATTAGAGCGGGTGGATTTGCATGGGAGGGTAAAAGCGACAAAATAGTGTAGCAAAAACGTCATTTAAGAAATTTTCGTGATTATATAGTTGTGTTTAATACTTCTTTTCCGCAAACAACTTCCAGCAATAATAAAATTTTTTGATATGTATTTAAATATAACATTGAGAGAAAAGTACACTGTTGGAGTTTTTTTAATTACTTTTTACTTAATATAATCCGGTATTTAATACAACAAAAAATTCAGTATATATTTGTTTTGTTTCGTTTCGTCCTGTAGTCATTATATAAAACGAAAACTGAAAATAAAAAAAATTAACTTTGTATTTTACTTATTGCACAATGGACCAAAGTCTAATTAATATTGAGTTATTTGTAGATACAATTTCTGAGGAGACATAATATATACTTTAAGGCTAGAGATAAGTTTTTCAACATCAATGGATGTGCCTTAAAAATACATTTAAAAACTTATGAAATTATGCAAAAAGCTTAGATACTATTATATCTTAGGTACGGCATGACTCGAAATTATTTTAGTAGTACTTTGCTTGTAGGAGCTTACAACTGTTATTTACGTCTATAGTTGTTTTTGTACGTACATACATACGTATTGCAGCTAATTGATCACATGTTTTCAAAATAAAGTGATCTTTGTTTGTATTTTTAAAAACAAATCAATTTTATCAAACATTTTATTGCAGTTCTGTTATTGTAGGATAGAACAATTCCTGTCGTAATGAGTTGGTGGAGATATGCCGTTACTTTGCAAATAACACTATGCAACAAGAAAAATATCGAGGAGTACCAAAATATTTTTTTGATATGTTATAGTCCCCTAACTTCAAAAGCTGTAGAAATTTTAAATTTAAGGGAAAAACTTGATGTTATTAATGTTTTTTTAATTTATGATTTTTGAAGAGGATGCTTTACTGATTTTATCATAACTTATAAAGTTCTTGTTCAATTTTATTACAAAAACCACTAAAAACTTTAAATAAAATTAGCTGTAAGCCATTGAAATATTTTATTTATAAACTCAATGGTTTCGGATTTATTCAGAGGTGAACGATGAAAAATATATATTTTTCTTAAATCGATGGATAAATATTGATTTTATTCACAATAAAGTGAAATTACCTGATATTTGAAAAAAAAACCGAGTTTTGGAGACGTGGCTACATCGATTTTATCATAACTTGAAAAGAGATTGTCAATCTCCTTGCAAAGAACACTTAACAAATTATAATGAAATTATTTTTAAGCCATTCTAGTATTAGTTTTTTATGTACTTAAAGGTTTCAGAACTATTCAGATAGCAATAATGAAAAATATTTTTTGTTTGCCAGATTGGAAAATTTCCATTTTTTGAAAATACATATGTGAAAAATCGAAAATTTCAAACACAGCATTTTTATTAAAAAATCATAAAGCTACTTATATTACAAATAAAATAAGATTTATTTTTTAATGAAAAACGATTAATAAATATTTATTTTATTCATAATAAAGTGAAATCTATTTTTTTAAACAAGGTTCTTACAACTGATTCTGTTAGAAGTCACCAAAAATATATATACTTTTATCGGCGTTTTGAAAGTTTACATCTGGGGTTTATTTTAGGAAGAGTTGAAATTTCCCCCCTTTTGCACATAGTTAAACTCATTCGGCATTGTAAATTTTTTTGATTTTGTTGTACAGTGTAAATATTCGCAACTTTTCTAAAAATTAGGTGACTTAAATTTATGATGAATAAAATCAATATTTATCAATCGATTTTCATGAAACAAAGCTTATTTTATTTATAATATATATGGCTTTATGATTAGTTAACAAAAATTTTAAATTTTTCAAAAAGAAAAAAGTTCCAATTTGCCATAAAACAAATATATTTTTCATGACTGCGATCTGAATAATTCCAAAACGATTGTGTATATAAAAAAAATTGTTTGGAAAATCCAAAAGTGCACGCCTCATAATCTCATTTAGACCGTGATATTAAATAGGCTTCTATTCCTAATTATACTGAAGCGTAAAAGAAGCACTCGATAGTGAAGTCTTTCGGTCGTTATCGTGACCACATACCGGATCCGTACATACAGACAAACGGTCGTCCAAGACAGAACTTTTTTAAGCAGTTTTTTAATTAGTTTAAATATTAAAAATGACATTAAAAATGTCATGAGTGCTAAAAATAATATTTTTCCTTAACATGTGTGTGTATATCTTTTTTACAAGTCCAATATATGATAATAATAGAGCCATTTTATGTTTGAAAAATCAGTAGTTTCGCGTGAAGTGAGATTAGTACCCACTTCAACGCTTCACTTGAGGCGTGCTATAATGTTTGAACGGCTTAGAGGTAATTTTATTCCAATTATTTAATAGTGTTTAATTCAATTGGACTATCTCTTCCCAAGCCATGAGAAAAATCGGTATTGAAAAATCCCAAATTTTAGGGCCAGATTTTATAAATACAAACGCTTTTTGCGTTTGGATACAAATTTGAAACGTTTAGAAACCTATTAGAAAATAAAATGTAAAATAAAAAAACTTATCCATAGAATTATAAATTTCACATGTTTTTGTAGTTAGGGGACCATAACACATCAAAGGTCATGACAATAGCTTCACTTTATTTAAAAATGCAAAGAAAGTCATGTGATCAATTAGTTGACTTTGCGATGCTAGAAGGTAATTGTTAGTGACTTGCTTTAGCAATATTCCGACTTTGACTCGTTTTATTCACTGATTGGATGTTAAATATCCGTAATCAAGTTTTTATGTAATGTGACTATTCTCAACTATTAACGTTTTCTTGAATGTTCGGAACTTCACTAAGGCCAGATTTTGTAAATATAAACGCTTTTTGCGTTTCTAAATTTGTATTGAAAAATCCTGCCACTTTTCTGACCTTACATAGCTCAATTATTTAACATCATTATCACGTCTAGCATCTTTCCCTCCAGTTGGAAGTTCGGAAAAATAATACCTCTACCTAAACCTGAGTCAGAACTCAGGTCAATTGCTATTCTATGCTACCTATCAAAAGCTTAAGAAATAATTCTGTATCTTCAGATGTCTTCCTTCATCTCTGAAAATAAGTTACTGTCTGACAAGCAATCAGATTTTCGCTCAAATCACAGTTGTGTTTCTGTCTTGCTCGATGTTTCAGAAAACATCCGACGTGAACTTGATAACAGTAAAATCAATTTCTTAGTGCTACTGGATTACTCGAAAGCCTTTGATATGGTAGACCACAGCACACTGATTTTTTTTATTACATTACATTAAATGAAGCTAAAGCACTTTTTCAAATTTTCACCAACTTCAACACGTCTTTTGTCTTCGTATCTTACTGACCGTTGGCAATCTGTTTTTACGAGCAATGGTCAATCTCGTCCATTAAAGTTAGCTAGGGGAGTGTCTCAAGGTTCAATTCTTGGACCTCTCATCTTCTCACTATACGCAAACGATCTGCCAAACCATCTTCTCCACTGCAATATTCACATTTATGCAAATGACGTGCAACTATATCTAAGCAGCCTGTGCATTATGTTGGCCAAAATATTATGAGATTTAATGACGGGTTAAACGAAATTTATCGCTGGACTTCTGCGAATGGAATGTTGCTAAATCCGCTTAGATCTAAGTGTATAATAATTCACAAAAAAAACATTAATCCTGTTAATAATGTTGATATCTTAATAAATGGTGAACAAATTGAAGTTGTGAATACTGCTAAAAACCTCGGTATAGTTTTCAATAATAATCTTACTTGGTCGACCTAAGTCAACACAGTTTTGGGTCAAATATATATTAAGTTGAGGTCCTTATGGTCTACCCAGCTTTACATACCCTGGCATATAAGAGAACTTCTAGCCAAATCCTATCTTATCCCAGGATTACTTATGGCTGTGAACATTTTGCTAATTGTGATTCCGCTAGTAAGCAAAAGCTAAATGTGTTATACAACAATATACTAAGATATGTGTACGGCTTACTAAAGTATGATCATGTCTCTTGCTTCCCCTCAAGGCTTTACGGTGTATCTTTTGATAATCTACTTAAGATTCGAGTTCTTTTACTTTTACATAAAATTATTTATTCACAAACCCCGCGATATCTTTATGGCAAAATCAGGTTTGCAAGATCTCAAAGAGAAAAATGATTACATCCAGTGCCATCGCTATCTTATACCTAAATGACAATTCTTTTTGTACGCGTCACGTCTGTGGAATCTTCTCCCACAAGCCCAACAAGTCAATAGTAACGCAGCTAGTTTTAAATAATTTTTGTTTACTAATTTTTCTTGATTGAATTTTAATATACTAATTTATTTTTTGCCTTAAAATTTTTAATTTAATATATTTTTTCTGATTGTTGAAAGTGTTAGTTATTGCATTTTATTATTAGTATGTACTTCTTATTACATATCGTAACTTACAGCTCAACTTAAATCAGAGCGTTGAGCGTCACGCAAGCAACAGGGTACATATTTACTGTACATTCAGAGTAAATATCTTATGGTAAAATGTACTATAATTACGTACCCTGTTGCTTACGCGACGGTCAACGCTCTGATGCTTTCCAGTGCCTTAAATATAAGAGCAACCAATAAATAAAAAAAATAAAATAATTTTTGAAACGTATTTGCGTTACTTTTCATACAAATTTGAAACGTTTAGAAACAAAATTTTTTACCAAATTCTGCCTATTAGTCATTTAGAGGAAATTGAGAACTCGCGTTTTTTTGCATATAGTAAGTGAAAACGATAGAAGAGCTATATAAATTTAATTTAATAAAATCAAAACTTCATAGAAAATACAATTGAGTTAAAATATATACTATTTTCGTACTTTTTCGCTGTGAATTTTATGTAGTCAAATATTCTTATAAGAACTTCAACCGCAGAGCGCAAATGTGAAGATTTATTTATAGCTCAATTTTAAAAATTTTATTAAGATAAAAAATTTTAGTAATGAAGAATCGAACTTAAAAAATTTAATATGATTTTACTTCTAGAAAGTTATACCAATTGAAAAAAAATTACAAGTAATATGGTATATGAGTTTTAGCAAACGATTCTGAAAATAGCCACTGAAAACTTTGGTTATTTTAATACTCATTATTATTGCTTTTATTATTATAACTATTTTAACTCCAAAGTGATATTTTGCCCATAGTGCAATATAACATACAAAATAAAATTTCAAAGGTGTCTTAAATATAAAAAGTTTTATTTCATAGGAAATGCAAAACATGTAATTAATTTATTTTTGTTTTCAACAACACGACTCATAATATTACAAAAGTTACGCATTTAAGAAATGTATACCAGAACTTAGTAATGAAGTCTGTAGAAAAGTCCATTTGCATATATTATTTGTTTATATATTACACCAACCCACAAAACTAAAATACTTTTACACTGCTGAATATAAATTTTTGCTGGTGATGTGCATGGTGACACAGAAAACGTACGCATTTCCATAATTGGTCTTAAATATATAAATTTTCGTAAATATTCTCACACAATATCACACGTATAAGACACATTACTCATTCCTAAAATAGATTGAAAACATAAAACATGAACCTGACAAAAACTACACAAGTCTACAAATTATTGTAAACTTTTATACTAGAGAAAATGACAGCTGTATTTTAAGTAATTTGGTTCGCAGAATTTAAATATGCAATCGGTTTTAATAGATTTTCGAAATATTGTACTATATCAAAAATTAATTAAAAAAATATATCTATATAAGGTAAATTTACTTAAAAAATTTTTAGTATCTCCAAAACTGCTTAAGTTAGCGACCTTAGCGATAAAAGCTCCTCCACAATGATGTGACCAAAACTTTTCTCGAAGTAGAAGAATGTTTTTTAAAAACTTTTAGATTCCCGAAATTTTAAATCGTTATATGTTGAAAAATATTAATGTTAAAATTTCCCAAACAATACATTTTATGGTTGGTTCACCGCGACTAATTAGTCTGAAATTGCTCAAATTATTATATCTAAGGTTATAGACAAAAAGTGAAGAAACATTTATTATTATTAATAGAATCCTTCCTTATAGTAGTTTGCAATGTATATGAAGCTTAAAACAAAAGTGGATTTTAAGCTAATTATATTAACAATTACAACCTTCTATTTGTTGCACTCTTCGAAATGAGATGACCCCATACTGGAGAAATAACTACGTCTAATGGTTGTACTCTGTTGTGTTCAGGTAAACCTACACAGATAAAATAGATTCGTTGATACAACCGAATTTGTTGCCATTAGAATTTATTCAGTTGCACCAACTATCGTAGAATTCTTATTGAAAAAGAAGTTACTTTACAATAATAAACAATTGCTTATGCAAACCGTTTAATCGGCTAGGTGTAATACAATTAACCAGTAGTTAGTTGCAACAACCGATAAAAAGTAAAGTATATTTCGAAAGAACATATTTTTAGTTTGGGAGATTTTAATGCTTAAATTGGTGCAGATTAGACAAATTTTGACAGTATAATGGGTACTCACGCAGTAGGTCGACAAACTGATAACGATTAATGTTTCTTGGAATGTGCGCTGATAATAATTTGGTAATTGGAGGCTCTTTGTTCACTCACAAGTGAATCCATAAAGTAACTTGGGAGTTGCCTGGTTCAACTACGCTCTTTACTGGATGTGCGTAATCCCAGAGGGGCAGATCTGCAAGTCATCAGTTTCCTCACAAGCCCTCTGGAATTCACAGCGTAATCGAAGAACTGGTCGCCCTGCACACACTTGGAGGCGACAAATTGTCACTGAAGCTGCTGCCACGAACAGAAGTTAGAGCGAAATAAAATACCTCGTTCAGGATAAATCACGTTGGAACATATTTTTTGATGTCTACGAATAAAGTTATTTACTGGAAACGATTCTTAGTAAAATAAAATCAATTGATTTTTGGAGCTCTGGGAGCTCTGGATTTAACTTTAAGAATACTGCAATTGATATGGAAAAATCCGAGTTTAAAGCTAAATGACTATAGAAACTTGAATAATTCACTTAAAATATTTTGTTATATAATAATATATACTATTATTTTAAAAACTACATATAAAAAGTGATTTTTCAGAAGGGCTTATTTTCATGTTAAGCCAAAATTTCAGTAATGAGAAAAAACGTTTGGGAGTTGCTTACAGTAACTTATTTTATTTTAATGTAATCAGTGTTATAATGTGTAGCTCTAATATTCTGACTCGCTTAAAGCATGTATTGTTTATTTTTATTTATTGAAAAAAGTAAAAAAAATCATTTGCCCTTTTGTTGTAAAACATTTAGAAATGAACCAGTTTATTTTAGTGTTTCGTGAATACTTAAGTCTGTGATTATCACACCTGGTTGATTAGTTGTGCGTGCAGTGAGACGCATACGCAGTGGCCGTAGGCGATATAAGTAAGCAACTATAGAAATTTCTCTTTGTTTATCAAAATCTAGCAACTAGGCAGAAATGTGCTCTTTTGTATTAAATTTAGCTTTTTGTCCACGAAAATATAGCTTCTTTGCAATCGATTTTTTATCTAGTGGATACAGTTAATCAAGACTAAGGCGATGACATTCTTAGATTTGTTCAAATTCGGAAGTGAAAATAAGCCCTTTTGAAAAATCACACCTTATTTTATGTAAGCATTGACCTATAATGTTGCACGAAGAATTTAAATTCTTACTTTGAAAGATTAGATAAAAAATGGAATTTTAAATTCTTTTATATGCAACATTCAGCACAAATATTTATTACTCAAACATATGTAATATGCAAAAGACTAAAATTGAATCGTCGTTTTATTAAGACACATTGTAGAACGCTGTTGTGAATTCCCTAAATAAGTATTTGCAGTGAATGTGATGCGTCTTAAAACCTGTAAAAATTTCTTTTAAAACAAAACGCGTTATATTATTTTCGAATGAAATTACAAAGCAATACATTTCCATTGAACTTGTTTACTTATTTTCTTATAGGTTTTCCTTCTTTATATCTACGTAATAATTAATGTGCACACGTCTGTATATCGTCGTAGTTCTACAGTGGGATATTATCTCAAAATTTTAATAGCTAAATTTTTAGAAAATATATTCTTAGAACTTTTAATCTCAATAAGTCTTCGTAAATAATTTAGAAATTTTGAGTTTTACAATCTTGAAACTGTTATGTATTATCCTACTGTGGCGCAAGTAGGATTTTATTTTTTTTTTTTTCTTTGAAGCTCGTAATATGTGTGTGTGTGTGGGTGTGGCAAAAATATAATAACAATAGCATTCGCACATTTTCCTACATGCACACCCGATTTTTATTTTCATTACAGTTATATCATGGCGTAAGTTGTCGGTTTAAAAAAATTGGTTGGTAGACCGCGAGGTTTAACTCCAATTAAATTTTAATTGTCTGCTATTTGTAGTCATGGATGAACATCAATAAAACAAGGAAACGTGATCACATCTCATAGTAAATTAATTTCTGTGTATTACTTCGCATATACTACATACAATAGTGTAAACAGAAAAGCTATATTTGTCCATTGCATACCAAATATGTGCATATTATTAACCGTAGAGTGATCCTTGGTACAAAAATGTTCCATACGAATTTTGTTTTACCCTTTGTTTGTTTGTCAGTGAAGATTTTATTTCAATATTTAGCGACTTTGTAACAGCATCATGAGTAATTTGATTTTTGCATTATTTAGACAAATTTATTGCAAAGTTTTGTTGTAATTTCAAAACTTCATAATTCTATCCTATGGTACAAAAATGTTCCATACGAAATCACATTAGGCGTCCGCCTTCTGTGCCAGAGAGCTTGGGGTCGGTACTGCCGTTACAGCAAATATATAGCAAATACACGAAAATCACAAGCATTTTGTTTTTGTAAAATCATTGTGCGATGTCAAAAATTTAAGCAAACTGTAACAATTGAGTGCGCGAGCCAATACAAACCACATGTTATATATGGCGAATTCAGCCGTATTTGGGAAAAGGAGTAAGTGGAATTTCAGATCAAATCAAGGTGAGCGGGTGGCTCTTGTCTTCACAGAAGGTCTAAAAAGTCATAACTAAAATGAAGAAAAATAAATAGTTTGTCTTGAAATATACATATGGAACAAAAATGCCCCAAAGGATCGAATTCCATTTTTTTTAGGATCAATCTACGGTTAAACAAAAAATATTATATTCTTCTTAATCTAATATAAATAAGTATTTCGTGATTCTATAAGTTAGTTAATTGTTTTCTCTATTTAAAAGTATATATTATTTCTTGATTTTATAACTTTAATTTATTTATGGTTTGCTCTATTTAAAAATAGTTTCGAAAATCCAAAAGTGCACGCCTCATCATCTTATTTAGACCATGAAATTAAATAGACTTCTATTCCAAGTTACACTGAAGCGTACAAAAGAAAAAAGGACACGATTCGTGAAGTCTTTCGGTAGTTATCGTGACCACATACAGGATCCGTACATACAGACAAACTGACGTCTAAGACAGAACTTTTTGAAACAGTGTTTTAATTAGTTTAAATAATAAAAATTACATTAAAAATGTCATGAGTGTTAAAAGTAGTATTATTTCTTAATATGTGTGTGTATATGTTGTTTAAAATAATAATAATAGAGCCATTTTAAGTTTCAAAAATTAGTAGTTTCGCGTGAAATGAGAGTAGTACCCACCTCAACGCTTCGCTTATGAGGCGTGCAATATATATGTTTGCATATATTTAGGCAGATAACTAATTTTTATGAAAAATATTGCATACCACTACGTGTTGGCAAATGTTGTGCAAATAATGAATATCGTCTTTAGTTGATTTTGTATCAAAAACTTCCCGCACAGAACGCGATTTAACAAAAAACAGATATCTTTAATATATTTATTTCAATATTCAAATGTTGTATAAAATATATTACATGTACTGACAACATAGTAAAATTTATAATATAAATTATCGGCTGTATGCAAAATACTTAAGATATCTTTGGCAAGTGTTGTTGAGTAAAGTTGTATACTAAGAAAATTATTATATCAAAATTTTAAAGTAGGCACAAACGTTTGTTAAGACTATTTTAATTTGATACGTCCAAAATGTGTATTTTTATCTCAAATATATTTGTTAATATAGCACATATTAACTCATCTTATATCTGAAAATGAAGCTTGAAGTCTTCGCTTTTAAATGAAGCTTATTCGCATATGATTCAGTATTGTCTATATGGATTTCATTGGCGCTTTACCAAATCGTCAGTAGACTTCAACCACAACTTTGAACAGTTACAACCCTCTTTCCTTATGCACACACTTTCAAAAACCATTTGAGAATATATAAATGATAATATTTTTAAATATCACATAAGAATAAATAAGCGTAGTAGGCTTAGAGACTTATACAAAACCCAGCAAATAATTTGTATGCGATATGAATCTATTTTATTGTTTTATTGCCTTTGCTGCAATAAAAATTGTTTTGCAGAAAACAAGGAAAATTTGTAAATTTAGTAACAACTTAATGGTAAAAGAATTTTTTTTTCTCAAGAGACGAGTAGACAAAATATTTGTATGCAACTTTTACATAATATGAAAAACGATATGACGAATAATTCTGTATTATTAGCTGAAAAATCACACTTTTGAGTTATGAGTTTTGAGTTATATATCTGCGGGAAATGTTGTACCAATTGTATTGAACGTACTTGTCCTATGACTTTAATGAACCCGGTACAAAATAAAAGGGAAGGCTCTCTAGAGTTTTACAAAAATAATTACTTCAGTTCCCCTGAACAAAATTATTAAGAAAATGTCCTTTTAAAAATATATCATTCCATATCGTGAAAAGTTCTCACTAAAATTTTTTTTAAAAATTACATGTTGTAGCCTTAAATTAACTCAATAAGACTTCGAAATCTTATGACTTTATATCCCTTAGTATAAAGGCTGTTTTTTGGTTTGATTGTTTTTTTCTCCGTCACAAAATTAATTTTTATAAAAATTGTATGTTGAAAATTAATTTATAAAAAACAAGAAGTAATTTTATGTCGTGAGCGATTCTAGAGTTTATTTCATGTTAATATATATTTTTATATATATTGCAAACCAAGCAATTAATGATTTGGCAGAAAATATTATAAAAATTGTTGTTCTTTTAAATTTTTATTCAGTTGTTATTCAACTTTTCTTTCATATCGTTGGCGTAAAAGCAACTATATATCAATTAATCTAGAGACTAAACATAGGTAAACTCCGTAGCTGGGCTTTCTTTCTTCACCTTTTGTTCCTTTTTAAGGACTACATATTTTGAGAATGCTTATTTGATACTTTTTTCATTCGTAGCGCTTTTATAACATTTTCAGTATAATTTACCTAGTTCGTAACAAATACTGAATAGCCCCTAATGCGACGCTTAACGCTCTGATTTAGGTAGACCTCTAAGAGAGACAACATCACAACATTTTTAGGTCTCATAGGGTTAACTTAAGGCTACAAAATATAATTTTTAAAAGCCTTTTTAATAAAAATTTTCAGAAATATAAAAGGAATTTTTTGAATACACTTTTTTTGTTCAAGGCAAATCAAGGAAATATTTTTATAATATTCTACAGAGCCTTCCCCTTGTACTGCTATTGCTAAAAAAATACATATTAAAATGAGTGTTCTCAAATATGTAAAGTCCCTTAAAAAGGACAAGAGACGAAGAAATGAAAAACCCAGCACGCAGTTTAACTATGTTAAGTATCTAGAATAATTGATATATAGTTGCGTTGCTGCCAAAAAATTATGTCACGCAGTGTTATTTAAGCCCTTATGACCAGTCTTCGAAAATGTACCTTATATAATGTACTTTAATGTTCTGTACGGTAGAATATTGTAATACACAAACGCAAATAGTGGTTGTGTAGGAAATACATTGAAAGAGAAGTACAGTATTTATGTTAGTGATCTTGTACCCAACCAATATACTGTTTCTAACAAACTCAATATAAAGATAAGAACATTTAATAGTGTTCTGTTTTTCGTTGAAAAACAGTACACTTCGTTGTGTTTGGCACAGAACATAATTCTTAATGTATATTTTGTGTATTTAACATTAGTATTCGTTTGGCTCTCGTGCGTGTATATAACCACTACAATTGTACTGTTTTTTGACAAAAAAACAAAACGCTACATAATGTTTGTTACTTGCATTAAAAAATCGTTATGTGTTGTGTTCGGATTGTGTAAATATACACAAACGCTAAAAAAATAGATATCGTTTCTGCTTGTGTATACAGTAAACAAAATAACGTTCGGTATATTTTCGAACACTGCTTATGACACCTAGATAACTAATACCTCCCAATAAATCAAAAAAAATTACTCCAATTGTGTGGTGTTATAAGCAAATAAATATCCTTTTCATTTTGTGTATTTTTTGACCAATTCAAAGCAGAAACAAATTCCTTGAAGTCTAAAAAATCTTCATTTTCCATTTCAATTACGTTATATAGAGGCTCATTTTTCTTTGCATTTCTTATTAAAGAGAACCATTCATATGGTGTATATATACGTTTGTTTTTTTTTTTTGATTTTTCTATAAGAGCATGCACACTATCACCTTCATTCTGAGTATGACATTTTTCGAGGAACTTGTGACTTATGTCAATATTCAGTTTAAGAGAAACCCATACGTAAAATTAAAAAAACAATCTTGTTTTTATTTTATCCGCCGCAATTATCGGACCGAAAATTAAATTTTGTGATACCTCTATTTTTGTTTTCAGTTTCTACAAACTGGTATAGACAGGTTGCAACTTCTGTAGCACCTTTCTTTGCAGTAGATTCATCCCATATAAAACATGACGCTTATTTTGAACCGAGTTTAAAAATGGTAAGATTATAAGCATGTGGCTTCCTCTTATAATAAAATGTGCTGACTTCAGCACAAGGGGACGAGAGAATTTTTTGGAAATCAAAGCACGCAGTTACAACATTTACGTTGTTAGAACTCTCTTGTTTCTCAATATCATTTAGTTCTCTAGATTTTTGTTTTGAAAATAAATGCTGATTGATATCAGATTCAATAGCTTTCTTTCCGTCCTCATTCATGTTCTTATACTTTTCGAATAAGTCGCATTGGTCCTTTTTCGGAATGTAAAATGATATATTAAACGAATCATGAAAAGTATCTCGATACTGCCTTAATGTTGCCTTTAGTTTTAAATCATGGGCATTTTCTGAAAACCATTTATCATACAACCGATACATTTGCGCTATTGATGATATCTCACCTCCTAGGTACATCTTTCTTGATTCTTGACGATAGTAGTGAGATTCTACTAAGGGGAACGCATTGATATGCTGTTTTACTATCTCTTTTATTTAAATATTTTTTCCATTTGATTTAGTATGCTTTCCTCTTTTGTCAGGCGATAAATGTAATGGATTTAAATGTTTCTTGCGTACTACAGTTTCAATTGTCTGATGTGTTATTGAAAGTGTATTAAAAAACATGGGTTTGCATACGGCTTCTTCTACTTTTTTGCTATCTTCAAAGAAACTAAGAAAGTACTTTCTTGAATCAGTTTTTCGTCAATTATCACTATTTCTGCAAACCTTTTTTTGTGAAATGTAATTAATTGCGAAATATAGGATCTTTGAAGATCTTGATTGCCAATATTATAAAAGTAATTAAAAATTTGCTTTCTATTTTCTTCGGACCCTCTTTGTGAACATGTCATTCTGCAGGAGTCTCCACAACCTTTTTTTAAAACTTTTGCAGTTTTCAAAACACCATTTGCATTGTAATATTGCTTACCTTGACCTTTTAGGACTTTTGCCTCATTTTTGCGCCAAAAATTTGTTCAGTTGGTGTATCAGAATTTGGGTTTAATATTCTTTTTGTATTTTTTGGTTTTATCGGACTGCATGATGAAGCTGATACTGAAGATGACCCTGACAGAGATGATTCTGCATCAGATGATTCTGCACCAGATAGTTGAAAACATTCGCTTGAGCTTCCGCGGAATGGTTCTTAAAGTGGATGGGTTACTATTTTATTATAATAAACAAAATAAAAATATAGTTTATAATAGAAATTACCGAGATCTTCCAAACTGTTGTAACTTTCACTACAATCCATATTGTACGATATTTCATTTGATATGCCAGGTAACATTCCAAATGATTTTAAATTGGATGAAGAAATATGTTTCAATTCACTTTCTATTAAAATATTTTAATGTAATTATTCACATTACTTTGCAAATTTTCTTTTTTCTAAAATTACGTACCAATGTTTCTCTTATTATTGTGTTGCGTGTTGTGTTGATTCTTCTTTTTCTAGGAGAAACCCGGGTAATTTTATCTTATAATGTTCAATATAAATGAATAATACCTTTCAGTTTGTTTATGGTCATTTGCAGCATTTTTCTTGCGTGAGAACTCATTATATTTAGAAAGAACACAATTATATGCACCTGTTCTGTTCACAACTTTCTCCAAGCTAAACAATTGTTCAATTCACTAGCTCAGTCGTATGTCTTATCGTGTAAAAAAGACGACACTTTCGTATGTGCTTGTGAACAGACAAATTTGTTGTATCGTTATTTTGTCGTATTTTAAATGTTAAAATGTAGTAAATTCATTTTCAGTAAATAATTAATGCCAAAAAACGAATTTTGTTGTTATTTACAGGTTTAGTGATTTCTTTAATACATTTAGCAATTTTTCGATAACTTGCGATTTTTTCGCGATTTTTCCAACTATTTTCGTTCTTAACGGTGTTGGCAACTTCTAATCAATTTTAGGGCTTGTTTCAGATTTTGCAATTTCTCGCTAATTTTTGCAAAGTTCGCGATAAAAGCGACTTTTTGCAAATTTTCAGCTTCCTTACAGTTTTGCCGACTTTTAAGAAATATTAGACTCTATTATCATGCCGCTGTTAGCAAGTTTTTGCGAATTTTCGCTATTAATGCGATTTTTACCAAACTTTTTGCATTCCTCACAGTTTTAGCGATTTTTAATCAAAATTATTGCTTGATTAAAATTTTGCAATTTTTCGCCAATTTTCACTTTTTTCACGACATGCGTAATTTTCCCAATTCTTTGGTTTTTTTTCCATTTTTAGGGTGTTTTTTTTAATCAATATTGCGCTTTGTAATCTTTAAAATTTTAGCAAGTTTTTGCAAATTTTCGCGTTCTTAGCGAGTGTTTGACTTTCCTTACAATTTTAGGGCTAGTTTCCAATATTGCAATTTTTCGCGAAATTTCGACATTTTCGCGATATGCTTGATTTACTCAAGTTTTTTTGGCATTTTTAGAGCTCGAGTCACTTTTAATCTATAACAAGCCTTGATATCGATGTTTGCATTTATTTACATTTGATTTTGCAAATAATAATAATTTTGCGAAGTTTTTTGAACAACTCTTCTACAAGCTGTTATAGCTGGTGCCCATTCTATACCTTATATTTGTTTAGAAATTAATCTAGCAAATGAAATATTCCCAGACAATACAACTATTTGGAAAACATATACAAATCAATCGTATATTATAACGTACTTTTGTATGAAAAGTGCTAACAACAATAATACAATATTGTATAATTAGACGATTACACAACGCATACGACGTTAATACGAGTTTGTGAATCGCACAAATGTTATGTACACTTACACGACGATATTGCTATTTTGAATTAGGGAAAAAACCTATTAAGTGCACTTAGAGATGAAAAAAATTTACAAAATTGTATTACGTCCATGCTAAGTATACATAGAAAACGCAAAAAAGTAAATGTCCATTCTATAACATACTAAGTGCTTTTAGCATAAAACAAAAAAAAATATTTCCAAACTAAATCAAGCTAAGTGTACTTAAAATATTTAAATAGGGAGGCTTTTTAAACTTGATAAATTATGCTAAGTACAATTTGCTTATAACTTTTGATAGGATAGAGCGATTACTATCAAAATTTTACAGAATCTAAGTTAAGAAATGATGAACTCAGAAATTCTATTCCCAGCAAAACATGTCATGTCGACTTAGCATGTTTTGGAATGGGACTGTCGATGTGCACTTAAACCAAATATTAAGTATAAGTATGATTGATGGTCCTGCCGAGTAAAGTTATTGTACTACGAGATTTTACTTATAAGTTCATTAATTTTACACGTTTAAAATAGGGATGTAACGATACGCCGTTTTGCCGATCCGATACCGATTCCGATACTTAAAAATAAATATCGCCGATACCGATTCCGATACCGATACGAATATTGAAATTGAGTTCAAGTTTAGATTAACAAATCTCAAGAAGAGCAATTTTTTTATTATGCAACATTACAGTGTAAGTGATTATTAATATTTAAAATAGATATTAATACAGTATATAAAATTGGAAGTAATTTTTAAGGAACTACATTTTCATTGCTTTCAAAGAATCTATATTAAAAATATGCAGATAATTAGTAGAAAAGCCAGTACAAATTTGTAATTACTTTATAATTTTAAAAAATACTCGCCATGCTTTTTAAAAAATCGATTTTTTAAAGGACATTTATCAACTAATATTCTTCTAAATAACTTATTAGCTTAATTATTAAAAGTCTGCTAAAAGTTTATATTTATTCACTTAAATTTACATGAAAACACAGTTTTGTGTTTAAATTCGCATAAAAACAAACAAGTTCTGAAAATGGGTAATTTTTCATCCTTTTTTAACCGACTTCCAAAAAGAAGAAGGTTATCAATTCGTGTGTGTTTTTTTTACTTTTTTATGTTTGTACACGCATAACTCTGTCATTTGTGAAGCGATTTTAAAAATTATTTTTTGCTGGAAAGGGTTTGCCTGCAGTTTGGTCCCATAATTTTTTTTTTTTTTTGAAAATCGGAAAGCGAATTTCCCCCATGCTGTCATTTCTGAACCGATTTTCAAAATTCTTGTTTTGTTTGAAAGGGTTTGACAAAAACTGGTCCCAATTTTTTTTTTTGTCGAAAATCGGAGAAGCAAGTTTGCTCCCCCTCCCCACCAATCCATAACTATGTAATTTGTGAACAGCTTTTCTTTATACTGAAGTCGGCTTTTTTTCCAGAATTATTTGAGGAATCATTATAGAACACCGAAAAAGAAACTTGTCCTAACATCACTTCAAATTCGGTGATTGGTAATGGAAAAAGAGAACTTCTTGCAATGACAAGCAAATGTGCAACTAATTAGAAATTATCCAAATTCGCAATATTTCCGGATCGCGACTGCTACATTTTCATGATTTCTTTATAATGTCTTTTTTTGCTGGGAATAAGATTTAAAAAACAACGAATTGAATTTGAGTTCATGGTAAAATTAACAATAAATAAATTATTGTTTTTGCAAAATAACAGCGTAAAATATTATTAATTTTTAAAGTTGATATTAATAAGATTTAAAAAATAACAAAATGCATTTAGTTCTTGGTAAAATTAACAAAAAATAAATAAGTTGTTTAAAAAAAACTGAAAAATTTTTTTTAAGTATCGTCGTATCGACAGTAAAATATCGCCGATACCGATGTATCGGAAAATCTGAAGTATCGCCGATATATCGGTATCGGTATCGGTATTCGTTACATCCCTAGTTTAAAACACAAAGGTAGACATATCACATATCAAAACTTGGAAAATTATATGTAGTTTTCAATAGTTCATATTTTGACAATTTCACAATTTTTAAAAGACCTTTTGCAAAACATGGTGAAAAATGTTGTTATGTGGTGTATTGTGCATATTATGTTTTTTCTTAATGGTATAATATCGTGAATTATTGATATTTTCGAATTAAATTTATCAGTTGAAGAGCATTTTACATACTAAACACCAAGGAAGAAAAAAATAAGATTTGGCTTTGGGAACACCGCAATTCCCAAAAAATTGCAGAAAGTCCCAAAAATGGAACTTTCAGTATTTTCGCTGTATTTTTCTTATTTTTAGCCAGGCGCAAATAATTTTTGGGAAATATATAAGAGCACATTAAGCCTCAAGGTGATTCCTACTGATTTCAACTTTGCGATTTGAGAAAACACGCCTTAAAACTGATATTTAGAATAAAAATAGGGATGTTATGAAACGCTCTGGCTAATTTAATAGCAACAAATAAACATTTTCAGGGATATATCTTATAGTATTAGCTTTGAAATAGTTATAAATATGAGGTAAGTATTGTTGCAAAAAACTTTTATAATTACGATATAATTAACGCACCCTTTTTCGTCAAAAAACGGGGAAAATCGATTTTTTTTAAATTTTAAATTAAATTGCTTATAAACTGTTGACTGATTTGTGATTTTGAAAAAAAATTTAATTTTGTTATAAATCTATGAAAAATAAGTTTTTGTAAATCGGACAAATTTTTATTTCCTAAAAAAAGTTGGCCAATGTGGGTAAAAAAGTTTAAATTTTAATTTTTCTTGTCGAATATCTCCTAAGCTCCAAGCGGAAACCTATGAATGTTGTAGACTTTTTGCAGCTCTAAATATCTACTTGCAAAAACTCTTGTTTATTTGATCAAAACCATTTGTTTGGCTTAAATTTTTCATAAGCCCGACGTAACCCAATTTTGGGTCTTGTGGATCCACCATATTTAAAGATATAAGCTTTGTGCTCCCAATCTAAGCTCAGCAAGATTTCTGGAAAAGCGACATGAAATTTTATAAGAATCGAGTAGCCCGTTTAGAAACTGCAGATTTATTTCCATGGTTTTCCAAAATGACCCACTGTTTGACGTTATGTGACCAAATTGCCCCTTTTATCTGAAAATGTTTGTATATTATAAGAAGGCGAAATAGCGAATTATCGTTTAAAAATACTTCTCCATTCCAAATAGTTTCAGCTAACTATTTATTTATTACTACAGAATTCGTTTATAGGAAACTTTCGCTTCTAACAAATTTTTTAAGTATCCAATAAAAAATCGTTATAACTTTCTACGCTGATAGTGAACAAAACAAAGACATTAATTTTATTCGATAATTTTTGGACCAATTAATACAATAATTTACTATTATTTGGTGAAGCACTTAGAAAAATAGGTGATTGAATTACACTGGTCTGCAGAGAAAATAGCCTTTAAGTGAAAATATGTGATATACTTATAAAGATATTGATGAGCTTAATCCAAATCCGTTTTCAGATTCTCTCTATCACGTACAGATATTTTTGGGCCATAAGTAAAACTGAAAAAGGACTTAAGCGGAGTTAAGCGCATTAAACCTTTACATTCCTCATATAACAAGGTCCGACGGAGTTCTTTATAATCGATCTCCACTCCAGTTTTTTCGTTGTATTTATTTATGAGCTCCTGTAACAAAAATAAATAGTTATCAACGATAAATCTGGAAAGTGTTAAACTAAAGTATAATTTTCACCATTTTGATAGTCAGTTTTCACAATTAAAATTTTTTGTTCAAGAGTGTAGCGTTCCATGGCCAAAATTTCCCAAGTTTTCGCTAAATAAATGCCAAAGGACAGCTCAATTGTTGATATTTCATAATTTTACAGCCTATTTATTTACTTCCTAACCTCAAACTTGCCCACCCTTTATTATTATTTTTTTTGTAGAACAGATTTTCTTTCACCGTTTAATAATTAAAAAAAATATACTATCAAAAGTTACAACATTCAAACGTCTAAAAATTTAAAATTTTTGCCGGGTTTTGGCTGCAAACTAAGTTTAGACGTGGCGTAGTATCAAGTAATTAAAAAGCTAGACAAGTGAGACAATTTTTTTAGATGCTTCTCTTAAATAATTCTTACTTTCGGCGTCAGTTCCTTATTTACAAATAGTGAAAATATTGTGGTAAAGAGGAAACTTTGTGCTTAAAATAATTGGTTGTCAAGTTTGGAAAATAACTTAAAATACTTTATGAAAAAGTATACATATACCATATATAAAATGATGTGACTATTACAGTCATCAGTCTAGGTGTTGATATAAAAGTTTATATTACATTTTAATTTAAAATATTTAAGGAATTCACAAGGTGTACTAGTGTCATAGGTACTAACATAAATACAACATTTCAAATAGGGCATATTTGAATACCCTGTCATATGTTCAAATACTACAGACGAAAAAACTTCATAAATTAAACATCAAAGTATTAAATTAAAAATATTTATGTACATACAATAAAAATATAAAAATTAAAATTCAAAATAGAATCGGTTTTATGCGAAAAATATTCAGCTGAACACATAGCACACCATAAAAACATACATACATAAGTTGTAGTGTCATATTATATTTTTTTATTGAGAATATCAACAACAAACATACAACTATTGTATAACGTTAGTACCTACAACAGTTAGAACACTTAGGACTACCTTGTGAATTCCTTCATTATTAAAAAATGCTTTTATTTAAGCTTCGTTCAATTTAATTTTTCAATTAAATTATTTTTAATGAGAATCGATTTTGTCAAAGCATGTAGTTCTTTAGTTCTTTAGTTTGTATAAGGGTCGAACTTTAACACCACGTCCACCAAAATCAAGCAGAAAAATTACCAACTTCAATTAAGCTCTTTTACTAGTGTGGAGATTATTGCAAACTTCTTTAAGCTTTTGTAAAAAGTAATTTTGAAAATAGCATAACTTTGTAGCGCGTCATAAGATCTTAGTAGTTTAAATATCATTTAAAAGGTTCAAGTTCGCTTTTTTCAAATCCAAGACAAAGACATCACAAATGAATAAAATATTTTGATGCCTAAATATCCTAAAAAGTGGTATTTATTGCCTATTGTTTTTTTTAAAGTTTTGAATCTGTTTTCATCCTATCTTGAAAATTTTACACAATAAAGACATCTCAATTGACTACATTCTGTAAAAAAGTAAAGAAAATAAATACCATTTTTTAGGATATTTAAGGATATAGGATACTTTGGCATTTTAGACGTACTTGTAGCAGGAACATATCTCCTTTTTAATCGATACTCGTTAAGAGGAGCTTAAAACCTTTCCAAAGGTATCAATTCCATGAGGCTTTCTAAAGTTATTCAACCTTCAATATGACGATCTTTTCGAAAAAATGTCCGAGGAGCCCAAGTTTAGATGCCTATAAAAAAATACAATAAAAGGTATCGAAATAATTTTTCGCCATGTTACGCGCACACAATAGTAGAATATATGTCGTTATTACCCAATAAAAATAATATTCACTAATTGTGCATTAGAATTTCAATTCTTTACACTGTCAGGCTCACTGTGGAATATTTTGCGTACGGTAAACTTTTCCTTATTTCGCATTTGACTTCCCATTGATAATATAAAACAGTATCATTGAAATTAATTAGTTCTCGAATATATAAATTTTTAGCAGAGTTGCTTTACATATGTGTGTTTGTTTGTTTGTTTTATTTAACACATTGGGTAGTATGATTAAAAAAAGTATTTAATTTCTACTTAAAAATTGGTTTTAAAACCCATAATTCTTAGTTTTATATTCAATAATTCCAAGAATTTTGTCTTTTAAACAAAAATCGAATACTTTTTTATTCATTCTACCCATTGTTATTTACAGCTTTAAATTAAATCGAATTGTCTATGGCCTGTTAACCATTTAGAATTTGCCATTTCACTAAGCCAAAATACTTGGCCTATAATCTTTTCTATTCACAAATTACATAGATGATTTTTTATTTTATAAAACTTAAAATATACTAGGGTGTCAACTGCTGACAAACGCATACTTTATGTGTAGCAGGATGCATTCAAGCGAATGCATACGTATGTATATATGCAGGTTTCTCGCAACATGAATAGCAATTTTTCATTTTCACATATCAATGCGTACAACATCGGTGTAACATCGTCAAAACAAACTTTTTGTTTTATCCGAATTATCAAAAAAGAGATGATTTCATGTATATGGGACATACAAATATTTAAGAGATTCCACGTTTAATGAATTTACGGCTGTTTTTTTTATGTCGAAATATTTTTGCAATGGTTGTGGTGGTGATGCGAACTTTGGTGAAAGAAAAATTATTAAACAGTTTTTCTGTGAGCTATTCAACTAAAAGTTATTTTAAGCTTGTTTTTTTGAAGAAGATTACACAGCACAACAAAATTGAGTTTTTTTGTGTTGTCTAAATAAAAATGGCTAATCCTTATATATTTTTATTTCCTGATTACGTTGGCGTCACTATATATCTATAGCAGCTCTAGTTTTAAAGATATAATGGCATTTTGTATATGCATAATTTACACCACTTTTTGTATTATTAGCATAATATTTCACGAAAGGTCCTCCGAACTTTTAAACATTTTCTGGATTATTAATATAGACAAAAGTCTCTTTAATGTGGGTATAGTCTCATTAATGAGTATACCAAGATATCTTGCTGTTATTGCAAGGATGTTAAAAATCGTGTGTTTTTCATTTAGTCCTTAAAACTTTTTTTATTTCAATTTTTTTAAATTAAGATAAGTGAACCTTATGTAAGTATTTTCGTCCGCTGCTTAGGAAAATATCTTTATTATTTTTCTAGCACCGCTAGTTTCTAAGACATTATGCATTTCGCCACCAAAAAAAAATGTTTTTTTATAATATGAAGTCGCTGATTTTAAATATAGCCTATATTTCTTGACACGTTGTGATTATATTCTAAAAATTTTGTATTAGAAATTATATATATTTTTTTTATTTGTATTTTCTCGTAAAAGCTGTAATTTTCAAATAAATGATATAATCACCACAAAAAACAGAAAATTTTTCTGAACTGTTCATCATACAATATCTTTCATACGTAACCATTGCTTTAATGACTTGTAAATTGGCAAATGTATTATTAAAAAATAATTTTATTTTGTTTTGGTGCTAGGGAAAAACTAATGGTGCCATCGTAATAAGATGGTGAAAATATATGAGGATTAGATATATTTATTTAAACAATTAAACCACTGTTCCGGTGTGTTATTTTCCCACGAATTGCAATCATATCTCTTTGACAGAGGAGATTGCTAAATAAGCTCATCATATTGTGTGTATTTCACAGAACTAGAAGAGAAAAAACTGAGTTAGATAGAAAGATTGTGAATTGAAATACTACAAGAAGTATGTTTGTTGCCTTTGTTAAAAACGTAAATTTAAGTTTTTGCGAATGTGCAATTACGGATAGATTCAGTTACGTAGGTAGGTTGTATTCCAACTTCTACACAGGCTCGTTGTGATGTCAGACATTAACAACATACATGAACACGCATTTAAAGTTCACCACATTCGAATTAAGGGCCCCAATTGCATCAAAACTATGCAAGTGAAAAAATTTAACGATATATCTATAGTTTTCTTGAATAAGCGCAGATGTCCTTTTTTGTCGTGTTTGAGTTATTGATGCCGAATTTCATTATTTTATATGCTCTATTACATGCGCCAAAAATTCCGCTAATAACATGGACCCATTCCGAAAAATTTTGTCTAAAAACAACGTAACTTCTTAATTAAAATATTTTTTAAATCTAATGTACTAAATCGACTTAAAATTGCGTGCTGGTAGTTTATTGCCGTTGAAAAAACACATAGCCACATGCGTCGTTACTTTTGAACACATTTCCGAAAAGTTTTTTTGTTATTGCTCAGTTAATAAAAACTTATAGTGAGTTGTGCACAAGCATTTTTCAGTTAAAAATATCTTGTGTGCTTGAATTAGTTCAAAGTAAACAACTGTTATCGATATAAGCTTTCTGTCTGCACACACTTTTAGTGTCATTGGCAGACTGTTTTTTTTTTAATTATTCTCTAGGACCTTATCTTTAGGGAACTTTTGCCTGAAATTTTTACACAAACTTCTTACCACAAATGTTTACATGACTGTTAATAAAAACAAAATTTGTTAAAAGTCACACAGAGTCCATAGTATTAAAATAATATGTATCGGCTCTCCTGAAAAAATTGGTTTTTAGACATATGCACTTATTCAAGAAAACCACAGATGTGTCGATATAATTTTTGATACCGATCGGCATCGATATATATATATATATATATATAAAGGGTGTTTTTTATTGAGGTATAGAACTTTAAGTTGGCATCACTTTTTTAACTGGCGGCCATTTTGTCAGCTGTCAAGTGATTAATATTTAGTTTGGTTTGCCATTTCATCATGAACAGGTTGACAAAAGAACAATGCTTGCAAATCGTGCAAATTTATTTCGAAAATAATGGTTCAGTTCGCGAAGTTTACCGCAAGCTCCGTCCATATGGTCGACATAGTCGTCCATCAGAGCAATTAATTCGGTTAACCATGGATCGTTTTCGCACTACGTTTACTCTATGTGATAATACGCATCCGCAGAGACGTCGAACAGTGCGCACCGAAGAAACAATTGCCGCTGTAGAGCAAAGTGTTGAAGAGGACCCGAATGAATCGATTCGCCACCGTGCACAGCAATTGGAGCTTTGTCCATCAAATTGAAAATTGGACCTGTAGAATTGGCTTTATTCGAGCCAGCCGCGGCGGCCACATGCTCGAAATCATATTTAAACATTAATGGCATAAAATTATCCTTCCAATAAAGCCAAATTGATGGACATTAAAACGATTTTCTTGTGTTTTATTTCAATTCGAAGTTCTATACCTCTAAAAAAAACACCCCTTATATATATATATATATATATATATATATATATATATATATATATATATATATATATATATATATATATATATATATATATATATATATATATATATATATATATATATATATATATATATATATATATATATATATATATATATATATATATATATATATATATATATATATATATATATATATATATATCGAATAAAAAGTACCTATATTTCGATACATATCGATATATTTTGTGTCATGCTTTTTAATGCATAATTCCAAAATTTTTAAAAATTAAACACCAAAAGTACTTTTCTGTAAATAATTAACTGGAAAAGAGTAATTTCTAATATCCTACCGGTTCCGCCAATTTTTAATGGATCGTAAATGAATAAAATTATACACAAAGAAAAATATTATATTGTATACACAAAAGATATCAAATAAAATCAATAAAAATTTTCTTCGTAAGATTGTTTCGAAATTTTTATAAAAACTGCACGAAAAACGAAACCGAATCTAAGAAATTTCGAATTTTATACTGTCCATATATTTTGAAAATTTATTGATACATCGATATATTGCAATTCAAAATATCGGGGATATATTGATTTATTTATTGAAAATTATTGATATATCGATATTTTGTGTTCATCACTACCATGAACATAAATATCTAGAGAGCTAGTCAGTTATTTTCGCAGCTTTGGTTATGGCATATATATAATTAATCGGGTTTACTTTTTATATAAGTGCTATAATTTTTTTTGATTTATCACTAGATATTTGATATTTCGTGACATCTTAAATCTAAGAATAATGTTTAGTTTTCAAGTAATAAAAATAAAAAAAGTAACGGCTTTCCCAAAAATTTAGAGCTTTGTTTTTTAAACATCTTCAAAAGGCGGTATGGGTACAAATATACCCCTGTATAGTTTGTATGAAAAATAAACAAGAAAATATGGATAAAAAATTCAACAATTTTAGTTTTTATTGCAATGCAAGGTAACTTAATAAAAATGTACGTAAGAGAATATAAACAATGTTTTTGTTGGTATGCATAAAGTAAGTTTCTTCAGTATATTTGCAGGAAACACAGGTTGTTTCATTTATGGAAAATATTTAAAAAAGAAAAGAGGAAATAGAATTGTTACAACTGATATATTGTTTGTTATATATGTAGAAATAAATTCATCAATAATTTGCTACAAAAACTTATATATCCACAAATAATTACATGAAGTTACAATTGTACCCATGCCGCCTTTTAGTGTTTATAAATTTTTCCGCCTGACGAGGGTTAACAAGTGTGTCTTATGACGATTAAAATAAGCTCAGAATTATACAAACCGGTTGGGAGTTGTGATAATTTTTTTTCACCTTGATTAGTAGACAGTCCGTACTAGACAAATAATCTATGGGTGAAAGTAGATTTGACCACTTCCGGATACATCTAATGTAAGATAAACGAGATAAGCGACAACATATCTGTAAATGCTGTTTTACACTCATCGAAAACGCCTATAGCTTTTTTATGCTGTCCTTCATATTATGTTTCATTGAAAGCTTGGGGTCCAGGATTATACCGAAGTATCTACTTTCTTTAGGATGTTCCCGATTAGTAGCTCTGAAACGCGGTGATCTGAATTCAGGAATTTAATATATGCCTATGCATGCGGTCTTTATAAGATTTACTCCCATATTATTTTCTTTGGTATACCCAGTTCAGTTGGCAGAAATTAAACTGCATAGGCTACCTTTGATCTGTTTCCATTCGTGCTGAAGAATATTTTATTTACGACAAAGTTTAGTACTAATGGATACAGAAATTTACCCAACGGTGTGCTTCTTATAGCAACATTACGTTGATTAGACGGCTCGTCCCAATTTGGCACTGATTATAGAATGGTGATTACAATATCCAACAATGCTATTTCAACAGGCTTACCCTTTTGGTTGACATCTTGTGTCCCAATAAAGTTTCTTTAACCCATTTTGAGCCGCTGTTCGAATAGTCGAACAGCAAAATTATCTTTTTCTACCTCCATTTTTTTATGTGATGAAGTATTCCTGACACAAAAAAAATGATACCATATTAAAGAAAATGTAATTGTCTTTCAGAAAAAGTATATAACAATTATCCCCCACCCCCCTGCTTTGCTCCAGGGGGGCTCGAAAAATACCTTGCATATAGACACTTTTTGTTTGGATAAAATAAAAAATATATATAAATTATAATTTTCTAAAAGTGGTTTATTATTGTTCGCAAAAGTCTAATAGTCGACCAGCAAATTTTTTTTCGAGTTTTAGAATCCCCAGGTATATTTAGATATGCGCCAAGTTCGCTGTTCGACTAGTCGAACATTGGCCGTACGCCACAACATTATTACTGTGTTTTGTCGTTGTTCATTGTATGCAGAAAAAATAAATTATTTGAATTTTTGAACATGCATTTCATAGTATGCCATGGAATTTTTTTGTTGCCAGCTTGATCGACTTAAATTTCGCGTGTAGTTGTTTTGGAAAAAAAACATTTGTCAGTATTGATTTTATCGTATTGTGATTGTTTCATTGCAGAAAGCGGTAATATTTGTAATTGTTTTTTAACAATTTATCAGTTTGTAATGGATAAGCATTTGGATTCAAATTGTATGGGTGCTTCGACAATTCGCCGGCGTAAAGCTCTTTGTGTGCAGGAAATTCTTGATGAGTTGGCGATGAGTGATACTGATGATGAGATAGAAACTATTGCAGCAATTCCACCAGAGATGTTTGATGGAGTTACTGATGAGGAAGATATTGACGACCATTTGTTAACGGGCGAGGAACCCCTGGCAAAGGATATAGCCGGAACATTCGAGATTGAAACTATTAAAGACCGCAAAGGTTTGTCTGCCTTTGCAGATGAAGCGCCCGCAATCAGAGATAATGTTCGGAAGTCGAGTCGCAATACTTTTGCTGTTTACAATGATGAGCAACCATCAACATCGGCTGAAAGTGGTAAATTACAAAAAAGAAAGATACCATCAAAAACACTTGGTGCAAAAAGACGAGCTTTAGTTGGGAAAAACAGTGATCGAGATAGATACTGTGAATTAGACGTTGTTGAACCGTTACCAAAGTACAAACTGCCTTCGGCGTTCTCACCAGCGCAATGGAAGAAAGTGACTGATGGGGAGGAATTACCTTTTGAAATTGTTAATGTTCCAGAGCCATTAGAAGAAATGCAACTCGCAATTCAACATAAGCTCACAGATAAATCGGCTTCCGATATATTCTTTGATTTTTTTGATGATGAGGTTTGCGATTTAATTGTTACCGAATCTAAACGATACGCTATGCAAAAAAATGACGAACACTTTGCTCAAACTTTTAATACAGTCCTTTTAAAAAGATTCATTGGAATTTTAATATTGTCGGGCTACAATAAGCTGCCACAAATAGGATGTTATTGGTCAACCAATCCAACAATGGGTTCTTCAATCGTGCAGCAGACAATGCCACGCTCGATGTTTAGAAAAATTAAACAGTATCTGCACTTTCACGACAATAATAACCTCGATCGAAATGACAAATATACTAAAATTCGTTCACTTTATGATATTATAAACAAAAAATGTATGCAGTTCGGTGTCTTTGAAGAGCATTTGTCAATCGACGAGCAAATGTTACCATATTTTGGACGTCACAGCTGTAAAATGTACTTGAAAAACAAGCCTATAAAGTTTGGCTACAAGACTTGGTGCATGGCTGCTTCTACTGGATATGTCTTCAACATGATGCCGTACGGTGGAGCTAGCGACAAATACGACAAGAATATAGGCCTGGGCGCTTCTGTGGTCATGGATATGGCTTGTAAATTGGAACATCCTTCCTGTTATCAACTTTATTTCGATAACTTCTTTACTTCTCATTATTTGATTTGTTTATTGGCCGATAAACGTATATGCGCTACCGGGACTGTACGGAGTAATCGCTTAGGACAGCCTGCACCAGATTTGAAGACGGGCAAAGCATTGCCTAAAGGTAACTATATTCATACATAATGGCTATGTAATTATTTTAAATATATTCTTTAGGTGAAATCGATTCAAAGTTTGATAAGATTAATAAAATTGTATGTTGCCGTTGGCAAGATAAGCGTGAGGTAACATTATTATCAAATTTCACTGGAGTTTACCCACTCACATCAACCACAAGAAGACAACGACAACGTGAAGGCCAGCCAGGTGAAATCATTGTGCAGCAGCCCAATATAATTCGAAACTATAACAGTTTCATGGGCGGTGTCGATCTTCATGATAATGCTGTTTCCAATTACCGTGTTTCGATTCGTTCAAAGAAGTGGTGGTGGCCACTTTGGTTGGCCGTTCTAGAGTCATCCGTTGTGAATGCTTGGAAGTTAAATTGTTTAGTAAATAAGAAGCTTGTTCGTAAATATAATTCACAGCTGACATTTCGGGTCGACCTGGCCACAAACTTGTTACTAACGCCTGACGAGAACAACGACGAAGATATTGCGGAGGATGACATTGATAAAGATACATCATTTAAGATTCGCCCGCTCCCTCGTGTGTCAGGTCATCACCAAATCATAACACAATCTGAAAAACATGCCAGGCGTTGCAATGTTTGTCATAAACCTACACAGAGAATGTGCTCTAAGTGCCAAGTCCATTTGCACGAAAAGAAGTGTTTTGCTGCTCACCATAAATGGGAGCAAGAGTAATGAAAATCACAAAAAATTAATTTAATTACAATATATATAATAAATATTAATAAAAAAAACTTTACAATCTTGTTTTTGTTCCACATATGATTTTTTTTTGTCGATACCTAGAAATTATTTTTGTATGGTAGTACACATTTTTTTTGTCGCCTACGGCCGTTGTTCGACTAGTCGAACAGCTGTTTCTGGGGAAACTGTTAGAGATACAAAATTTCTGACAAAAGATTTGTATGGTAATACAGGCCTAATTACCCTAAACATTACGATTCGAACATTTTTGCATTCCGGCCCAAAATGGGTTAAGCGAGAAATCCTCTACCGATGTTTGTCTCCCAATCGTGCTTCACTCTATCACGCTTGGCTTTGTTAAATATCCTTTGATTTGTAGCTACCTACAAACCCATGGTATTAAATGAAATGGTTAATAAGTACTTCAGCTCTTGAATGCTGGCCAGTCTTTTCGTTGCTGGAAGTGGTATTAGGTCACTAATACTTTTGAATCTATTCCAGTCTGTACTTCAACTGTTTCTATTGCATATAATCGGCACCGTTTGTATTGCACTAATATCTTGTCAATTGTACATTTAAGTCTACTCTAGCTCCCACGTATAGAAGTTGGTGTTATATTCCCATTATATAGTATTCCCATTACTATAGTATTTTAAAAAGCAGCTCCGTTCACTTGTGTGCATTGAGTTGTTTAATGCCAAGTTTTTAACAAGATAATTTTGTGGTTGGTTTGTCACGAGTTACAGAAAGTTCATATATATTCTGGAGTAAAAACATACTGTAAAAATAAATTAAGACAGTAAAAGAAGGTACTTTGCTTTGCATTACTTTTTTTAAGGACCCTAGTGAAAATAATTAAGTGTAGCATAAAAAACTGTTTATATTTTTGATGTTTTCTTTAATGTCAGTTCGCTCCATTATTACAAGGTTTCTTTGAGAGCCTACTTGAACACCATTTAATTTTATAATTATATTCAAAAGACGCTATGCACAAGGGAATTTGCTTCACTTTGCATTTATGATTTACTTTAATTAAATGTTTAATGATTTTAAGGCACGAATAAAAATAACAATATTATTTTTATGTTATTGATATATAACTTTGCTTGCACTAGTTTGATGCAATAGTGAGTTTTATAAATGATTAGAATTTTCTTAAAATATGATTCATATTATGAGTTATGTGGCATATTACACAGTGCAACAGTGCAAAAATCACACAGACTTGATAGTACAGGCTCGATTCTACTATCAAAGGGTAGTATATTCCCATACTGAATTTGGCGAATTTTGTTACCAATTTTTTTATGGCCCTCGAAAGTTTCTGAAAATTAATGGGCTCTCAAAAAAGTTGTCATTAGTATTTCGCCAACAGCTAGCTCAGACTTGGAGACACCGCTTAACTATATATAAAAATAGTGTAGCTAAGGCTACTCTAAAAATTGTTAGATTTTTTGAAAAACTTTTCTGAACATATCAATACAATCCGAACGTGTCTAGGCACAATAAATAGCCCATAAAAAATACTTCGCACCTTAAAAATTTTAGATTTTCACCACTTAGGCTATTTCGTTATTGCATTTTTTACTTTCTTTGTTATGGTTCGATTTCTTATGTTGCTAGTTTTGATATTTACTATTTTTTAGAGTTTCTTGTTGTTTTTCCAAACACTGTTAGTAAACAATTTGGAGTCCCTGTAAGTTATGCTGAAAAAAGTGATTAAAATAATTGTTTCCTATCTTTTTTCAAAAAAAGTGCAGGAAAAAATTATTTTTTTTGCACAAAATGTTAATAAAACAGAACATAACACAACAGAGAAGTGTACACTTGAATATACTGTTTTCAAAAAGAAAATATTTTCTTAGCTTAAAAAAATGAAAAACTACCAAATGTAAGGTAAAAAGTGGTCTGCATGAACTATTAGGATGCCTAGACAAGCATAAAACATAATTCTAACAGCTATGTGATGCAAATTAATATTTGGATTCAACGGTTGATTCTTTAGATGTCTTACGTCGCCCGTGTTCGGCTGAGAGCAAGAGTGTCTCTGCTTCTCGATCGAGAGTGCTCTCTGAAATTAATGATGTTGTAAGCTAGGAGATTTTGATGCGATTCGAGCATTTTTATATATGTTGTCACATGTTTTAAAAACACAGCCTTTACTAATGGAACATCTAGATCTTTATGAATGCACTGACTTCTGACATACCAAGGTGCCACTGTAATCAAATGAAGAATATTATTTTGTCGCCTTTAAATTTTCTCTATATTTGATGCAGAGGAAGGTGCCCCCATAACTGAATACCATAGCACCAAATTGGTTTTTTTATCGTGTTGTATAGGAGAAGTTTACAGCTTAGACCACGTGTAGAATTTCTTCCTATTAGCAAATTAAGCTGAACTGCTTTCAATTTCATTTTGGACAGCTTTGAATCTATGTGTGTCTTCCATACTAAATGGGGTTTGAGATTAATTATCTAGGAATTCCCCTTGAATCCTAGATATTTAACCTCAAAGTGCTGCGGTATAATATTATTAGTATTATTATTAATAGAAATAGGCGAACATGTTTTCCTGCGCAATGTAAACGTAACATGTGCACATTTTTGTTTGTTTATTTTTATTCTCCACTGCTTTAACCATTTTTCCAGATGCAATACATATTCTTGCAATCTTGTGGATGCTTGTTAAGGGCTTTTGTTTACGCTGAGAAAAGCTGTATCATCAGCAAAAGTTTATGTGTGAATATCATAGCCTGTTGGTATGTCGGATACAGGCATAATACAGGACTCAAAATGCTATCTTGATGAAAATCCGGCAGGAATCATCTAAGATTTGCTTAGAAAATTGCCTTCCCTGATGATGAGCTTTCGTCCAGTTAAATAGCTTTCTAATAGCTTGAGAATGTTAGGGGGTAAATTTTGTATTAATTTCTGGATTAATCCTTCGTACCATATTTTATCAAAAGCCTGAAACACATAAATGAAGAGAAAGAACAATATTTATTTTCTTCGAATGTTATTCTAACCTCATTTACAAGCCTATATGCTTGTTCGATAGTACTATGCTGTCTCCTGAAACCAAACTTATGATCCGGGATGCATCCACTCTCCACTCTCTCTAGTATGGGGGTCAACTTAATCATAAGCAGTTTCTCAAATAATTTTTATGTATTTGACAATAGGGTTATAGGCCTATAAGATTTCACTTTAGTATGGTTTTTCCGGGCTTAGGTATCATAGCGATCAATGACATCTTCCATTCCGCAGGATAGTATTCTATTCGTAAAACAGCCTTAAAAATTAATAGAACTATCCTTTTTTCTATATGCTCTATATAAGCATTTTGTTACTGATTTTATCAGCACCTGGGGCTTTCTTCGAATTTAAGTTACCGATAGCATATTCAATTTCCCAAATGCTAAATCTCAAAGGAACGACAGCTTCAGCGACAACTGGTGGCAGCTCAACTATATCAAAAGGTCTGTTTGGAGTAAGCACCTTTTTTAAGTGACTAGCGAGCAGCGCAAATTTTTCAGCATCAGTTGTTGCCCAATCTCCATTCGAACATCGTAATGGAGGCTTACACATCACTCGTCTTTAAGTCCTCTGGCTGCTCTCCATAACGAATAACCCGTTTGTGGTGTTGCGTTGAGTTCGCTTTTTAATTTTTTTCAGCTGCTTGGTGCAATCCATCAGCATAATTTTAACTCTTCTTTTTTCAGACAATAGCCGTTCTACATCCTCAGAGTAAATTTTGTTAAACCTCACCTGTCGAAAGGTAGAAGTAACATTTTCAGCCCTTACTTAATATTAGACTCTAACTGTGTTATAGATACGTCTATGTCTTCAGGCGTTTTTAGTGGCAAATGTTCCGTGCAATGGGCACTTAAATATTTTTTGTATTTCAGCCAATTAATTGGTGCGTGCAGTAAATTTCAAGTGGGTGAGGTTGTTAAGAGTGAATGAATGAGTGCACAGTAATTGATCGCAAAGTTTTGTTACGCATGCTACAAAAAGTGGAAGTAACTTTGAAAGTTGAAGTGTGTTTTCTTTTTTTTTAGCGCATTTTGCACAATAAAGCACACAAAATCTAATTCATAAAATAAAGAGGCATATAAGAGAAGTCTAAAATAACTTATTTGCAGTCAAAAATTTTTGTAGTTTTTTACCAAAAGCTAAAAACCCTTTGTGACGCAAGCTACGTGACGAATGCTACATTTTTGATAAAAGCTATAGCTTTTTACTTGCACAATTTACAACAAAAATATGTTTAGTGGAGTTGTAGATATTATTATTTAAAAGAAAGATTTTAACAAAATGTTCATAATCCTATATTTTACGAGATAGTATAAAAAATAGGCACGCCCTTATTTTCAAGATAAAGGGCGTTCCCGACTACTCCTAACCTCGAAAACTCAAACTTAAGCTAACGTTGATATGTGTAACTAAACATATAAAAAAATATCATCCTATATGAAATGAAAGGTTGGGTGTTTTTTCGGTGTAGCTATATCCCTGCCATTCATAAAGGGATCACTCAGAAAAATTTTCTTTTATATATTGAATGAATGTGTACTGTTCCAAAAAAAAAAACTTGGGCAAAGTAAACATTTAAAAATCCCAGCATTGAAAATATCGATGATATTCCACGGTGGTAAGACCGAAATAAAAAAATCTTAAAATAGTTTAACATGCTAAGAAAAGACACTTACGTCCATTCAAATTTTTCTTTGAATGTTCAACATTTACATGTTTAGAATTTCTTTCTTAAATAAAAGAAAATAATAATAATTTGATCGAAAGATTAAATTGAAAATGAACTTAAGTCAAACTAATTAAATAAGTTTGGATAAAAACCATAAAGGTGGACTAAAAGTTCATAACTCAAATATTTTTATCTTTTCTGGCGAGATTATTCCCTTTGTGAAGGCCACATTAATATATAACAAGAAAATACGGACTAAAGTTAGCAGCAAGAAAAATAAAACAAACATTATAAACACAAAAATGCGTTATCTTAAAGGCAATTCATTAAATAACATTGCATATACACACCAGCCAAAGTTAATATTATGTACTTAATGTTAAGGCAATAAGACACTACTTTTATTTAAACCAAATATAATTAAAAAATAATGATAATACTTCTCCTGTACAATTTTTTTGTAAGGTTAACATTTTTCTTACGGCTAAGGCTTGATATATTGCATTATTAAACATCTTTATAAATAAAACATAAAATATATGTTCATTAAGGTTAATTGTGGTTTTAATGATTTAAATTTTTATACCAAAACCTACACAAACAAATATTCCCATATAATTTATTTTCAATTGAGTTTTTGCGATTCCTCACCATCTGTGTTTAATTGACTTGTGGCAATTTTTACGTGTGGCACTAAATAAACACAACCATTTCGCTGAAGTGTTTGTTTCGTTCAGCTGATTTATAAGCTGTTTTGGTTAAATTTAAATAAATGTGCTCGCATTTATTCTGTTGTCTGTTGGTTTCAACTGATTGTATGTTTTATATTTTAAAAAGTCAGTATGTGATATATATTTTTTTTTTTTGAATCGCTAAAGATATTTTATAAGCTATATTTTATTTTCAACATACATATATCTTTGACGTTAGGTAGGTATTAAGTTGTTATGTCAAAAAATGCATTTTGAGGTTTTGATTGGGCTTAACTCAATCCTGTTTTGCTCTTTCGTTTGGTATCAATATCTTAAATATAGCACAATTGCTTCCAATCGTAATCATTAGCTCTTTAGGCAATAAGTAAGAACAATAGATTTAACATACAAATTTAAATAATTTGCAATTTAACATTACCAAATACTGTAGTTTCTGAATTAACGTCTTAATACATAAAGACAAAGATATCATGTGTTTAATGGGTGTCCTTGGTGCATGATGACCAAGATGAGATAGTTTCGCCATATTCGAAAAAATACTTATCTGAGTTGATTGTACATGGGTGGTGATAAACTTGGATCACTAACTTAATTACTCACTTAACACAGCAACCACCAAAAGCAAGACACAATTTTGTCGGGCAGTAGGTCGGCGGGACCCGTCTTACCAGCTAGGTTCAGTGGGTCGGGAGGCTCTTGACCTACGCCTACAAAGCACACCATTACCATATTATTGTTACAGAGTCCCTAATAGAGTGTGTTAGCAATGAAGTGATACTTTTATACTAATACTATTGTTCCCCCGAATTATGTATAGAATTAATAGAATCGGCTGTTGAAATGTAAGGGTTGGTTTATCTTGCGTAATTTATATGGGTACAAGACGATCAAACCCATGCTCTAAACCCTCCCAACCTTGTCCTTCCTTGCCCAATGAATTGTGAAAGGACCCACTTATATCTAGTCAATTTTAACTAACCCAAAGGAAAAGGTTTTAAAAGAACTAGTCACACATTTTTATGTTTATAAAGATTCACTTAGAAACCATTTTATTGATTTGTTTAAAAAAACAACTTTAGAAGCTAAAAGTTACCGTATAAACTAGTATAATTATCCTAACCTAAGGTTTTTAACAAGAATGTATAATAGAAAAGTGTTATTAAAAAATTTGCTCTGTAAATAGGCCGACGTTCGGATGACCCACGATATGATGCAAAATATCAACAGAACAGATAAATGCGTTTTGTCTGCATAAAAGCATGTATTAAAAAATTTGTTTTTATGCGTTCAGTCTATCTCTCTTCGGGGTTTAATTTTTTCTTCTTTTTTCAGTGGTGAGTTTGCATATTATTCAAATCAATTTGAAATTCCATTTTAAATTGTTTTGCTGTTACGTAAGAAAATTTTCATTGGCCAAAAAGTTCATTTTTGCCCTTGGCCGGAAGAAACCCATTTTTTATCATAAAATTAAAGCAAACCATTTTGATTGGTGATCATACACATAAAAAATTATAACCGAGAATACCAGTGCAAAGTCAAACTTTTCGACTAAAATATAAGGTTAACCATAGGTTTGGGAACTGTTGCTCTTCTTTGTATGTTCCACAATTTACAAATTTAGAACTATCAATCTTGATCTTGCACTAATATTTCTTAAGAAAATAAATAATTTATGGAAATGACTTACAGTAACGATGAAAGGCCTTCCAAGGCTCTGCATACGTTGTTAGCTGCGCCACTGTTATTTCATGAGGCTTAATGTATATTCATATGGCTATTATGTTTATTACTGGTTCCTTTATTTCGTTATAGGTTGCAATTTCTCGCATATGATCACTTTGTGAATTTTTTCGTAAATTCTTTTCTATTGCTTATTTTTAATTTTTTCTTTTCTCCTTTTCAGAGATTTGCCTTTCAAATAAATTAATACGCAATGTTTTTTTCGTTTTTGTTCAATCACAGTAGCACGGATTGGGAAAATAATTGCAGGAAATTTTTACTGTATTAACACAATTAGCTTACACTTACGATCTTACGAAAGAGATATGGATATTTAACCGAATGCAAACTCACACTGACCATGTAATATATTTTTTTAATATTTTTAACCTTATGGTTATTTTTTCAAAAGAAGGAGATATATGTATAGGGTTTTGTAATTTTTTGCTTTTCGTGTTTCTTAAAATAAATTCTTAGATGATTTTACTGAACGCAAAACACTATGCCGTAAATAAACGTTAACCAGAGCAAAACTTTTAGTTCTTTCTATTTTTTCAATTTACTATTAATTGCAATACGATTCATGTATACATCGATATGTATATAAAGTTTAATTATCATATTTAGGTTTGTTATTAAAAAGTCTTTTTTTTGACACGATCTTTTAAGGCGCTTAGAGACAAACAACACGTTTAATCTATTCAACACTTGATTTTCAACTAATGATGATTTGACTTGTTCTCATTTTTTTCTTCTTTTTACCTGTGATCTATTATAGAAATTGGATGAAGATAAGTCTTACAGAAATTTTGGTGGTCTTTTATTTATTTCTTTTTGGTGATGATGATCGAACATATATTTTAGATCTCCTTAGCCCTTATTCTTGGAGTCAATTCCTAATTTTTACCTTCAATGGCAATTTTTCCTCCTTCACAATGGCCAATAATAGATTCTCGGAATTAATTGTGTCTGATTTAAATCTTTCGATATAACATTCAACAGAAAATCTACATGAAATGAGAAGAGACGGGGTATTGGTTTCTGGTTTTAACAAATACAGGATTCCCAATAAACTAATTTCAGACTTACTTGATGTTAAGATGTCCGCCACATTATTTTATGCCTTTCGCTTTTATTAATATGAAATGATCAGCCTTTAGTAATGGAAATTTATTATTTATGTTTATTACTTCTACTAATATTGTTTAAATAATTTTTAACACAAATTTTAAGATGGCTAAGATGTTGTTAAAGCAATGGTTTCTGAAAGAAAGAATGATGGCGATCGAAAATAGCTCCTCCTAACTTTGAAACACTTATAACTGTCGACGTTCCAATACCCTTTCAAGGTTATTTCTTTTCTTTCAACTTTACTCGCTAGTTTATAGATTGCCAGTATTGAATTATATGGTTTCCTTTCCACTGGCAACTCTGAATTAAAGCTCGATTATAACAATTTAATCAACATTTAATATACCGTGAAAGGTGCTAAGATTTTATTACATATTTTGTTTAATAAATCTAGTTGAATTTAGATTTATAAAATGGTTGTTGAAATACCATACATAAATATTGATAACTAATGCAAATCAAACAAAATTACCTAGAACATTTTCGGAAAACAGAACATCATATACGCATATTACATGTGCTGGTGGGAATAACAATGTCTAAGTCATGTTAAAAAAAATCAACTTTGCTTATTATTCGATATGTCTTGATAAGTCTTTTAGATAAGTCTTTCAGATTATCCCAGAAAAAATTTTGATGGCAAAGTAAGGAGTTAAAATGCCTTTAACATGTCAATATCATTGGAGGCTTACCACTTTGGGTTACAAATAAAAAGTTATAAATTTCAATATTTAGAAGGTATTGAATATAAAAGACATAATCAAAATTAAATGTATCTGCTGAGCAGAGAACTCATGCCGTTTTCAGCTATTGTGTTATTGTATGCCAGGTGTTTGGCTCACTAGTAAGTAATTGATCTACTACTGTAAAGTAATTTAGACGGTATGTAGTTTGTGGTTGAAAAGTATGTTGTTTGGTAATGACAGAACATTACAAAGTTTTTGCAGGGATGGTTTTCAAAATTGTTGCAAAATTTACCATTACTCATTCCATTATTGTCTCACAAAATAATGCACATACAAATCATTGGTATCATCATTAATTACCTCAGCTCAAATAAGTTCTAATTCTGGTGAAGCATCATCAATGAATTTAACATGTGGTTGCCATAGGACGCAAGTGATCCAAACAACTGACAGGTATGTGCTGGTATGTACTGGATATAAACAACAGTTTTAGAATATTAAATTCAGTACCTGTAGCAACAAAAATTGTAAACCTTTGGAACAACATTGGACTTTATTGCTGAGATTTTTTACACATCAATTTTGTTAATTTTTTAGAACGAAAATGATCAGTGTGTATATGTATATATACTGCTCTCGCAATTATTTACATTTTGTATAAAATCCCAGCAATAACTCTGCTCATTGGTGGACAAAAACGTATATAAGGGTTTAAATCATAGCTATGTACTTATAATATGTATATGGATAAAAATTTATTTTTGTTGGAGAAATTCAAAATAAAAGGGGTAACTATGACAAATATACTTACATTGTCACAGCAATTAACTAGTTATGATTTCACTTACTTAAAGCTATAAATTAAGTAGTCAAACAAACAATATAACATATTTTTTATATACTTTATATTTAATTATTTTGGCTTAAGTTTGAATTTTATTTAATTTTTGAATTAAGCTATATTTTTATATACAGAGAAATGTGAAGCATGTAAGCAAAAGAACATTTTAATACACGAAGGGTTGAACTTATATGTTTAGAGACCTCGCGGTCTACTCATCAGAGCACTTTAATGCTTAGACCTCTTGCCCAATATCGGTAGTTTCTGGTCACGTAATTGAACATCACATTGCTTTTAATAAATTCGTGCTGTCACCCATAATTCAAATATTCACATTAAATCTGAATTGATTATTTAACGATATCCATACTATTCAACTAAGTATACTTTTGCAAAAAATACAAGTGCTTAAAACTACTTAAAAACAACAACATCAACGTGAAGTTGGCAACTATTGAAAATAAAATAGTTACAAAATTTTTGGTATTTTCATAGAGCAACTTTATGACCTCCTTACTTCGGCTCGTTGACTGACAACCAGTGGTTGAAAATTAGAAGGTGCACTTATTAAGGAGATTAAATTTTAAAATGTATATCTTCAATTATATATAAAATGATTATCCTAACTTTTAGCGTGAATATTTATTTCCAGCAAAAACTTTACTTAACTATACAGAAAAAAATATACTGGAATACAAATAATAACTGCTTACAATTTGGCTTGTTAAGTACTTATTTTAGTTTTGGAAGATAAAAGAATAAGGGTTACCCGTGTACTTGTATTTTCCCATCATTTAACTAGCGATTATTTTACTAAGAGTTAGGCATGACCCATTTCAATTTTAATGATATTTGGTCAGATGTTGTAATGCATCTTATAACGAATTTATGTTAAAGGAAACAATTAAAAAGGTTTATTTTAAAAGATATGACATATTCATAATGTCATTAGATCGCCAAATTTACAGAATGTGTTGAACTTAGTTTTTAAATATCTCTAAAGCTATTTTATATAAAACGATGTTTTGTACGCCATTTTAAAGAGGCCATTTTGGGCAACAAATAATACATAGACCAAAAATTTGTTCTGGAAAAATGACTTATCTGCAAAGTTTTGAAAATTTCAAAACTGACTGAATCAAAAACCTACATATTCTTTCGTTTAATTTTTTTTACATAATACTCCGAAATGTCCTTAATAAATCGTGAACATTTTGAGGAAGTGTTTTTTTTTTCTTTTTTGATATATGATTTTTTTTCTTTCGCAACCTTCAACAATATAGTATCAAAAATAATTTAAATCTGTAATTTTGAGCAATATGCATTAAATTAAATTTAATTTAAAGTTTTTGAAGTGGAAAAAGTAATAACATTGACAAATTTGTGCATTTGTTTTTTCGGTGAAATTTTATGTTGGAAATTTTGTGTTAAAAAGTTAAATTTATTTGTCATATCTCAAAAAAAAACACACCTCCTTAAAAATTTCAGAATTTTTAAGGACGTTTAGAGATATTATATAAAAAAATTCAGCAAAAAATCATAGGTTTTTGATATAAAATATAGGTTTTTGATATAATCAGTTTTAAAAATAAGTAATTTTTCCTAAAAAATGTTTGCTCTATGCATTTTTTGTGGCTCCAAATATTCTGCTTGAAATGACATACACACTAATCTTGTATATAAAATAGTTTTCGAGATATTTAAAAACTAAACTCAACACTTTCGGTAAATTTGGCGAAATAATGATGTTTTGTATATGTCATAACTTCTGAAATAAACATTTTTATTTTTTCCCTTTGGCATAAGTTCGTTATCGGCTTAAAGAAAACATCTGAACAAATTTCATTAAAATCGGAAGGGGTCGTATCTAACTATTAATTGATTTAATATAGAATTACATAAATGTATACTAAAAAAAATAGAACACAAAGAAATAGAACCCAAATTAATTTTTAGCGCTCCTCTATACTCTCTGTAGCATATTTAAACTCTTCTTCGCTTTCTAAAGCATTTTGGCATTCCAGGCCTTCAGCCGGGCGCAAGAACTTTCTTCTCTGTGCTATGTCTAAAACTGCCTTCCTTCGCCCGGGTGTAAGGAGTTTCAGTTCACTTTCTAAATCATTTCTGCATTTCTGTCCTTCAGCTGGAGTCAAGAAGTCTCTCCAATGAGGATTGTTCAAACCCGGCTTATTGTTCGTACGAAACATTGCAGTGACGAGAAAACAAATTTTCAAAGAACTCCACGACCATGGTTATTGTAGACGAAAAGTTGCAAAAATTAATTAACCCGTCGTCGGCGGGGTGAAATTTAGCTACACGGACAAATTTTTGGTCATAATTACCAACTATTTAAAAACCATTTATTTTATTATATTTACGAAAAAAATTTAGCTTTTCGTTATATCTGACTTTATTTAGGTAATAAAACTTGACACACAGTCAGTTCTTATATGTTAATGCTTTGAAGTCTAACCGGCCCACATCTCAGAAACGGCCTCTTGCCAAGGAAAACCTAGTTTCAATTCTTATCGAATTGAGGCTTCAATAGAAAACTCAATACATACAGTAAATTTCATTTACAACCGACATGACCTGCATGATGCAGGAAGTGTTGAAAATGCAGTTTACATTATTGCAGACTACATTAAACAAATCACGAACTTACAACTCAGTTTCTGGAATGCAAAAGGCATCCACCAACATAAAAACGAACTCAAATACTTCATGATGGATAAACCAATTGATGTTGTGCTTATCTCTGAGACGCATTTGCCGGCTAGAAGCTTTTTTAAAATCAACGAATATACTCTCTACGATACAAAGGACCCCCAAGATAGAGCTTGCCGTGGCTCGGATATACTAGTAAAATCGCGTTCAACACACTACTTAATGGGTGATCATTGTGAAGACTATCTTCAAGCAACTAATATCTGCATTGAAGCTGTTCATCAAAACCTGATGACTTCATGAATTTACTCGCCTTCCAGGTACTCTATTACTGAAAATCAATATAGTAAATTTTTTACTTCACTAGGCCCATGCTTTTTGGCCGCCGGTGACTACAACGCTAAGCACACATTCTGGGGATCACGTCTCATCACACCAAAGGGACGCGTTTTGTTTGACACGATTTCTAAAATGCGTTTGAATGTCATATCAACCAAGCAGCCAAGAGATCGTCGAAAAATTCCTGATGTAATTGATTTTGGAGTGGAAAAGTGTGTGCCCACCGAAATGATCCAAGTTGAAGCATCTTTAGAGTTGTCTTCAGATCACTCACCAACTATTGTCACTATATATTCACATATATTCTTCACCCACTTGTGATTTAAAGATGACAACCACACCTATTAACTGGTTTAAATACAAAAAATATTTGAGTGCTCATTGAACAGAAAATATTCCATTAAGAGCGCATGTTTACATAAATGACTATATTAGAATGTTTGCCTCAAACCTTAAGCAAGCTGCTCTAAATCCTGCTATCACAAATCTTCAGGTGAAATATAATAAACTTTATTCAGCAGATGTAGAACGCCTTTTATTTGAAATAAGAAGAGCTCGTAGAGAATGGCAACGCTACCGATCCCCTCAGCTAAAAGCTAGACTGAAGGAATGTACTAAACAGCTTAAAACGCTACTAGAGTATCAAAAAACGACTTCTCGTAAAAAATTTCTGAATAGGCTCGACGCAACACCTCAAACAGACTATTCGCTATGGAGAGCAGCGCGAGGACTCAAAAGACCAGTGATATATAAGCCAACGTTGCGAGCTTCGAATGAAGCCTGGGCAAGAGCTGACGCTGAAAAATGTATTCGCAAAAAACCCCAGGCGCTGACAAAATAAGCAATAAAATGCTCTTAGAGCTACCCTATACTCTAAAAAGGATAATTATAATTATTTTCAACGGTATTTTGTGCCACTAATGCTATTCCGCAGAATGAAGAGTTTCGCTAATTACCATGATACCTAAACCAAGAAAAGATCATACGAAGGACGAATTCTGTAGGCCTATAAGCTATTGTCTAACATGCCAAAGATATTTCAAAAGCTACTTATTAGTAAGGTAACACCCATAGTGAATGGTATTGGATGCTTTCCAGACCACCAGTTCAGTTTTAGGAGACAACATAGCACGATCGAACAAACACATAGACTCGTGAATGTGATTAGAAAAACCTTGGAGGAAAAGAAATATTGTTCTACGATTCTGATCGATGATTCTCTGGCATTTGATAAAGTATGGCTCGAAGGTTTAATACATAAACTAAAGCAAAACCTACCCACAAACAACCTTAAGCTTTTAGAAAGCTATTTAAATGAGCGAAAATATGTTGTTAAGGAATGTAAATTACAGCAGCTCTATGGTATGTCAGACACAAGCGAAATCAAAAAGATTTAGCTGTGCCGCTGGTTAAGACTGTGTTTTCCAAACACGTGACTAGATGCATAAAAAAAAACTTGAGTTGCACCCCAATGGATGGACACTCTTGTTCTCAGCCGAACACGAGTGACGTAAGACAACCAAAGAACCAACCCCTGAAATATTTTTGTCTGGCATTGGCTGGATTTAAAATTTAAAATTTTAGAGTTAAGATTTGATTGCTTATTGTTAGTTCAATTTTGTTCAAGATACAATAAACAAATATAACCGGAAAAAAAATTACAAGAAGCAATTGTCTTTATCTATAGGTATATGTTAGTAAAAGTTTTTTTTAATTTTTTTTTTAAATTCAGATAACAATGTATTGAATTTTATAGATTTTTTTCACTGTGTTTAATAAACGGAAATAGTTGTTTAGCGCCCATAAAATGTTTTCATAAAATCGTAAATATTACTCATTATCCCTTATAAGTACTACGAGTATATGAAAATAGTTACACCAGAGCCATGACGTAGACGTTAAATCTTAAGTATTAATAATAAATCCAAATATACAACAAAGTAAAACTAATTATGTTTGGACAATTAAGTTCTTTAAAAATAAACAGCGTTTTAGATATGAATTCGCTCTTTCTGCATTGATGCGAAATTAAGCTTAAATATTTATTCAGTATTCTATTATAGACACTTTACATATTCTGAGAGTGTACACTCACAATATTTCGTAGTTCAAATCAACAGAAAATGAGCTTTAAAATAAATAAAAATTCGTTTGAAAACCGGTCTACTCATTTTTCATTTACGTCAAAAGAAAACTCGATTTATTTTTCAATGTTAAAAAGTGGACTGACAAAATACAATAAAAAGTACTGAAACTTACTTTTATTCCTGTTTTTTAACTATCAATAAAATTAACTAGCAGACCATTAAATTTGACTGATTTTCTTTCTAATAACTATTTTTTAACTATCAATAAAATTAACTGTGAACTCCTTAAAAATTGCTGTTTTTCTCTTTTATTTTATTTTTTAACTGAAAAACCTTTTATCCCTCCAAAAATAAAGTAAAAGAATTGGTGTTTTCTTTTATGGTGTTTTGGAAATCTTTTAATAAAAAATGTTGAAACTCAAAATACTTGAACATGGAAATAAGTAAGTAATATAAAATTTTACAATAAAAAAATTCAATAGATTGCTCAAGGTAGATCAACAGCAGGTAGTCGCAAGAGAATTCGCCGTGGATAATTTACATTTGGGCCGTCAAAAAAGCTAATACATTAATACTGCCGACAGTCCAAATATGTAAATATTTACGTAAACAGATGGGCTTTTGCGGGCGGGCACCTGGTATGAATTCGCCTTGAGATTGCTAAATATTCTATATACATTTTCGTTGCGTTAATAAAGTCCATTGTAATTGAATGCTTTGAATCTGAAAATAAAAAATTAAAAAATGTTCATGTAAGTAAAGATTTTGTGTATATTATGTGGGAAGTTTTGCGTAAATTCGCAAAATTGCTAAAAACGAAAAACAGCTCAAAACTCGTTTAATCAAACGGGAAAATCTCGGGAAAATTTCGAAAATAAAGAAACTTCATCAAAAATTCCTAGAATTGAAAATATAGCAAAAAGTGTTAAAAATTTGAAAAAACTCTATTTTATCGTAAAAATGGCGAAACATTTTAAAAACTCAAAAAAGACCTGAAATTGACTATAAATTGCTAAAACTGTAATAATACCAAAAACTCTGAAAAAATCCCGAAAGTTAATAATATTTAAAAAAATGCAACATCGAAAAATAGGTCAACAAAAACTTGTAAGAGCTTATTTCTATAAAAAATTTGAAAAAATCACTTCGATTACGAAAATGGCAAACATTTGCAACATATTTCTAAAATTTGCAAATAAAGCAAAATTTCCCAAAATTAACAAAAACCGAAAAATTAGTTAATTAAAGAACATTAAAAACATAAAAAATTTTATTCTATACCGAAAATTGTAAGATAATGTGAAAAAAATTTGTGCTGGGAAGATTCCCAAAAATTTTAAAATTAGGGCGACGATTGGAAGAGTGAACAGGGCTCACCTTTCAAGTTGAAGTCGCTGTTATTTTCAGAAGAGTGGTCCATATTCAAACATATCTTTTGCGCCTTCAAGCATGACTGTGATTGGTCGAAGGCCCAAAAGTGTTTAGCCACTATACTATGTAGATTGCTTTCACGCATGCATCCTGCTCTTGCCATTTCCCTGTAACAAAAACTGAACTATTTTCATTATTATTATGGAATATAAACGCTAATTTGTTTTACATACTTACACGCATAGAGACGTACCAATAATTTTCTTCAACTTTTATTAATAATTTTTATTAAATTTTTTTTTGACAAATTTTTCTTTAATTTCTTAGACATTGAATAGTTTAAGTTTTTCTTCCGAAAAAATTAATATAACTGAATAAATTAAATGTAAAGAAATATTATTATTTGTTTATGTTGTTTTTTAAACAACATGCGCAAAAAGTTAAAAAACGAATTTCATATCAAAATAACTATATTTTCAGCTATATTTTACTAAACGGAAGACTTTTAAAGCAAACTACAAACAGTTAATGTAAATATTTTTTGAGTGTAGTATTATACAGACTACACCAATAAGTACTGAAATTTAAACAATAAGCATAAAATTAAAACGGTATTCCATTGGGTAAATAATTTTCACGATGTAATTTTGTCAATGAGCTGTATCTTGGAAACACTAAGAGGCAAACTATTGAAAATTTCACATTTAGTGCAGTATTTCAAAAGGAAATAGTAACGAATGCTAAACAATAAACAAACTAAATATGTAGGGTTATTCTATTATGTAATGTGATTTTGAAATTAAGGTGCCACAATAATAAGAACCACAATAATAAGACAAGAAAAAGCAATTAGTAATTAAAAGATATCCTTAAGTAATAAATGGAACAAGCCGAAAAGTAAATCGCGAAAAAAATCGCTAGAACGAAAAAAGTTGCCAAAACAACGTAAACTGAAAAAATCGCCAAATAAATAAAAACGCAAAAACTAAAAAATCATCAGAATTTAAAAAGATCGCGAAAACAAAAAAGCACCTAAACGAAAAAAACTAAAATAGACGACAGTAAAAAATCGCAAGAATGAAAAGAGCGCTGAAACAAAAAAAAAGCTCCAAAATGAAAAAAAAACCGTTAAAACTAGAAAATCGCCAAAATTAAGAAAGTCGCCATAAGTAAAACCTCCAAAATATAAAAATCGCCAAAACTAAAATAAATACGAATAACTAAAGCGATTACCAAAACAGAAAACCACTTAAACTAAAAAAAACAAAACTAAGAAAGTTGACAACATAAAAAATGGGCCAGAATGAAAAAAACTATATTAGTGCCAACACGAAAAACTCCAAAAAATAAAAAATCGTCTAAAAATAAAAAGATCGCCAAAAAAGAGAACACCTAAACAAAAAAAAAACAAAACTAAAAAACTAGACGACATAGAAAATCTCCAGAATGAAAAAAAGCTCTAAAACAAAAAAAAACCAAAACAAAGAACCGCCATAACTAAAAAACCACCAAAATTAAAAATTGAAAAAACAAAAGAACCACCATAAGCAGAAAAGCGCCAAAAATTAAAAAAAAAATCGCTAAACCCAAAACAAAGCATTGGCAAAATGAAGAAGCGGTTAACAAAAAAAATTTCTTTAAACGAAAAAAATCGTTAAAACAAAAAAAGCTAAAACAAAAGAACTTAACCATAGAACGTATACTTTGGAAACTTCTTGCCACTGAACCGAATTTCTTAAATTTTTAATAATTTTCAGCTTCACAGAAAAAAAAATATTTAATTTTAAATATCCTCTAATGTATATTTAAAAATTCTTAGTAAAAATTTTATGAAAAAATCTTTGAACAGTTCATGTTTTCATATAAAAACTATTGGGTACACGGGTACCCCGGTTATATGTTTGCGTAGGTGTCATATTTGGAAGCTTATAGCTATGGAGCCATTTAACCGAATTTCATAAATGATCAGTAAAACGACACAAAGGGACTTTAATTTCCTAGATCCGAGGTTTCAATACTCTATTAGTATTGGTTTTGGAGCTACAAACGTTTAAAGTTGCTAGTGGTCACCCGGGTACACGGTTATACATTCTAGGGTTAAAACAGAAAAAGTCCCCAAAGCAAATATAAATCACCAAAATGAGAAAAGGAGTTATGAATATAGTATTCGAACGGAAGCCTTCGTTTGCGAGTCAAAATGAGGCTTTACTAAATTTATTTAATTTCAATGTAGAAAAGCTACTATGTATCATTAACTGATTATACATAGTTGCATTATATATTGTGTAGCTGTTGGATATACTAGTACGTAGAAATATATATTAGCGGAGTTCAGTGTTTGATGCAAGTGGTCTTGTGAGAGTGCGAATGCAAAATATCGTAGCTGTTTTATGAAGCACAAGAACAAAATACAAACAGTTTTATAAAACATATAAGATATTTTGCATTTACACTTTCACAGGACCATTTACAGCAAACACTATCTTCACTATTAAAAAGCATTTAATGATTTGTATTTTTATCAATATATCAACTAATATATATTACGGATTTAATTTATTGGACAAATATTTACATTAATAATTAAAAAAATTAAAATAACAAATTTAATATAAGCCAGATGTTACATATAGTCTGTCGAATGAATATCATAGGAAATATATTAACACAAGCAAAGTAGCAAAACACACTATAAACTATATACATTGTAGTCAGCATGCAGAAAAAACTATAATTCGAATTCTATTACTAAATTCATTAATTCAAATATTTTCTTACGGAAATGGGACCTAGCAGAAAATTCGTAAAATTAAAACTAAAATTCGTAAATATTTAATAAGAAAAAAATCTAATTTTTTCTATTAAAATTTTGTATTGTTAATTTTAAAAATCAAACAAAAAATTAATAAAATGTAAAAACAAATTCAAACACATGTGTGTTAAAATAAAAACCTGTGATAATTATTTCTGTGCAGTCACGCTTTAATTTGTATTACATAGAAAATGTATGAACACTCTTTGTCAGCAATGGTTGTGGTATCGATATATATAATTTTTTAAACATATGTAGCTGCAGATTTTAAGGGTCTTAGCTAATTAAAAATCACGAAGTCATCTAATTAGCAAGGCTTAAATGTCACACTATATATTTACTGTAACACAGGTAAATTCACAACAACATATTATGGACATAGATATATTTATACAGTAACACAAGAAAATATAAATATATTTATTTAGTTTTACCATTTTAGATGTTAAAATATATTGAATGTGCCATTTGGTGGTGGTGTTTCATTTCGTATTTTTATTTCAACACATGTATCTTGTGCATGTGCACATTTGGTGTGGTTTCTAGCAATAACATACCACAAATTTTTAAAGTTGCGACCTAGTAGAAAAACACTACATAACATAGAAATATGTGGCAAAAGTTTAAAACTCAAAACAATCATGTATGAGCACAGAGTGCTAAATTATGTGATGCAGAGGTCAACCTTTGCTCTCAAGCATTACATAATCTGTACCAAAGCAGAGTAACGCAGTGGGCTATAGATACATACCTATTTACCAGCAGAATGGAACCCATACTTGCTGCGATGCACTGCGCTTCATCAGCACTTCATTGCAGTGGCGAAATTTAAAGAATATTAATTACCAGCATCAGTAACAAAAATTTTAATAACATATTTAGTAACACCGGCACACAAAAAAGAAAAATTTATCACTATATTTGATCAGAACCACTTACCTACATGTGTTTTGACGCCCGCTTGGCTCATAAGCGATCAAGCTTTCGAATAAAGTTTCAGAAGTTGGAAAAATCAGGAAAGCTGCAATTTGTCTTAATTTACTCGAAATTTTGAGGGTATAGGAGTTAATCTGAGCTCAAATTCAGATTCAGCAGTTTTTCGAAATTTTGAGGGTATAGGAGTTAATCTGAGCTCAAATTCAGATTCAGCAGTTTTTCGCAATTTACTTACTCTTCATTTGAGATTGTATAATCAAACGGCCTCCAGGTTCGGATTCACCGCGTCAAAATAGATAGATAGATAGATCGGTCTTGGCAAATTTACAGTCCATTTTTTAGCGTGCCCCTGCACCGATGTATTGGCAAAGCAGAAAAGTGGGGTATACATTTGAGCAGACCCACCAACTTATATGTATTTTGACGCGCTGAGTGTTAATTTAAGGCCAGTTTAACTCGTACACCCTAAAATTTCGAGTAAATTGCGAAAAACTGCAGTTTTCCAGATTTTTACAACTTTTACAACTTTATTCGAAATCTTGATAGTTTACGAGCCAAACGGACTTCAGATTGGGATTCAGGGCATCAAAAAAAAATGTAGGTAAGTGGTTCTGGTCAAATGTACAGATATATTTTTCTTTTTTGTGTGCTGGTTTTATTACACATTTTATTAATATTTCTACTTTGTTTAAGGGTCTTTGGATTAATAACTCAGGAACCTGCAAGAGTACCACATGGAGATTTAGTGACGACATAGTGGAGGGCTTAAACATTAAAATATATGTTTTTGAAAATTTTAAAAATACTTTTTTCTTAGTTACAGCATCATTATTCGCGGATTATGAAAAAACAGCTTCTATAATTGTGATAACTTTTTTTATTTCTATAGCGGTTAAAGCATTTTTATAATACCTTTAAAACAGACATGAAGCATTCGTCTAGCTTAGATATTAAAAAAGCTATAAGCACGTATATGAAAGTAGTTTCAAGCAAATTTTGTCATTTTTCATACATTAAATGCATCATAATTTCTGAACAACTGCAAATATTCCTCTAATTTTTTTTGGGGGGAAATGTTGGATCTAGAAGACTTAAGTACTATACCTAGTTTGGTTTAATTCGGAGGGGGTCGGGCCTAATCACTCGTTGGTTTTATATGGAATAAGTCTTGTGCTGTACTTTCAATAATTTTTTATTAATATGATTATTTCGAACGTAGTTACTTGTGAATACAAATTGATTATTAGGCTATTGTTCGTAACGTTTAATCCAGAAAGAATTGGGCATGATTTATATTCCAAGGAACAAGGGAACAAAAATCATCTTAATTTTTGAACGTATACAGCAAAACAGAGTAGCGCCACTTTCGGAAGCCGCTACACTTTCATCTCCAGTGCTGACGTGTATTTTGCTTATCACCACTTGTCAGGAGGTTCTGTTGAACGCATTATTTAATTTTTAATTTTGTTTTTTATTATTACTTTTGTTTATATTTTGCATGTAGGAATATACTTCTGGACACAATGTGCAACTTTCTGTTAGAGTAAAAAACACAGTTTGATCTGATTTTAAATTTGTTTATTGAATTTATTTCATAGGAAAAGTTTGCTTGCTATGTCACAGCCGTACTAAACTTTTAACTTTTATATGTTCTTATTTAATATTATTCGTTTTATTTAAAATAAAAAGTTTTTTTATAAAGGAATTTTATTGTATGACTTGATTGCTTTTTTGTGTAAACTTAATCAATTCCACTTTAACATAGTTTTGATTTGTTGATAATATGTATGAGATGCTACACAAATTGCATCCCAAGATACTGGAACTTCAAAATACGAAAAATTAAAATAAATAAGGTAAATTACCGATTTTCAAATAAATAATAATAGTTTCTATACTGGGCTATCGCTATAGTCTTCCGGGATTTCGTGCCATGCATGAACATTTTCACAATTTAGTGGCAAATTATCGTAAACGAAATATATTTTTTAGTTTGTTCTATTATTAATATTTTATAGTCATACGAATAGTTAAAAATAGTCAAAATGTTACAATAATTGATAATGAAAAACAAAACTTTTTCTAGACACGTAAAAATTTTACCATTAAGTAATTATCTCTTCAATTCAAAACCTACACGCAAAGAAAGTATATGGTTGTGGCATGGTTGCGTCAACAATGTCACGTTTCCCGATATAGCTTATGGTTTTAGCAAATAAGTTATTATTGTTTTAAGCAATTGTGAACCTTAATTAGCTTACGACAAAAAACTCATGATTAGATTTAATTGCAAAGAGGTATGTCTAAATTTAAGATATTTACGTCACAAATAATAATGAAAAATTTCGTAAAAAAATCTTGATCCATTTTTGTACCATTTGCAAAACAAACGAGCAAAGTTTAGGCAGTTTTTGTTATTCCATCGAAATTTAGGAAATCATGATACAGTGAAATGAAAACAAAAATCCGGAAATTTGCGATAATGCCACCTCCAAGTATTAGTAATCATTTTTTTGTTGGGTCCATAGTTTAATATTAATATCTTAATGATTTTTTTGAAAAAAATATTTTTTGTGTGCAATTTTGTATCTTTAAATATTTAGTAAAAATCTGAAGGGACAAAAATCGAATAACTAAATATTTATATACTAAATATTTAAAGATAAAAGAATGAATAAAGTTAGATAAGAACGTTTCGAATAAAGTTTCCCTTATTTTATCGAAATCGATGCTCAAATTTCGATTTTATTCACAACTACCTCCACCCGGTGTGGTTTGCTAATCTGTTCTTTTGCAGACATAGGAAAACTAATAATTACCTTGTATGACGATAACCGTCGTACATCTCTGATACCCTAAAGCTTTTGCTGGAAATTTCACTGTATTCTAAGGATAAGCCACGTCAAATTTTGTGGTATTAGTGCTGATATAAAAATAATAATTATTATTTTGTATGGAGATAGCCATCTTCCCCTTCTCATATACCAGCAACTTTGTTTTAAAAATAGCAATTTGTTCTAAGAGTACCCCACATTAAATTTTGAGAGCTTCACTATTGTAGATGTTCTGATATAAAAATATTAATAGTTACTTTGTATAGGGGTATACGTTTGCCTATACTATACCACTAAAATTTCACGATTTTCTAAGAGTAACCCACATCAAATTTAGAGAGACTCATTCTTATAGTTGTACAGATATAGGAAAATTAATAATTACCATTTACGGAGACCCATCTCCCTCCATGATACCATCAAGATTTTGCTAGAAAATGCAATTTGTTCTAAGAGTAACCCACATCGAATCTTTCGAGCTTAACTATTGTCTTTGTGTTCCAATAGTAATGCTAATAATTATTTTTATGGGGGGTACCCGTTGCCTTGCTCCTATACTAAAAATATTTTACTGTAAATTGCATGCTATTCTAAGAATATCACATATCGAATTTTGAGAGCCTGACGCTTATAGTTGTACAGATGTACGGAAATTATTAATAACGTCGTATGGGGTACCCGCTTCTCCATCCGATACCTTCGAGATTTCGCTACAAATTGCACTATCTTATATAGATAAAGGAAAACTACCACAATGAATCTGCTTCCTCTGTATATACACAAACAAACAAATAAATATGCAAACACAGATTAATTTTTATATACATGCGTATGTAAATTTATTGGCGGTACTTCATTTAGATCAAAAATAGCATATATGGCATATATGCATACGACATAACACGCTTACATTTTAAGCCATGCAGATAAAAAATTGATTTTTCCTCAGTTTTACTTAGAATTTCATCAAAAATCGAATAGTGTCTTTAGAGTTAAAATCGAACTATAAACTAAAAAGTTATAGGCAAAAAACTATAAAAGGTCACGACAAAAACCAATTTTCTATTTTTAAAGACATATATCTTCTAAACTATGAGACATACAGAATCAAGGACATTATTTCTTTTAATTTTGCGACAAAACTCAATGCTCTTAAACTGTTGAAATCGGATGACATTTAAGAAAGTTAAAGTCCTCAAATTTGTTTGAAATCCAGGGTGGTTAACTTTGTTCCACTGTGTCTTCGTACGTGCTTAAGCTACAAGGCCACAGATACGGCTTATACAGCGTGTCTCCCCCACTAAAAATATTTCGAGTTTCAGATAAATCGCACTAGCAGCTTAGAAGTTCCAGATTTATCACCATTTAGTTTGAATTCCCCACTGTGTATTGTAGGGATTTTAAGTTTGCACGCATGAAGAGATTAAAATAGGCAAAATAAACATTTTACTTCTATACTTTTCCTCCTAGTTGCCATATTTCTTATCTGAATTTCATAAGCGACAGCTTTCTTGAAAGGTTTTAGAACTTTCTTATTTACTGCCGAAACATTTGTTTCCAAAAGGGGTACAAGATGGCGCTAATCAAATATTTGTTAGAAATTTGTACAAATTCGACATAAGATGAAATTTTTACAGTTTTAAATACTCTAGTAAAATAAGGAGGCAACCTACCTAAACAAAATTCAGGAAGAACAAAAAATCATATTTAGAGGTTTGGAGGGTCAAATTGGTGATTTTCGTTAGTAGCTGATAAATAACGCTAAATTTTTGGATAGCTTTGCGTGCCCCTGCCGCTGAGTGGTAGCGATACTAGCCTATCAGTCCAGAAGTCGTGGGTTCGATTAAGTCCATAGGCCCTGTGTGTTTTCCGCACACAAGCTAATCGCTTCGCGGGTTTTGTTTGTAAAAATATATAATAAAAAAGTCATAGAACATATATTGTTTTCGAGGGCCCAAAGAATAATTTTTCTTTTGTGGTTATACATATTTCTTATTGTATCTCCAAAAAAATTTAACTAACAATAAGTAGTCAAATCTTAACTTTAAAATTTAAATTTTTAAGTTCAGCCAATGCCAGATAAAAATATTTGTTTCAGGGGTTGGTTCTTTGGTTGTCTTACGTCTCTTGTGTTCCGCTGAGAGCAAGAGTGTCCCTCCTTCTCAGCCGAGTGTGGCCTCTAAAGTTAATGATGTTTCAGGCTACGGGATTTAAGTGCAACGCAAGATTCTTATGTATCTTGTCACGTGTTTAGAACACACTGTCTTAACCAGCGCCACATCTAAATCTCTATGAATTCGCTTGTTGTTGACATACCATGGGGCTGCTGTAATCGTCATCTTTGAATTTTTTCAACATTTGATGCCGAGGCAGTGCCCCATAATGGATACCGTAGAACCATATTAGTTTTAGAATGGTGTTTTATAGAAGAAGTTTATAATCCAGGCTTAGTGTAGAGTTCCATCCAATGAGACAATTCATTTGAACTGCTTTTAATTTTATTTGGGTGACCTTTGCATATATGTGGGACTTCAGTGTTAGACAGTGGTCAAGATGAACACCGAGATATTTTACTTCAGTGTGTTGATCTATATTTTGGTTATTTATTTGTATAGGTGGGCAAGTTTCTCTGCATAATGTAAAAGTAATATGTAGAAATTTTTGACCGTTAATTTTTATTCGCCATTGTTCCAACTGGGGTATATACTGTATTTATATGTGTATGTTACTGCTTACCGGCAAATCAGAAGCATATACAAAGAAAAGACAAATCAATCCATTCGTAGTTAAATTAATCCCAAGCGGTGTCAAAAGTACGGTAATCCCGGTTTATCTAAAATCAAGTACAGAAAGATTAATTCAAGTTGGAATATGCAAGTACAAAATACTTAATTTTAGCCTGATTAGCCTCTATTCATGTAAAAAATTCTTATTTTAAGTAAGAATATGTTTATAAACTTTATACACAGTCGTTCTCTAACTGTGTTGGTATTTTGCTTGATGGTAACCACATTTCACTATTGTGCTCTTGTTGTTGTTTATTTTCGTTGCTCGGCCATAGCCAAGAAGTAGCTGGCAAACGTCGTATTACATGTAGATGCAAGCCCACTGTATACTTGAATCAATCTTACCGCGAATTGTATTAGTCCTATTGTTTAGAATAGGAGAAAGATCCCGTGCAAAGACCGGCACTGAGACACCTAGTGTATCTTTTGTGCCATTGTATCAATCCTAACTGCGTACTTTAATCCATCCGCCGCGTACTTAAATCAGGCCCGAATCGGAGTAACTTTTACTTATTTGATCCTGGAACAACAGACTTGAGAATTTATAGTTTTACTACTTATATAAATTTAAAATTTTTACTTAAAATTTGTTTTTTTTCATTCCTAGTATTGAACTTAGCTCATCATGTTTGTAAACCAACGCCTTAGACCACTCATCTTACTCAGTATAGAAAAAACGACAGCTAAAATCCATTTTAAACCAGCAGCATGTAATACGAATTTTGTAGGCTATTAGTCGGCACTGCACGAACAGAATAACCAATAAAAAAATAACAACATAAGCATATCATGCGATTGAAACTATCAACAAGCAAACAAATACCAACACACTACGACTGTGTAAGAAGTTTATACCAATTGGAGTACGTAAAATAAGCATTTTTGTACACAATTTAAGAATTTTGTTATTGATTCAAGGTTTTTTATGTGATTATTCCGTTTTTGGCTTGATTTAAAAACATTTTAGTGTTATTCGAATATAAATTTTTTAGTACGACTCGTAATCAAAGTAAGTAGAAAATACTTGAATTTAGTAAGACGTTTTTCTTTCTGTGTATCAGATATAATTACCTCCCTTAACAACAAATTTTAGCTCAGTTAAGTAGCCTTTTAAAAGCTTAAAGGTGTTTGCGGGTAGGTTTTGCTTTAGTTTATGTATTAAACCTTCGTGCCATACTTTATCAAATGCCTGAGAAATATCGATGAAGAGCGCAGAACAATATATTTTTTCCTCGAAGGTTTTTTTAACCACATTCACGAGTCTATTTGTTTGTTCAATCGTGCTATGTTTTCTCTTAAAACCGAATTGGTGGTCTGGAATCATTTTTAACAATAAAAAAGTTCTTTGTTGCTACTATAATCACATTTACAAATCTTGTTTATCTCATATTCAAAAATCGTCATAATATAAAATATTTTTTGTGTTATTGCATCTATGCACATTTTTCCTATTTAAGTAAATATCTAAATCAATCTCTCTGTGGATACAACAATCGTCATGATAGAAAATTAAAAATTTTTGTGTACATATTTAATATATGTATATCATATATTAAATATTTATGTTTTCGTCCATAAATGCATATGTACGTAAATTGTATCAAATCTAAATTTATGTATGTTATCATAGATGCATCAGATATTGTTATTCAAATTGTAACAATATGTGATGCATCTATGATGAACATAGAAGTTCACTATATCAAATAATAATTTCCATTATTTTACATTTTTAGAAATAGAACAAAAAGAACAATTTGTTGTTGATGTAACCAAAAAAAGTAAATACTTATTTTAATTCTCTTGTTTTATGTAATTTCTTTTGTTTTACATTCACAAATCTATGCTATGTATGTTCTAATATAAATATTTGTAATATTTGTGCTCTAGTTGGTTAAACATACTTGTAATAGTTTTCTTTCAAATGCTTTTGTTGTACAGGCCTTAGGTAAAGAAAATTTTTTATGTCCAATTGTCCGGAAAAAACATTGTTTATTTTTGGTATTAAATATTGCAATTAAATAGAAGCACTATTTGTTAAATTATGCAAATTTATATACATACAAGCAAAAAATAACAAAATCATTGAAAATCATTTAATGAAGAAAATTATGAATCCAAATTAATTTTTAGGCTAAGGTTTGTAACGTTTAATTCAGAAAGAATTGGGCTTAATTAATATTTCAAGCAACAAGGGAAAAATTAAAATCAACTTAATTTTTCACCACACACAGCACAACAGAGTAGTGGCACTTTCGGAAAATTATGATTTTTTTCTGATATATATTTAATTTTTGTTTTTAATGCTAAATACTGTACATTATAGTGGTCGTTATTGGCGTAGCTAGAAATATTTCCTGGAGGGGCTGATGCCCACATTAGTCCATATATCTAGCATATTTAGCCCTCCAGTGATGGTCGTAATTAATTAAAATTGGATTTTTTTCAAGTTTGATACCATAAATCGACAATAAAAAAATTTTCAGGGCAATCAGTTAAGATTAAGGCATGTCGAACGACCACCAAATTTTGCGCAAATGCTCTTTTTCTACCTTTTATGTCTTATAACTTAATAAATATATTATAGTTGCAACAAAAAAAAATATTAAAAAAAAGTTGTTACATGTGAACACCCTTTGCCTTACCGTCTTTTATCGAAATCGCATATTTAATAAACATTTTCGTGTTGCTCTAGTTATTGGGCATGTTAAACGCTAATCTGCACTTATCTTTTTTTAATCAACTCTAGTTTTCAAGATATACTGTTCTGTCAAAGTTTAAAGCACTTGCACGATATATACAGGGTGGCGTTGAATTGGCAATATGGTTTAAATTGTTTATAAGTTTATTATTTATGCGATTATTATTATTTTTTTAATACAGTATAATACTGGGTAATTTTTCTTTATTATTAATTTCGAAAAATGATATCCTGTAAGTAAGCATTTTCTGCTTCGCATATACGTGCTCTTTTTGAACGCAAAGAAGGGATTTGTGTTTATCAGCCTATGTAATATGTATGTTGACTCCTTTTCGGCACTATATAAATCGAACGCGTGTGCCAATTTTGATGATTCTTACGTCAATCGATTTGTGCGAATCCTGCAAGTATCACTAAATATGACAATAGTCACAAGTCCAAAATTTGGATAGGTATGAATTTGCAACTGCCAAATATCAAATAAACTATGGGACTCAGCCCTAAATTAATTAATCGTTTCTTGGTAATTTTTGTTAGTTTGACTACCTTTGTAAAGCTCTATATTGGTCAAAGTTGGAACGAATAAGTTGTAGTATTCTCTCAGGACTGTCAGTTGGTAAAGTTTCTAGAGTCAGTTTTTCGGATATGTCATGAACGGTCGGTTCTTTTGTTGTTTTATCAGCCATTACTTCATATATAATGAATCCTTAATTTTTCATAACGTCATTATAAGTTGGTAGTTGAGATAATGGTAGCTTATCTGGTAAACCAAACACAATGCAGGGCTTCGATTGTCGTGTTTTGACTTGTGACATTTTACTGTAATAAAGTGAAATATATGTGCAAAAGTATTACAATAATTACTTGAACCGTTAAGAGGAAATTAAAAATACAACTTACATGAGCCTTATTTCTTAGTCTCAGCTGTAAGATTCAAAGTGTCTTACAGTAGAAATAGGAAGCGCGTGAGTTGAACGATAACGTTCGAATATTGTTTGAAGAGAGTTTTGAAGTGACCTCTGCAGTGTCCCAAAAATCCGCGTCTTAACAGGGTCGTTTCAAGCTCTTCTATCTAACTTTTTTTGACTAATTTCAAGAATTTTGCCAAACTTAATGATGTTGGGGGCACCTCTATATATACTTATAATGGGTGATTTTATAAGAACTATCGGAAAGTAAAAACCAAAAAAAACACATAAAATTCAGAAAAATGCATGAAATATTTATTTGGATCGATAGTTGGGTCGATATAATTTAATGTTTGAAGATTATTTCATGCAAATGTTGGCCGCGGCTGCGCCTCAAATGGTCCATCCGCTTAGTCCAATTTTGGCATACTCTTTCCAACATTTCGGCCGGTATCTCACGAATAATGTTGGCAATGTTGGCTTCCAGTGCGTCAATCGAAGCGGGCTTGTCGCTATAGACATTAGCCTTAACATAGCCCCACAAAAAATAGTCTAGAGGCGTTAAATCGCACGATCTGGTCGGCCAATTGACTGGTCCCAAGCGTGAAATAAACTGTTCACCGAACTCGCCTCTCAATTGGTCCATTGTTTCGCGTGCTGTGTGGCATGTGGCACCGTCTTGTTGAAACCACATGTCATGCAAGTCAAGCTCTTCCATTTTGGGCAGAAAAAAGTTTGTTATCATCGCACGGTAGCGCTCACCATTCACAGTAACGTTGTGATTCGCATCATCTTTGAAGAAATACGGCCCAATGATGCCGCCAGCCCATAATCCGCACCAAACGGTTGTTTTTTGTGGATGCATTGGTAGCTCTTGCAATGCTTCTGGCTGCTCTTCACTCCAAATACGGCAGTTTTGCTTGTTCACGTATCCATTCAACCAGAAATGAGCCTCGTCGCTGAACACAATTCTTCGATAAAAAACTTTCTTAACAGAGCACGCATTTTGGTAATAAAATTCAATAATTTGCAAGCGTTGTTCGTTTGTAAGACGATTCATGATTAAATTATAGACCAAACTGAAGATGTTTGACAGTGACACAAGATACAAAACGTGCGTGAGCTGTCAAAACTAGTGTTGCCAAAAAGATAATAGCAAAAAAATCACTCGTTATATATCATGTGACAAATGATATTTTCTGTGGTTATTTAGGAGTTAAAAGAGCAAATGTTTACAGGTATCAAAATGCGATTGCTGACGTAGATGAACACACTTAATTATACCCTTGCTTCATAAAACAATAATTTAATTTAATAGAAAGCAAATTAACGAAAACATTATTTGGACTATTGTTCTACTCATTTTCATTATTATCAAAACAGGCTCTGAAAATATTGAAATAATTCTGTATATTAAATTTAACCCTCATGATATATCTAATAGAAAATATACATATGTATATATTTTTCTTATCTTTCATTTTTTCCTACTTCTCTTACTTTAATATGTGTAAATTAATCAAAATAATTAGGTATCGGAGATGAAGAAATACTTCATAAGGGATAACACAGCTAAGAACCTTTGTTGTACAAATCAACAATATTACCATTGTAGATTTGTTCGCATGGAAATTAATTCTCCCTAATTCATTAATATAATGAAAGCAACAAAAGCTACAATACTTACAATTAAACATACTTACAAACATACTAATATTATTTTGAAAAGATTAAACAATCTCACATGTTTTAAAGCAAAATAATAAGTGGAAGGTAGTCATGTGTTTGATAGCAGAGAACAAAAAACATATGATATAAAAGAAATTTGAATGCTTTTTTTAATGAGAAATGATATATGTAGAAGTTCACAAAGGATTGTCAGGAATGTTTAATTTTTGAAGATTTTGATTTGTATCTTTCTCATACTTTGCTGTTTCTTCTAAGGCAGCATTAATTTTTTATTTTGCTATATTTCTTATATATTAGACTAAGATACTTAAAATAATTGTCAAGGAGTCAAAAATTCACATCAATAAATATGTATATATATTTTTCTCTTTTTATTTTTATTTTATTTTATTTATGTCTATAGACTATAAATCCTTACAGACTAAATATATTATACAAGAGTAATTACATTAAATATTTAATTACAAAATAATATTTCGTTTTATAATATCATTGGTCTCAGAGATATTTGCACAGAAAAAACAAATTCGTTGAGACAACTGAATTTGTTGTTAACCCTCATACGATCTTCGGGTGAAATTTCACCCATTTTAAGTTTTAAAACCGTATATCTCTTAAAAATTTTATCGGATCGAAATGAGACCTTTTTCTAATTTTCTAAATTGATATTTTACACCAAAAAACGGTACAGATTTAGAAAAACTCATAAGTATTATTTGTGGGAACCTTTCTGTGGTAACCTTTATGACAGAAATAAAATATTTCTGGCAGCACAGTTCAACCATATGTTTTTTATGTGTTTTTTCCATGTGATGATTTGCAAAATTATGTAATTCCGTTATTCCACATGCGTCATTTGAAAATAATTTTTGTTGGCGTAAATTTTGTAATACAAAGAAATATACATAGTGAATTTTGCAAAAAAATATCGAAAATGTCTACAACAAGAAAGGTAAATAAAAAGGTAAATAATAAATAAAAATATTTTCGAAAAACAAAACAATTTATTTTTAGCGTTTACTTGATGCTGAAATTGAGCATTTAATGGAAAGTTGGGAAGAAAGTGATGCAGCAGACGACTCTGTTACAGATTCTGAAGATTATGTTCCCGATGAGTTGGTTGAGCAAATTTCGCATTCTTCCAGTGATGAAAGTGAAGAAGAAGAGTTAGATGTACCCACTGAAGCAAGTAGTTACATTTCATCCAAGGACAAAAAGGTTATGTGGTCCACTGAGTTGCCAAGTACTTTTGGACGACCATGTGCAGAAAACATTATTCGGGATCGAGTTGGAATAACTTATTACGCTTCTAGTCGCATTGCTAGTATAAGTTATGCATTTAATGTATGTTTTCCTGAAACTTTACGGAAAGTTATTATAAAATATACGAATGTGGAGGGTCTTCGTGTTTATCAAAATGATTGGAAAGATATTGACGATGTCTCATTACAATCATATTTTGGTCTACTTATACTGGCGGGCGTGTATAAATCACATGGCGAGTCACTGGATAGCTTGTGGAATGAAGAAACGGGAAGGCCTATATTTCGTTCAACGATGTCATTGAAACAGTTCAAAAAGCTAAATCGAGTTATAAGATTTGACGATAAAGCTAGCAGAACAGAACGCAGAGCTCGTGATAAGTTAGCTCCAATTAGAGAGCTATGGGACAAATGGGTGGATAATCAACAACGTATTTATGTTCCACATGAAAACATAACTATTGATGAGCAACTATTGGCATTCCGAGGTAGATGTGCATTCAAACAATATATGCCATCGAAGCCTGCCAAATATGGCATTAAATTTTGGGTACTTTGTGACAGCGTCACAAATTTCGCCTGGAATTTACAAGTTTATACTGGTAAGTCAACTCCTGATGCAGCACCAGAAAAGAAACAAGGTCAGAGAGTGGTTCTTGACCTTATAAAAGATCTAAAAGGGCGAAATATAACGTGCGACAATTTCTTTACAACATACGATCTTGCTGTCGAATTGCTAAAAAGAAAAAACACCATTGTGGGCACAGTTCGGTCCAATAAAACGTTTATGCCACAATCAACTAAACAAGAACTTCGTAAACGTTCAGTTTTTTCCAGCATGTTTTTTTTCAATGACAAAATTTCACTGGTGCAGTACGTTCCAAAAAAATATAAGACTGTCAATGTCCTAAGCACTTTTCATCATAACAAATCGGTATTGGATGGAAGGAATAAGTTGCCAGAGATTATTTCGTTTTATAATGAAACTAAAGCAGGTGTAGACACTTTAGATCAGCTGGTGGGTACATACACAGTGAAACGAAAAACTAATCGCTGGCCTCATGCAATGTTTAGCAATATGATTGACATATCAGCAATTAATGCGTACGTTTTATGGCAAGAAATGAACAATGATTGGAAAAAAGGAATATTACACAAAAGAAGGTTATTTCTTCATGAACTGGGAATGGAATTGGTTAAGCCAGAAATTCAACGGCGATCTCATCTACCAAGGTCCGATTCTGCAATAATTTTGCTCAACACCATACGCCAATCAGACGAAGAGCCCTCTACGTCATCATGTGGGAAAAAAAGAAAAATGACTTCAGGGGCCCGATGTGAACTGTGCCCGAAAAACGATAGAAAAGCCTATTCGGCATGTACATCTTGTCAAAAATTCATATGCGGACAACACAAAATTGCATATTTTATATGCAGCAACTGTAACCAAAACAATTAGTTTTTATTATATAAAAGCTAAAAATATGTACCTACATCCTATGGAATTTAATGGATAATTTAAGTTTATTTTTTATTGTTTTCTTATTAATTATATTTTAATAAATATTACTTAAACGGTTATTAAAAAACTGAAAAAAATATATATTTTCATTAAAAAATTGGTAAAGGTTATACATGGGTGTTTTTTCACCCGAAGAACTTTACTGTAACTTATTTTGAGGATCGTATGAGGGTTAAAAGAATTTTGACCGTCGCATCAACTAGTATAGAATTCTTATTGAAAAATAAGTTATTTTACAATAATAAATAATTGCCAATGCGAACTGTTTAATCGGTCATGTTTATCAGTGATAATAAAATTAAACACTAGTTAGTTGCAATAACCGATAAAAGTAGTTGCAAATAAAAATAATCGGTACTAAAATCCATTTCATAATATAGTATTCGGCTGCGCTCATCATATTCACTACTTAGTCATGACAAAAGCTTACGATCGGTTGATCTACTCAATTTAAGAATTATCAGAATCATATCTTTCTTATAATTACGCTCTTATAGTAATGAGCACGAACTGGTTTTTGGATTCATAGAGAATTGATAGATTCAGCTAATATTTTATCAGTCTAGCCATTTTTCAACCAATTTTTTTTCTGGGTGTATAATATGATAATATTTATTGACATTTTCACATATGCGACGAAAGGAGCCATTATTAGAGCATATACAGATCTGTAGTAATATAGACTTATTAGCTAAAAGTTACGATTTAGCCTAGTTGGTACGCAAAAGTTAATTTTACCAAGTATGAACTCAGAATCGACATCACCGCAAATTAGTCTAAGAAGAAAGGACTTACTCAGCATTACATGACTTTTTAAAGTTGGTTGGTACATATGAACTCCATCCAAGACGTCCTAAACAAAATATCTAAAATTGCTTCTGTACCGATTCAATACGGTTTATATGAATATAAGAGAAAGGACCCCATATAATTCATCAATATTCAAGAATAGGCCGAATTAAAGAAGTATAAAGTTATTTCGTATTATATGTGTCTGAAAATTCTTTAGATCAACGTTTCATAAAACCTAGAATAACTTTATCTTTGTTGACAGTTAGTGCAATCTGATCACGGAAATCAAGCCTGTGATCTAACAAAAAGCCCAGATCTTCTAGAGATGTTCCATTAACATAGTAGCGAAAATCTAATATGTTTATTTGATAGAAGGTCATATGCTTACATTTTTTTTATATTCACGTCCATTTAATTCATTCTAAGCCATTTGGAAAGTTTATGAATATCAGACGTTATTAAAAGTTAATCGTTAGAGTCTTTCATAATTTTAAATTGTTTGACATCGTCTGCATACATTAGTACTTCAGAAGGCAGGTAGGTCATTTTTAAATAACGTGAACAGTATGGCACCCAGATGGTTTCCCTGAGGATCGCCACAAGGAGCTTCGATGTATATTGAAGTAACATTTCCGAACTCTTTTTACTTGTTGAGTTCTATTAGAAAGATAGGAGCGCAACCAATTCAGGGCTGTTGTACTAAGTCCCGTAAGTGATAATTTGTAAAGTAACAATTCTTCTACGCATCCGAGGCAAAATTTCATCCATAAAAAACGTTATTTTTTCTTTTACTTTTATTTATTTTTTTTTTTTAAATTTTGTTTTATTTTTTTCGTTTCTCATCGGTCATTTTGCAAACAAGCACGGTTGTCTTATAATATCAGAGTTATAAAGATGTTATTTATGACACTTAGTTCAACAGTCATAACTATAACTTAAGAACAATTTTGGGGAATGTTGGTAATAGGTATGAAGGTTTTAAAATTTACCACTTGAATGCCTTAATTCTACCAAAATAGATTATATGAATTTTATACTATCAAATTGTAATAACGATCTTCTTTGTGTTTCTGAAACATGATTTGATCTTGAATCTAATTATGATATTCATAATATTATAAACTTTAATTTAATTCGCCATGACAGAAGATCTGGCGAAAAGGGAGGAGGTGTTGCAATTTATTATGAAAAAGGGTTGAAGCATAAAATGTTCTTGAAATCTGAGTTAGATAATATTATTGAGTTAATTGGCGTTGAGTTTCAGGACTCTAATTCCACTAAATGTTGTGTAGTGTATGTCTACAATCGTCATAAGCTATATGTACTTGATGGATTTTTTGACAAGTTGAATTGGATTGCGATGAATTATGAAAACCTAATTGTTTGCGGTGACTTTAATATTAAATTGTCGGTTGTCAATGCAAGAACATATAATTTTCTGGATGGCATGAATTCAAGTGGTTTGAACGTCATTAACTCTTGCTATACCAGATTCGCACCCAATGTTAAACCTACTCTACTAGACCTTATTTGCACCTCTAGTATTTCACTAATCATTCATTTTGACCAGTTTTCACTTGCCTACATTTCTCACCATGATATGTTATTTCTTGTAATTGATATTGATCTTGATCTGATTTTGAATGAATTAATGTTATTTGCGAAACACGTTCCTTTGAATAAAATAAAAATTAGCAACTTTAACCAGCCTTGGTTCAATGAAGAAGTTAAGTTTGTTATTTGGTGGTAACCTCTTTACCTTTAACCCATTTAGCACTGAAGAGGTTGATAGATCAATTTCGGCAATTAAGTTCACTGCAGTTGGTTATGATGGTATTGGTATTAAATTCATAACGCTTATGTTACCATTTATACTTCCCTCAAGTACTCATATCTTTAACCATATCATTACAACATCCACATTTCCTAATGATGGGAAAATTGACAATGCTATTCCAGTTGCTAAAAAGATTCAGCCTTCTGTTCTGAAGACTCGACCTATTAGCATCCTGTCATGGCTTCCGAAAGCTTTTGAAAGATTATCTTCTAACCAGATTATAAATTATTTGCAATGTCAAAAGCTTTTATCTGACAATCAATCTGGCTACCGTGCTGCAAAAATTTTTGGTACTGCCATACTGAAGATCTTGGAAGATATTCGTTTATCTTTTGATAATAGTGAACTTACTATTGTAGTTCTTATTGATTTTTCAAAAGCTTTTGATACTGTCAACTATAACGTGTTATTACTTAAGCTGTTTTGGTTTTAGTAAATATGCTGCCAATCTCATTAGATCATACCCAGCAAAAACTTTTTTCATTTTGGGTAGTACTTTATTAATGGGTTACAAAGTAATGAGTGGTATTTATTTATCTTATTACTATGCTTCAAGTTAGAACTACTAGTGAGTTTTTAATAAAATTAGTACGTATTTTTATCATTATCTGAAAGTAGTTACAGTTTGTTGATATGTATTAATAAAATAAATAGACGACCACTTTTTGATTCAACATGTGTTTGTATATGAAAACTAATTCAATAATAGCTGAATGAGTAAAGTTCTTGTCTTCATATCTGAACGGGCACAGGGTCAAGAAAATAAAATGAAATTGAAAAAATATAAATAAGATATAAAGCGTATAATATTTTTTTATTTTTAACTTGTTTATTTAACTGCTTATTTTTTAGCTTCAAGTAAGCCAAATAATAAATAGGTAATTGCTGTGACAATGTAAATACATTTGTATAGGGTAACCCTTTTTTTTGGACTTCTCAAACAAAAATAAGTACTTATCGAGTCAAATTGTAAGTAGTTATGACTTAAATCCTGATATACTTTTTTGCCTACAAGTAAGCAAAGTTTTTGCTTGGTATCTTTCTGATCGCTACCAACTAGTTACTTCAAAGTCGCCATTCTCAACACTAAAACCCATGTTAAGTGGAGTTCCAAAGTGTTCTATACTTGGCCCTTTACTTTTTAGCATGTTTATTAATGATATTGTGTACTGTTTTAAAAATTCCAGCATACACTTATATTCACATGATGTTCAAATTTAATTATCATGGCCTTTGGGGCTAGTTGAGGACTTAGTTTGTCGTCTTAGTGAACATCTGAATGAGATTTGTGTATGATCTTTTAACAATAATCTTAAATTAAACATATCAAAACAAAACTCAAGCTATTTCGATTCATGTTAGAGGATACACTAATAATATCTTGCCGGAAATTTGCATGCAAAATGATGTTGTCAAATATGTAAAAAATGTAAAAAATCGAGGTATCGTTATTAATTCTAAGCTTAATTGTAAGGACCATGTTAGTTACTCCATTACTAGAATGTATAGCGTTCTTCGAAAACGATGGTACTCATCAACATTTATATCGAGCGATATTAAACTAAAACTAGCAAAATCTCTAATAGTCTAATGGCGTGTCAAAATTCAATTTCTTAAAATTTTAGCTTAAATTAAGCCGCCTAATGAAAAGCAGATTTTCTTTTTCTTCCTGCCTAACAGGAACAGGCTTAACAGCTAGTTCAGAAATAAAAATCAATAAAAATGTTCATATATTCATCATTGTATAAAATCATCGCATTTTCTGAAAAAAATCGTCAAATCGTAACTTGCCTATTTTTGAGACTAAAAATAGTCAAAATACCTGTAAATCGTCATATTTGGCAACCGTGTTCATTGTGTATAAATCAGTTTAACATCACATTCCGTTATATCATTTATCACTTTTATGTTCGTAAGCCTTAAATAATTGAGTTTTTTATATTAAATCATTATCAACTGTAAGGTATTATGATATTTTACATTTACGCTTTTACACAAACAAATTATCTTGGTAAAAAAAACCGTACAGTCATTATGCTCTGTGGATTTCTAATTTATTTGTAGTATTTTAAAAAAATCTTTAAAAGAAGTAACATAACTGGCAAAGTGAAAAACAAATCCTTAAGGAGATAATATAATTACTCAAGACTTATCTGGCAAAGTTTGGTTGTTGTAGTTAATTAACTTTTCTTAATAGACCAAACAAAAGAAATTCTGCTTTCTTTTATTCAGTCCTACGTGTATACTGTTTGCACCCTTTCTATTAGTCACCCAGAAGCAACTATAAGATATGACGGAAAAAGTATTTAAGATAATATTATAATCTTAACGATGGATTTAGAGAGGGAAATTTGCATGCAAAATCTAATTTAAACTTGTTGTTGTTTTTTATGAATAAGGCTGTTAATGATTAAACATAATAATAAAAATAGTAAAAAATTATAAATTTGCATTAAGAAATGTAAATAACCCTTTTCGTTTAGTATCAAAAATACCACTCATAGCATATCATTTTTTTGCTTCTTGTGAGTTTTTCATTTATTTATTTTCTTCACTTTTTCAATTGATTCGAAAATAGAGTATACGCTATAATAGTGAATATACTCGTGCAATACGACGTGCGTCTTGTTGAGTAGGCTATTTTGGCATTTTAAAAAATTGCAATACACTCTCAAAATCGGAAGTTATCGATAAAAAAACAATTTTTCGCCCATTCGCTGACAAAAAATATTTTCACTGCGGTGTTTCTGCACAGATTTTCAATTTTTAAACGGTGTCGAATAGAGGAGGACTTACAATAAACCCTAAATGATTGAAATCGGGTGAGTGTAGTCATGGTTACAATTATAAAAAAAAAAGTTCAATGTAAAATTATATATGCAACACATTCCTAGTTTATTTTGGAGCTGCTCACAAAATAAATGGAAAAAATATTTATACTTGCGAAAATTCGCAGAGTATGTACTGACGATTCTACAGTGGACTAAAACTAAATGCATCACATGTGTATTTTCGCAAATCTCAACCGATTTTAAAAGTTTAATGCAATTTAGCTTTGGAAAAATAAGGATAATATACTAAAACAGTTATATTCTAAAAACGCGAAAAAATTATTGCTAAATGTGCAAAATAAATTTTTGCACTTAAATATTATTTAACTTATAAAAAGCAGCAGAATATAATGTATAAGTTTTTTCTTTGTATTTTGGAGCCAAAAAGCACTGGGAATGTGCTCCGTGTTCTATATTACATTGAAATTTCGTGTAACAAAGTCTAACTTTTCCAATCCTCGACAAATTTTGATAACACAGATACAAATATCATCAAACTGCAAGTAACAATTCGAATTGTTAATATGTAATTTAAATTCAAAAATATATTTAATGAAATGAAATTTATTTGCTGGTGTTTAAGCATTGTCTATATGCAGCATTTCATCGGTGCTTTACCAAATCGTCAGTAGACATCAAACACAATTTTGTAAAGTTACGAATCCTTTATCTTACGTACAGACTTTCAAAAACCATTTAAGAAATCACAAATATGTAAATGATTTTCAAAAATAGTCACAGTAGGCTTTGAATATTATACAAAACTCAGCAAATAATTTATATACGATATGAATCAAATTTCTTTTTCTACACCTTTACACAATTAGAAATCCATTGGATAACAATAGAAGTATGTATAATGCTAAATGAAAAATAAAACACAAATTAAACATTTAAGAAATTTATTATTTGACATATTGTCATAATTTTATTATAAATGAAATTTATTTGCTGGTGTTTAAGCATTGTCTATAAGCAGCATTTAATTGGTGCTCTACCAAATCGTCAGTAGACTTCAAACACCATTTTTTCCAAAGTTACAAATCATCTATCTTATGTACAAACTTTCAAAAACCATTTGAGAGTTCACAAATATGTGAATGATTTTCAAAAATAAGCATAGTATGCTTTGAAAATTATACAAAACCCACCAAATAATCTATATTCGATATGAATCTATTTTATTTTTCTACACCTTTACGAATACTGGTAACTAGATTGGGATTAGTATTTATGTTAGCACCTATCATTAGGTGGCGAGTAGGAGCTTGAGAAACCTTCCCACCTCGGTTGGTCTTAGCCATAGGTCTATAGGTTTAAGGGACGTAGATCTATTGGTGCAGTTGAACAAGTGTTCAGCGTCGAGCGGGCTGTGGAGATAATATGGGCATTGATTTAAAGTGCATAGGACTATGCATTCTTGGTAGCAGTTGTGTATACTCCTCCAGGGTGGTCATTAAGGACTTTTTTTAATCTATAACTATTAATAGTTTCGGTGACCGTTTGTTGATGGAACTCTTTCAGGGCTATCGCAATTTTGTTAACGTCGGTTGGAATGGTGTTTCTAATGTTTTCGCGATTGTGCCTAAAATCCTTTGGGATGTGCCTTGGGAGAGGGTCATGCATCAAAATTTGATCAAAATTTGACTAGCATCCCAGTAAAAACTTTCCTTAATGATAGGCTAAACATGATATGAGGATTTAAGTCATAATTACTTACAATTTGACTCGATAACTACTTATTTTTTTTTTGAAAAGTCTAAAAAATAAGGGTACCCCTAGCAAGTGTATTTACATTATCACAGCAATTAACTAGTTACTATTTGGGTTAATTGAAGCTAAAAAATAAGTAGTAAAATAAACAAATAAAATTTTATACACATATTTTTATTATTATTTTATTTATATTTTTAATCTTTTTTTTGACCCAGCTGGGATACGAACCTGTGCTCGTTCAGATGTGAAGACAAGTACTTTGCCCACTGAGCTTTTGTTGAGTTATAAATTTAAGCGCCAAAAATATGTTTTCATATACAAACACATATTGACCAAAAAGTAGTTGTCTATTTATTTTATTAATACATATCAGTAAATTGTAATTACTTTCAGATAATGAGAAAAGTACGTACTAATTTTATTAAAAACTAGGTAGTAGATCAAATTTAAATCATAATTCTAATTCCAATTCTAATTTAAATCATAAGTACCACTCATTACTTTGTAACCCATTAATAAACTACTACCGGTTACAAAAATGACAAAAGTTTTTGCTGGGATGGGTTGGCATGTGACATGTCATCAGGAACTCGTTTGTGAGCAGAACATTATGCTGCCTAACCGGTAGCATTAATGCTTTCTCATGTAGATGGTCAATATTCGTCATTTTTACATATCCTGTAGCGATTCATATTTTTCTTTAAGTTATTGTCGTTCATCATTAAATAATATCTATGTAAGTGGAAAGAAACTACTCAAGGTTCAAAGTGTATATTAAATTATTTTGGATTGAAGAATGAAAAGAAAAAAGTTGCCTCTTTAATTAATTACACCGAAGAACAAAATTTGAAGTTTTTCATGCCACAAGAACTTCTCTTATATTTTTGATATTAATGGATGACTGTTATTAAGTAAGTGAAAAATATATATTGGCCAATAATTTTATATGAGGCATTGTTTGTGAAACAGACAAGGTAATGTTTGACTATGTTATGCCTCTAATTTAGTTTTAAAAGGCTACAAAAAAATAAACTTACTAAGTTTATGGCTTATTATAACAGCTTTACAATTATATATTTAGATTTTAGAAAAAATATTTTTTGAAAAATATATATTTAAAATGGTGATATAATGAACTATAAATTTGATAAGTTTCTTTATTTGTTGCTAACTTTTCACAAGACCATTTGCTTCAAACAATAAACTCCGCTATTGACTGTTTTAAAAAGCCATTTGCAACAAAAAACATAAAAGTAAAAATTTCCTAAGGGCAGAGAATTTTCTTTGCATACCAAGAAGTAAAGGACAGAATTTAATATTCTAAGACTGCTCTTTGTCAGCAACATCTATCTTAGACAATCTGTTAATCGCTCTTTAGAGATCAAAAATAAAACTACTTTGATTTCAGTTCATCAGTGATTTTACTAATGCTCTCTTTTTCTTCGGTCTAAAAATAGTTTTTGATACCAAGTTTGATTAAAATTTCGAAAAAAAAAATATTGGTTTTCTTACCAAATTTACTTTAAATCTTTTTATTTTTTGCTCTTTTATCTCATTTCTGTAGAAAATGTTTTGTTTGTGAAATACTTCTTAAATAAAGCACAGTTTAAAATAAAAAAATCATTCAATGATTCATTTTGCTCATATAAAAATCAATGGATTCCGGAAATTAAAATGTTTGGTAAATATTCTATTACGTTCTTCAATTGCCGGGAATTCGCGGGATCCCAGGAATTTCTTTTTTATTCCCCGCACTACCGGGAAAAAAATTGCGGGAATAATAAGAGCCCATTTTTTTTATTGACCATATTTTGTTCAAAAATCAACAAAAAGAACTAGGCACGCATTCTAAGTCGATAATTATATGTTAAGTGTTGCCGACTATTATCGACCTAATTTTCAACAAAAGTGTTTCAGAATGTATATTATAAGTAGTAATGGACCGAGGATGTTGCCTTGGAGAACACCATATTGAGCTTCCTATGTATTAAATATTTAGAGAAAACTTGTTTCTAGCTACTCCTACTACTTCCAGCTTTTATAAGTAAATTTCAAAGTTGACCTGGGGCCCGTTTCTCAAAAATACAAGCTAAAAATCTACAAGTAAAATACACACAAAACAACAACACTTTTACAAATTTTATTTTTGTATTATGTGTATTTTACTTGTAGATTTATAACTTGTACTTTTTGAGAAACAGGCCCCTGATAAAAAGGGGTTTGAATAATAAAAAAAAAACAATTGTTCACAAATATGTTCAACAACATTGAACGTAACAGGTTGCCTAGAATTAAACTGGTATTGCACCTATTAAGATCTTTGTCCTCATTTTAATGTCAGTACTTTTACTTGCACTTAATTTTATATATATGTTTTGCAGTGTATTTTAAATATATATTCAAGAGAACCTTGGCAGTTATTCAGTTTAAAACAGTTTAAAATTAAAAAAATTGGTGCAGAAATGATTTTGCTAGAATGTGTTTTTGGACATAGTTGCTAAGCAAATCGATAAATCAAGATAACTTAAGATAATTTAATCGTCTAAGACTGACTTTTAGAAATGACTGGTATATATTAAAAAATTATTTTCTGATAACATTTTTTATACAGTTCTTGTTTTAAATTTTTTAGCAGATGGATATACATATAAATTAGTTTGATGTTAATTTTAGTAAATCCAAATGGACAATCCACCTTTAAAGCGGACCACAAAAAACTTTATTGTTGGCCGACCCTCTAAAAAATTTTATCATATACTATACATATTTTACAGTTATCTAATTAAAATAAATTTAGCCCCATTTGAATGAAATTGAGAAAATAGCACAAAACGAAATTTTAAATGTTTATTTAATATTAAGTTTGTTTTTTTTTGAAAAGGAAAAAAACAAACAATGAACAGATGCTCGATTTGCATTTCAGCAAAATGTTTGTTTTATAAACATTTGAATTAGAAGAAAATTTTAATTAAGGAAACTTTTTAGTACTGCATCAAAAGGTTTTCTCTTCATATATAAAATAACGAGTGATTTTTTTGCTATTATCTTTTTGGCAACACTAGTTTTGACAGCTCACGCACGTTTTGTATCTTGTGTCACTGTCAAACATCTTCAGTTTGGTCTATAATTTAATCATGAATCGTCTTACAAACGAACAACGCTTGCAAATTATTGAATTTTATTACCAAAATGCGTGCTCTGTTAAGTTAGATGAATATCCACTTTTTTATCGAAGAATTGTGTTCAGCGACGAGGCTCATTTCTGGTTGAATGGATACGTGAACAAGCAAAACTGCCGTATTTGGAGTGAAGAGCAGCCAGAAGCATTGCAAGAGCTACCAATGCATCCACAAAAAACAACCGTTTGGTGCGGATTATGGGCTGGCGGCATCATTGGGCCGTATTTCTTCAAAGATGATGCGAATCACAACGTTACTGTGAATGGTGAGCGCTACCGTGCGATGATAACAAACTTTTTTCTGCCCAAAATGGAAGAGCTTGACTTGCATGACATGTGGTTTCAACAAGACGGTGCCACATGCCACACAGCACGCGAAACAATGGACCAATTGAGAGGCGAGTTCGGTGAACAGTTTATTTCACGCTTGGGACCAGTCAATTGGCCGCCCAGATCGTGCGATTTAACGCCTCTAGACTATTTTTTGTGGGGCTATGTTAAGGCTAATGTCTATAGCGACAAGCCCGCTTCGATTGACGCACTGGAAGCCAACATTGCCAACATTATTCGTGAGATACCGGCCGAAATGTTGGAAAGAGTATGCCAAAATTGGACTAAGCGGATGGAGCATTTGAGGCGCAGCCGCGGCCAACATTTGCATGAAATAATCTTCAAACATTAAATTATATCGACCCAACTATCGATCCAAATAAATATTTCATGCATTTTTCTGAATTTTATGTGTTTTTTTCTTTTTTACTTTCCGATAGTTCTTATAAAATCACCCATTATTAGTTTTTATGTATTTATTTTAATGTTAATTGTCTAATAAAGTTTAATGGTTGTTAAAACATGAATAAAATCAGAAGTTGCTAATTTGTTAAAGTATTTCATTAGACTTTGCGTGCTTGCTAAAATTTATTATGTATAACATTTTTTAACGTTATTAAGCATATTCTCTCAATTACTTTTTAATATTTTAAGAAAAATAAAAATTTAGTATAAATTGCTTGTTGTATTTTCATGTAAGTTTTTTAGCTTGTTATTTTTGTGTTTTAGTAATCCCAATTTGTTCTTTGGGCGATTTCGAATCATACAAAACTTAAAACTTTTTAAATACATGGCTGAAAGTCTACTAATGAGCTTGCATAAGGAGCAGAGAAATTCGAGCTAGATTGTAAACAACATAAAATAACAAAAAACTTATTTTTAATGCGATTATTTCGGGCTTATTTTCTTTTTAGTACAAAAAGGCCAATTGAATTATATTCAGAAAGAATTAAGCATGATCAGTATTCCAAGAACAATGGAAAAAGTCAACATCAATTTAATTTTGAATGTAAGCAGAAAGGTACAAAATTATTTCCGGTGGTCAGCACGTCAGTGCTTGTGGGTATCTCTGCTTATGCAGGCTTTATGCGATATGTTTTTTACATATGGCTAGTCAAATTTCCCACTGCATAAGTTATACAAGCCGTGTAAAACACATGAAACATTATCATATGGCATTTACAGAAGCAAAGATATATGAAAATTGTTAAATTAGAGCGGGTTCAATTTTCATCTGACAAAGCATATGCCAGCTGTTTTGAATTAACAAAAGTGTTGTTTGCCGAAAAAATATTAAAAAGCATAATGCGCTTTATATATTTATGAAAATTGCGCACAAATTTAGCTTTTGTGAACACTCAGAGTTAATGTCAGATGTAATTGCACATGTAAGTTTGAAAGCAAAAATTATAAATCGTCTGTAAACTGAATTGCGCAGTTATACATACTTTTCTTTAGTCCCATTCCGAAATTTTGTTTGATATGTCGAAGAATAAGTACTCTGAAAAATATAGCCCTTAACATTAATTTTAAGAACTTTCCCAGAGCGTGGAAAATTTTCCACACAAAATACACATAAAAATATTGTGTTTTTCTTAAAAATTCTATAGCTCAGCTGCACTTTATGCAATTATATTGTAGTTTGTGTCGATTTACTTAGCATAAAACAATCTTTAAAAGTCCATATAGCGACGAAAGGGTAACTTGTACTGGTGAGTTGTTATCGGCCACTGAAGTTGATTTTTACTTGAAATTCTAATTTAGTAAGTGGAACTTGTACTGGTGAGTTGTTATCGGTCGACATATCGAAAAAAATTTTCGGAAAAAAGTAGTTGAGAAAAATAATGATCACCCTATGTAACACACACCTGACAATCTATATGTAAAAAACATATCAAATAAAGCTAACTTTATCACCACCTGTTAGGTGGCTTGCAACTCTTATTGTTAGCGGAGAATTTTCCGCTGGCCCCTGGTATGTACTGTATATAATAAACGAAGAGTTTATCGTTTTTAGTTTATACAAATTCAATTAAACTTTATCTATCTATCTATATATATATATAAAAGAGCAACGTTATTTAGTGACTGACAGACTGACTGATTCATAATCGCCCAGCCCAAACCACTAAAGTTAGGAACTTGAAATTTTGTATGCTGGTTCCCCTCCCGATGCATAGATCCACTAAGGAGGGGATTTATAAATGCAAATGCTAAGGGGTCAAAAAGGGGTAAAAACGGGTAAATTTAGTAACCTTATATCTCCGGATCTAATTAAGGTAGATATAAAATTCCAAAAACATCACAAAATTATCAAAACATAAGCTGACAGGTGTTTGGTACTTTTTTGAAATTTTTACATTTATTGTAAAAATATATTTTTGGTACATTTTTGTTAACCCGGTATCTCCTAAAATACTAAAGATAGAAATGAAATTTAAAATGTATTAGTCTCTCCTTAAGAAGCGCTCAAATGAGATTTGGTACTTTTTAGAAATTCGAATATATAAAGAGTAAAATTGGGAGCTCTTTTTGATACTCTTTCCCGTACAGCTATTTGTTAGCACTTGGAACGAATATTTTTTAATAGAAAAAATGCAGGTTTCTCTTTCGGTGTACGGATCTTTTAATAAGGGATTTTAGGAAATTCAAATTCTAAAGTGCAAAAAGGTGTAAAAACGGGTAAGTTCGGTAAGCTTATACTTCCTGCTCTAACCAAGGTAGAGATAAAATTCCAAAAACATCATAATAAGATCAAATAATAAGCGGACATGTGTTTGGTACTCATCTGAAACTTTTACATTTAGGGACGAAAAATGATGATATATAATTTTGGTACTTTTTTGTAACCCGTTCACCTCCTAAAATACTAAACATAGAAATAAAATTTAAGGTGTATTGTTCTCTCCTTCAGAAGGCCTCGTACGCGTTCAGCGCAAGGAACAAGCCGAAAAGTAAATCGCCAAAACGAAAAAAAATCACCAAAACAAAAAAAAAGTACGAAGTAATGGAGATAGGAATTCAATTTAAATTGGATTCTTCTCTGCTTAAGAAGCCCTCAAATACATATACGCGCGAAAAAGGCCAGCATAAAATTTTGGAACTTTTTGGTATCTCATTTATTTTCTAAAGTAATATAGTTGAAAACAAAATTTGAATAGCATTCTTCCCCCCAAAGTGTCGCTCAACGATCCACAAATCCATAAAAAGAGACTTCGGAAATAAAAATTTTGAGGGGTTAAAAAGGGGTAAATTCGCGAACGTAATTTATATTTACAGATCTACTGAGGTACAAGTAAAATTCGAAAAACATTAGATCGAAAATAAACGGATTTGGATACTTTTTGAAATTTTACCATTTATGGAAGTAAAAGGGTAAAATAATGTTGGTACTTTTTTGGTAACCGATTTATCACCTAAAATAATAAACATATAAATTTAAACTAAATTGGATTCTTCTCTCCGTAAGAATCTCTCAAATAATTTCAGGGGTATATAAAGGGCAAACATATAATTTTGGTAATTTTTTGGTAATCCATTTGTCTTCTAAAGTAATAAAGTTAGAAATAAAATTTAAATTGTATTATTCTGCCCTAAAGAAACGCTCAAACGAAATTTTGGGCAAAATCTAGTTTATTTTTTAAGATTTCCCAAATTAAATAAAATCTAGTTGCTTAGTAGATTTTGTTCCTTACTGGATATTCTATATAGGTCGTGTTTAATTAGCATAAGGCCTGAAGTTAACAATAATTTTTTAACTTCCTTAAAAACTTACAGACAAGAATTGCAACACTATTGTATGGATATTCGACATAACAATCTGCAGTATTACAGTTTGTGTTACAGTCTGCTTTGTATCGTGAAAATTAATGTAGTGTTGATTTTTCGCTTAGACCTTGGAATATTGATCATGTCTAATTTTTTCTTAATATAGTTTTATGAACCTTCGAATTAATTTTTACAACTTACTTAATGTACTGTATGATATCTGTGGCTTGGTGCTAAAAGGACCAACGTCAATATTTTGCTGTTTTGAGGCTGCATTAGGTTTCTATTCACAGAAAAAATTATTGTCCAATTTTTTTCCAATTAACAGTTTAGGTTGTACAGGTTGCCAGTTTAAGGATTTAAAACCAGCCCACTTGGGTCCTTATAGGTCCCGTTGTGTTAAATTATCAGTTTCCTTAGTAAAAAAATAGTTTTTAAATAATTTTTTCGTTATATCAATATTTTATTTTGTTGATTTTGCTGTTATTTGATAAAAGAACTGCCAACACACTTGAAAACCAAAGAGTAAAAGTTTTTATATATTAATCAAGGCACAGCCATACCAAGTAAGCTCTCTAGTACGGCATGTACAAATAACGCAAGCATTTTGTTTTTGGAATATCATTGTAAGATGTCAAAGCAAAGTGAATCAGAAACAAAAAAAAAAGAAATTTTGACGTGCAGCCATGAAAAAAAAGAAAGCCAATTTCACCTGTTAAGGATGCACCTGGCTTTTCGATTGTTAACAATCATTCGATGATATAAATTTATGTATATGGAAAGGTAGGTTTATGTGAACTTCTTGTTGCCGTTTTCCAACCGTGTTCTTGGCCAAGTGGTTGGTGCGTTGGATTTCAAATCTGAACGAGTTTAGTTCGATACTAGTTGAAGTTAAATACAAACAGTGAGTAAAAATATAATATATAAAACAAATTCAAAAGTGTATAGTCGATAATAAATGCAAACATAAAACAAATTAGCTAAAAATTTTGCAACAGAAAATATATAATTTCAATTCTTAATCTTGTTCGAATTTTTTCTGGAAAATTTCAAGTCATTTTTTGTTAATATCCTATTATATTAATTGAATATTTAAAAAGTTTCAACTAATTTCGTTTACTTCGTTATACGAATTTTTTAATAGGTTGTAATCTAAATATTTTTTAAACAAATCTTCGGATTTTTTAATCAAAGGGCATACTAATTTTTCTCTGTGTTCTAAGAAAAAGGTTTCCTTGTTTCTGCCAGTTTTACTGTTAAATAATAAACCCCAAGAATTTGCCGACCTAAATTTTTGAATAGGAGCTTGGCCTTATTTTCACATGTACTATGTGTTCGTGCAGATAAATATAACATCTATTACTTTCTTTTGTATGGTGACTTATAGTGAAATTCTACGTAAGACATATTTCTAATAAAAACTAGTCTAATAAAATCCGGCTTTAGTACTAATTTTCAATACATACGAAATTGTTTTTAGTTTTGAATGATTTCAAGTTAAGCTTGGAGGTTTGGAGCGTGGAAAAAATCGATTAGAATGTTATGCCAAATATTTTACTGTACACAAAAACCCGCTAAATCGCCATTGAAAAGCAGTTTTTAACATATTCAAGAAAGGGTTGTCAGTGCCATAAAGATTTCCAGGAAAATGTTTCTGGTGGTGTTTTACATAAAAGTGGAGATGTTACTTGAAAACCACCTTAAACACCGCACAGGGGACCAAATCTAAAAAAAAAGAATTTCCGATTTTTTATCGAAATGTTGATTTTTAGTGACAATCGAAAGAAGCAATCATTATAATCAACAATTACTGTATGTAATTTTTTCAAAAAACTAGTATTTAATGAAATATTATGACAAATTAATTTATTACTATGGAACGAAAGCTAAGTTGGTCTGGTGCACCAAGTCTGTCGCCGCTAAAGGCTTCTCATTTCAAAAATTCTATTCTATGACTATTTAGTTAATATATAGTAAAAAAATCGTATCGATGTTGCTGCAGGCTTGCCTGTTATGAGAGCTGGAACTTACGCACTTTTTTAATTTTTTCAAGTATTGTTGATCATTATAATTGGTATTGGGTCGTATGATTAATTAACAATCAACTATAAAACATACGCAGTAGAGTGGAGCGTATATGTATTACGGAAAACGAAGTCACCCAATAAATTTCGAATACCTCCGGAATGATGCATCTAGCTAAATTATATACAAAAACTATTTTTTTAATTTTTTGCGACATATCTTTTAGCCCTTTACCACGGCTGGAAGCTAGAGAAATTACATGAATTTTATATTAATTTGCTTCATTAATATAGAAAACAAATTTTAAAAATTATTCTAAGGCTACACCTAAAAATCATTTCTGTGCCGAATGAAAAAAGTTTAAGATCAAGGAGATCTGACAAAATATAAGAAGGTTATAAGCCATTAAGTGAAAAAAGCTGATTTTATTTTCCATACAAAATTATTTTCAATAAAAAAATTTTTTTTAATACAAACTGATTTAAATTAATTTTGTATGAAGAATAACTAAAAAATAATATGGCTGTTTTCACTTAAGGGCTAATAACTTTCTTATTTTTTGTCAGAATTTAGCGATTGCATCCATATTATGATCGTCACAAAATTATCTTTGAAATACTGCCCGAAAAAAATATACGTAGTAAAATTTTTCATCTTAATGGAGCAATTTAAAATTATAGTTTTTTGGGAAAGGTATAATATATACTTTTTTAAATTTTTAAGGGCTGTAACTCTATACTTTTGTATACTATTGGCACAATTTATTTTATTTTGATGAGCCGTGCTCGGAATTTTCGCCAATAAGTGAAAAAACTAAAAAAAACAACAAAAAACTCGTTTTTTGCAAATATCGGGAAAACTCGCATAAAGAAAAATAAATGAATATCATTTTCGAGTTCAGCAACCTCAAATTATCGTAGAAAATGTTTTTATTTTGCAACATATGACAAAGACTTAGAAGTTCGAAAATTCGCTTCATTATTTTATCTTAAGTTTGTCTCAAATCTGACCTTCTATATATAAAATAGTGGATATTTTGGGTGTAATGAGTTATAACAGCTATAAAGAATCTATAATGTTCCATCATATGATGTTTCACAAATTGATTAATTTGATCTCATATTCAAAATCTTGATGCTGCGGTAGAGTGCTAAAAGTAGGTCCCAATATTTTTTTCATTATTTTCCCCATGTATCTAAAAATAAAATGCAACCTTTTTTTGCTATTCGAAATTGAAGTTCGCAAGAAAAAATCTGACGGTCTACCCTAATACGCAGTTGCGATTCCAAAGCAGTGTTTGTTAAAATTCCTAAATAAGTCAAGTTCAAGCTGTCATAACAGGCAAATCTGCAACTACATCCAAGCGATTTTTTCAGCGTATGATAGCTAAACAGTCATAAATTAGAACTTTTTAAATGTCAAAACTAGATCAGAGACGGACTTATAGCAATAGAGCAATTTAGTTTTTGTTCCAGAAAACGATGGACCGGATCCCAGAATTTTGGCCATAAATAGAATATTCATCTAGTGCATTTATAAAATATTGCATTGCGTGTTTTAAGCACCAGTGATTTTAAATCTGGTATTTAAATTTTAAAATTCAAGACGGCGGATCCAATATCATGGTCAACAATTTTAAAAAATCACTCTTGTAATTTGTTTCAAGAAGGCAAACGAAACTCTGGGGATTTCTGATAGATATTACTTAAACAAATATTTAAAACTCAAAATAGTCAAATCAATATGCCGGCGATAATATTGATATTTTTTAAGAGATCTTAGTAGAAAGATAATGGGAGCGCGCGACTTGTTGGTAGGTCAAATGGGGAATTTTGGAGGGTCTGATCAGGTGATCAGCTATATGATCAGGTGATTAGCTATCTGATCTAGTAATCAGCTATACGATCAGGTGATCAGCTATCTGATCAGGTGATGAAAATCCCTCCAAAATCATTCCATTTGTAACATAGTTGCACCCAATTTCGGGTTTTCCAGGTTTTGAATTCCCAAAACAGGTCGAGATTCCCTATTACCTCTTTACTGATCATCATTATTTTTTTATTAATCTAAGATTAGGAGCGCCTAGGGTTAGCTATCAGCTATTTAGGGGTTTTTTGAGTCGAAGATCATAAATCGAATCCGCTATCTGATCAGGTGATGAAAATCTACCTAAAATCCCCCATTTTTAACAGGGTGCCACTATTTTTGGTTTTTTCCGGTTTTGAATTCTTAAAACAGGTCGCGCGCCACTTCCTATAGAATAATCAAATTTACAAATTCAAGTTGACGATAACAATTTGTATAATAAAATTCTATAATTTTGTTTACTGTTAGTAGGGAAGTTTTAGAGCGTGATGTTTAAATATTGAACCAAAATTTTTTAAATGGAAAAAGGGGGGTATAGTAGATATAATAAGCTCACATAACAAATTTCATTAATAATTTAAATTAAATAACAAAATATAACTTCGGTACACATGATGAATATACAAATGACCAGACCCACCTCTCTTCGACGTGGTGAATCCAAGTCTGAGTTCTGTTTGTCTCCTACGGTCTCAAAAATTCAAGTATATGGTGAAAAAGTGCTAAAAATTCCGAAAAACTTCAGTTTTCCGCAACTTATTCGAAATATTTGGTGTCTACGATCCATACGGACCTTAAATTCGTATTCATGGGGTAGAAATCAATGTAGAAAATTGGGCCTGGTTAAATGTGCAGCCTACTTTTTTGTTTTGTGTGCCGATGTAATTATATACTTACTTTTAAGCGCAAAAATGTATGGGTGGTTCTTGGGTAATTGTCGATACCTTGAACGTTTATGAACTGTCGCAAAGGGGCGCAAAAATATAAGTAGTATACATTAAGGAGTATATACTAAGGAGCTATTTGCCTTAAAAAGCATTTCAATATGAATCGAAATTTTATGTTACAAAAAGTCGGTTTTCAAAAAAAAAACTCCATTTTGAACACATCTAAAGAGTTTTATCAGTTTGTCTGATATACTTTTTAATTTTTTACATTGTATAGAATACAATAATTCTCAATTTATTTCTTTTTATTATTGTTTAAATTAGCGAAGCCATCTTTAAGCAAAAAAAATTTCATATTATATTGAATTTTGATGTTACACACTTGTCTAAACAAATCTAGAGACCACAATCACAAAATATTTTAAGGAAAAAAATTTTGAGTCGGCCTCTTTTAGATAGTACATATAAATTTTACAATTAAAATTTACATTTCAGTACTTTTGACTAAAATATTTGAACCTTGGCCAATCGTGCATAGCAAAAAAATTAAATATAGTAAATATTCGTTGTATTGATTGCCTCTTTGGATTGGCATAACAAAAAAACCAACATTTCGATAAAAAAAAAATCGTATATTACTTTTTTTAGATTTGGTCCACTGTGCGCCGATACACGCATGTTTTTTTGGTGGCGTCCACCTAAATCTGTCGTTAAAGCTGCCAGTATAATAGATCGAAGTCGCAGTTACATATGTTCTATTTTATCATTAACAGTTTTTTTGAGAATATATTTTTCAGTTTACTAAGTAACAACTGGCAATGTAAACAAAATTAATATTTAGAATATTTGAAACTCTCATTTAAAATATTTTTTTCGTGTCCGTTGAGAGTATAGTAAAATACTTAATAAAATAAACGCGTACATTTGTAAATGAAAACTGCTTTAACATGATTTAAATAAATGTACATAAGTGTTAAAAAGGAAGAAAGAAAATAATGTTTATACTCTCTTCATATAAAATGTCGTGTCCGTAATTATTACTGTTAAATTTACAACGTTCTTAGAATATTTGCATTTGTGTCTCTTATTTCACACATCAAATAATTTAAAAATATAAGAAATTATATATTTTTTTAATAGTTGTTGTCTGTAGCCTTGTGCATTGAGTGTTATACGTTTTTAGTACGCTTCAATACTTAGTTTAGTTATTAAAACATACATCAAAATAATATCGTAGGTTTGTACTAATAAATATTTAAAAGTTTTGTGAACTTTGTTTAATAGTATTATATTGCAAAACCTTTCATCAATCAATCATCACTTGTATCAAAAAAACCGTATTGAGTGTTATCCATATTTTTTTTTTAAATACTTAAAATGTTTAGTGAATAACTAAGCAGCTTATGCTAAAAAAACATCGAAGACTATACGTCTAAATTGCATTGAATTCAAAAATAGAGTGTATTCTTAAAAAATGTTGGATTCGTATAAAGATGTATTGAGCGTTACATATAAAATTTTTTAACGAACACACATGCTGCTTAATCCTTTTTTGACTTTTCTGCAGAAACACCCAGCGTCTTATCAGGAATCGAACCTGCGACCCCCGGCTAATAGTCTAGAGCACTTCCACTACACTACGGGATACCCAAAATTTTTTAAACATAATTTATCTATAAACTTTAGGACGTTAAAAAAAGTTAACAGTAGATGAAGTAGATGAAGGTAGAAACAATATAAAGAATATTATCTGTATACAAATTTCTGATTTTCTTTGCAAAAATTTTACTTCTACCGCACTGTAAGTTGTTATATTTTTGAAGAATGCATCAGGTTGTTAGTATTTTGCTACGATTAATATTTCGAATTGACATAAGTTTTGTTTGAAACTCTTATTTGAGAGAAAAGTTAGCCTACTTTTCGCTGATGTGTAAATGGTTGTGAAGACTTATTTTAAGAGATACATTTTTTTTTCTTTTCTACTTGAACCCAAGCCAAAATTTAAAAAGTAGTGATTACTTTCGTCCTGCGATTATTAAAAGTTTTTGTTTTTAGAGTGTAGATATATAGTGCTTTCAAACCCTATACTAATTTTTTGTGGTGTATATTTTTCGCAAAAATTATTCCCGGAACAACCGCGAAATCAAAAATAAATCTCAATACAGAAAAATGGCTAAAAAATCGATATATATAATTTTATTTCAGGATGCATTGAATGAGGCGAAAACTATAACAAAAATCCTATATTCTCATATTTCATTTAGTTGCATTGATAAAAAAAACAGAAAATTTACGTTTAGAATGAGAATCACCCATATATGTATATTAACTACAGATGATAAGGAGTACTATTTTTTCTAATAATAAAACCTACAGAGAGAAGCCAGAATAACTGAAAAGAGAATATAATTTAAAAATTTCTCCAGAAACAATAATGTAACAACCATCAACAACAATAAATTTCCTTCTGAAAATTTAAATATAAAATTAAAGATGTAAAAAATACTTTCCAAGCAAAAGTATACAACATTAAATTATTTTTATTACTCTTCAAAGCAAAAACTTTAAATTGTAATGTTAGATGTAAGACTTAAATACCTTGGAGCATTAAAACTTTTTCTTTTCTGAACTTCAAATCTTATGCCACAAAACAATACCACATAGTAGTCTTAAGGGAAAAATTAAAAGATAGATGCAAATATTTAAGAAATTATTGCTCAATGAAATAGAAGTAAACTTGTTGATATTAATTTCTCTACATTAAAGAATTACGCAACAGACATGTTTTATTTGAAAATCTTTTATTGCCTAATAAAGATTTTATTAATAGAGAATATTAAAGTTTTTTAATGGCCACAATATTTATTTTAATGCGAAAAGTTTCGAAATTATCTTTAAGTGCAGGTTTTTAGCGTCTTATTGCCATTGACTTATGCTGCCATTACACTGCCTGAGCTTTCGTCTGATTTCAATACGTAAACGTGAAATATCGTGCTTAATATACAATTTTTAGTTTTTCGTCAGAGTTCAGTTGAAAATAGAGCCTATTCTATTTTCATATAATATACAATATGTGTTTTAATGTTAGCTTTTTTAAATCAGACTTAAACTCATACAGTGTAAAGACGGCACTACGAACATATAATAAAAATTACCTTTACAATATTTTCGGATCATAATATATTAAATATCTAATTTTCAATACAAGAGAACTTAGAAAATTTTTCAATTAAAGTGAAAATTATGGTTATTAAAAAACAAATCCATTAATATTTAAATGTTAGTACATTCTACTGTTAGTAAAATTTAACAAGTTTGGCACTCTACTGCTTAAGCTAATTTGCTTACGCTGAGTTTAAATGTGTTAGCCATTTTTCGGACTTGTCGCTCGTATTGCATTATTCACGATTTGTTGTGGTCAGCTTTTATATATTTTAAGGCTGCAAGGCAATCGATGGTAATATCGATGGTATCGATAGTTTTATTTTTAGTGGACTATCAATGTTTTTCCCACTATCGATATTAACGAAAAAATTTAATAGCTAAACTCTGAGCGCACCAGTTGTTTAAAAGCGAAAACTGTCTACATATTATCATTAATAAAAATTAATTAAAGTGCGACTTTAGCTCGCACACGAAGGTTTCTGTACAAATACAGATATGTATATAGCTTTTCGTTTTTGCCCTTTTTACTTTGGCAATTTTTTTGTTTGGCTTTTTCGTTTAATTTTAGTTTTATTTTAAGTTTTTCTTTTTTGTTGATTTTGCGATTTTTTTTGTGGTTTTTGGCGCTTTTTTCATTTTGGTGATTTTTTTATTTATTTACGATTTTTCGTTTTCTGGAATTTTTGTTGTTTTTTGCCAATTTTTTAGTTTTGGCAATTTTTTTATTTTGGCGTATTTTTTGTTTTAACGTTTTTTTTTCGCTTTTTTGAATATATATATAGTATTAGCGATTTATTTTAGTTTTAGCACTTTTTGTCAGATTTTTTTTTTGTTTTGACACTTTTTTCGTGTTAACGATTTTTGCGGATTTTGGCATTCTTTTTCGTTCTGGCGTTTTTTTTTTTGTTTTGGCGCTTTTTTTTTTTGTTTTGGTGATTATTTATTTCATTTTTTGCAAATTGTTTCTTTATTTATTTTCAGATTTGTGACTAGGCAGAAAGCCTTTACTCTGCGAAGCCACTATTTGTTATTTGTAAGTCAGTTTAAAACAAATACAAATTAAAAATAAATCTGTAAAATATGTGCTACTGCTAAATTGGGAATAAATTCAGAACTTATGAAATGATTTTAATAAATTTTAGCTCATTTTATTTGTAACATATGAAATTATCACAATTAAGAATAAAATTTTAAATTATCTTCATCCACATTCATAAAAAATTCTTTTGTTAGGTTTAAAACTGACAATTGAGTAGTCCACTTGCAAGCACCGCAAAGTTGAAATATATAAAAATTCGCTAAAAATCCGCCATTTTACTTGTTGTTTGAAGTTTTAATCGATTTTCTACAAATTTCGATATATTAACATAGTGGTGTTTGCAAGTGGACTCAATTTCTATCAAATAACAGAAATATACTAAAACCCTTAAAGCCAAGACTTTAAGCTTTAATTTAAAGCATATCATGTATTCCTGTGGGCTAAATTTGCAAAGACATTTGAAGTTAAAATTGCTACTACTATGATATGAATTTATTGAAGGTTTATAGTAGGTGCATACCATCTTTAAACCTATTTTAAAATTTTCATGTTATATACATTTTTAAATGGAATTTTATGAATTTAGCTTAAAAGTAAATATATATGAATTTTAATGAGTCTTATAAAAAAAAAATTAATGTTTTTGAAAACATGTATATTTTTGATAAAACTTTATCAATATCTCCGAATCTATAAGACTACTTAAAAATTAATAAGGCATTAATTTAAAGGTTATTTTCTTTCCGATCCTTCTGTGTTTTTTTTTAATTTAATCGAAGAACTAGTTCTCGAGTTAATGCAGAATCCTCTTTTTTCTATATAACCGAAAATCTCGAGATACAGAGTCAATTAAAAAAAGTAATTTATAGGCATTGACGCTTAGTACTAAGTGTATATAAATTGATTACGAAACCTTAGACCTTACAGAAAAAATTTCATTTTGTGGGTCTGTGTTATATCATTCATACATAATTCATGGTATCATATATCAATATCATATAAATTATAAACGAAATACTAAGGTCGTAAGAGAATTTTTCTAACTTCCTTAGAGCATATTTTTAAGTTTTTAGTGCACATTTAATGAGCATCAAATACATTGATAGAGCATATTTCCGGTTTTCCTAGTAATCATATTCAACAAAGCCACCCACCTCTCACGTGATGATAACAAGATACATACTAGAACTGATGATGGAAATGTAGGGTAAGATGCATAATTTAATTTAAAAAAGTCAAAATATGCAGGAAAAATGCGATTAAGTGTTATATATTGAAAAACATGCTGTAAAAGGTGAAATATGCAGTAGCAAATCCATGCCAAAACTCTTAAAAAGTTCTGAAACATATAAATATCTTACATTTGTCTACATACATTACACAGGAAAAAACATGCAATTGGATATATACGGTTTCCATGATTATGCCTATTTTTTATTAGTATAAAGTTACGAATAGTGAATTGTAAGTCAGCGTGTTCCCAAAAGTGCGATGTTTAAATTACAACATGCGTCTATTTGGAAGAATCTCAATCTTCAAACATAACGGCTTTATACACGCTATTAAAGCAGACTATTATAGAAAAGGTAATCCCATTTAAAAATCTTGCTGGCTACCCAGCGGATACACCAAATTTCATATTCGATAATTATAATTCAGTTTGTAATAATTTAGAAGATTAAACATCTTTTGTTGTGTTGGCAAAGTGCTCTTGTCACTTAGTACATATCGTAGCTTCCAAATTGTGGCGTTTCTTATTAAACCACGTAAGCGCCATATTTTCGAAATTGAACGTTGAAAAATTAAGTTGATGTTAATTTTTTCTTGTTCCTTGGAATATTAATCATGCCCAATTCTTTCTGAATATAACGTTACGAACCTAAGCCTAATAATCAACTTGGATGTAAAAAGTTTTTTTTTTTGGGAATTCTTTTATAAATTGATTATGGACGGTATTAGCTAGTTCCTTTTTTCGAAATTTTTTTTGTAATATTTCATTTGGCTTTGTGCTATTTTCGCTTAACTTCTGTACTATTTTTAGTTTCTTTGGTGGCAACACTGCATCTGGGTATTTCGTGTAATGGCTCCGCTGAGTAAAAATGTTCTGCATTGCCTTCCTCCATGCTTATGAGTTTTCTTCTCTGAAAATTTCGAATAGTGGGTTAGACTGATGCCAGTTTAGATACTAAAGGAGGAAGACACATTTTTCGCTTAAAGCAAGCTATTCATAAAACCTGTTATTAGTGAATCCACTATTCGATATTAAATATATGAATAAAGAATAAGTTAAATTAAAGAACTGTTTTTAATCATACACTTTTTATAAATCAATAAACTTTTTATAAATAAAATATAATCATTCATATCACTTATTTCATTCGCTTAGAAAATCAAGAAACATCATATATATTCATAAAAAATTTTATTGAGTTCCAATTTTTATAAGTAAAATAACTTTTTTAATTAATTGTTATTAATAATCACTTGCAGCAGAGTTTAAAATACACACTTAATGATACTGTTAATTCCTTTGAGTTTTTTTTGTATTAAAAAATAAAAAAACAACTCTCAATAGAATTAAGAATACTTGAACAAAATCCGTACTTCTTTTTTTACGTTCTTCTTTTGTTCCCACATTTTGACGTGAGAATTACCGCGTCTGCAAAATTCGTAGCTAAATTAAAACAAAATATTTATTCACACATGCTAAATCAAATAACTCGTCAGACGAAATTTAATACCTGTTTGGCTTTTACAGTCAGTGGGAAAATAATTTGCTTATTTAATTCACCAGCCAGACAGTTCTGAAATCCAATATCTGGGAAAATAATTAGTGCAGCAGAAGCGTGAACGGTTTCCGGCCTACTAAAAATTCTTCGTATAATTTTACGTTTTAAAAATTTTAAATATTATTAATTGTATTGTAATTTTTATTAATTATGAGACCAATTTTTTACTTTTTTTATTTTTTATTTTATTATTTGTATTTGTAAATTTTGTATTATTTGTATTTGTAATTTTTTCTTTAAATACCATAAGTTTTTCAATAAAATGCATGATTGAACCTTTATCATTCATCAAGCCAACATCGTGTCTTTCATTTTCAACAAGTCAGTGTCCGTTGTTCTTGTGTACCACTTGAACAACTGAATTGAACAGCTTGAATTATCCTTGTGAACTACTCGGATAATAAACCCCCAAATATCAGAATAACTTGGTGAACCACCAAGTTATCCCAGGATTATCAAGTTGAGCAAGGCAAACGAGCCTGCGCTTAACATTTTGGCGACCGAGACAGGACACCGGGTTTAGGAAAACCTAAAGTCCTTCAAGCGAACGATTCAAAACCAATATACCAGCTGCCAACCACAAACCAACAAGCAGCCTACTACAACTCTCAACTAGCCTCCCAAGGGCATCAACAAAGCAATATGGAAACCGCAGAGCAGCTTCTTCACCAACTGAAGGAGACCGGTGAGCGTATCGCCACCATTATCCGCAACTTTACCAAGGACCCAGTTATCCGCAAAACCTCAACGTACTACAAAGAACGATTGTCCCGGCTGACTACAGCCTGGACAGAATTCGACGAGGCAGATACCAAATTACGGACTCTAAAGAATATTGATATGGAAGATGAATACTTCACTGCAGACCGCTATAATCAAATCCAGTCAATGGCATCCAAATATATAGCTCTGATGGAACACGAGCTCACTTGCCAAGACAACGGAGCAATCACCAAAAACCCTAATGATCCACCGTCAAATGGGGACGACCAGCCCGAAATCATTAAAAACCCCCCATCCACGAGACTACAACCTAGAAGTGGCCACGATGGTTTAATCAGCCGCTCCATAGGAAAGATGGCTGCTCTGGCTAGACAGCTAGAAGGCCTTCAGTTGCAGTCAGGTCAGGATGGGCCTTATTACGATGTTAAAAAAAACACCATCACCAAACTATGGCAGCAGCTAGAACTACTTAATGATGAAGTGTTGGATAAATATCCCGATCCAGACCTCGCTGGTTATGATACAAGCAGATACATCCACCTAGAACAAGCCGCTCAGCTAGCGATCATCCAGCTTACCACGGCTAACAACAATCACCAGTCATCCACAGAGACTATGTCTAGACCATCTACCCTACCATTGCCCTCAATCACTATCTCTAAATTTGAAGGTGATTATATGAAATGGACATCATTTTCTGACTTATTTAAGAAAACTGTTCATGAGCAACCGATGTCAGACGCTCACAAAATGTTTTATCTGAAGACCAACGTTACTGGTGAAGCAGCGAAGCTTATTAATCATCTCGCTGTTACTACAGACAATTACAAAGCCGCTTGGCAGCTACTACAGGATCGGTATGATAATAAACGACTAATAGTGGCAACAGCGGTTCAGAGACTGCTAGACCAACCATCCGGTGCATCGACATTAATGGCCGTTAAGCGATTGCACGATACAACGAGGGAATGTCTGGCAGCTCTTTCTAATATGGGGCTGGAAATCTCGACATGGGATCCACTCCTAGTCCACCTTCTGGTCAAAAAGTTGGACAAAACGGTATACACTCAATATGAGCAATCGATCACCAAGCCAAAGGAAATGCAACCAGTCAGCCAGTTTCTTACCTTTCTGGAGAACTACTTCCACACTCTGGAGGCAATGGGACACAAAGAGAAGACATTTTCTCCTGCAAACAAAACATGCACGCTTACGGCCCATCCCCGCCATGAGAACCAACGATGCCTAGTTTGCAAGCAAGAATGTCACCCATTGTATAGATGCAGAGAATTCATCCAGCTAAGCCCTGCAGACAGACTAAACTTGATACAGAAACATAAACTGTGTGTTAATTGCTTTAGTCACAATCATTTGACCAAACAGTGCACAATTTCAGGCCGCTGCCAGAAATGTAGAAAAATGCACAACACCCTGGTACACTTGGAACAAGCCCCGCAACAGAATTCAATATCCAGAAAGCGTAACAAATCTAAGGGGGAAACAGAGTCAGCCAATGAAGTAGGTACAACGAATAACTCCTCAACACAACACGCGACATCCCTAGTCAGCACACCAACAAAAGTTGAAAGCATGGCGGGAAGTTACACTAACAAAAGACCATATGTTCTACTGGGAACAGCGTTGATAAAGGTCAAGGCTAATGGTTTGGAAACGGAATGCAAGGCAATCTTTGATTCAGGATCACAAGTCAATTTGATCACAGAACGATTAGTCAACCGGCTTGGACTCCCAGCAAGGACTACTTCTGTTTCAATCAACGGTATTGGAAAAAACAGTACCAAGGTTCAACACCGAGTCAACCTTACGCTACAATCTCGGATCAACAATTTTTCAACACGGCTTGAAGCATTCGTATTGCCGCAAATTATTTCCCCTCAACCCGCTCAATCGCTTATAATTGACAGGTGGTCAATCCCCAGCAACGTAGCATTAGCGGACCCAACTTTCAATCGTCCAGAAAAAATCGATATTTTGTTAGGGGCGGAATATTATCATCAACTACTCACGATCGGACAAATCAAATTAGGCAAGGACCTTCCACTGCTTCAAAATACAACTTTCGGATGGATCGTATCGGGAAAGGTATCTGGTGAACAGCTCTCATCAGCAATCTGCGGAGTCTTAACTGAAGAGGATAAAATGAATACAGCTATTGAGCGATTTTGGAAACTTGAGGAGGTTGAAAGAAGAGAGCAAAATTTATCACCTTTTGATGCACAGTGCGAAGCACATTTCAATCAGCATACCACACGTGACAAAGAAGGTCGATTCATAGCACGATTGCCGTTTTGTGCTGAAACATCTTTATTAGGGTCCTCACATAGTATCGCATTCAACCGGTTCCTCGCACTAGAGCGTCGATTATCAAAAGATGCTTTATTGAAGGAACAATATGCGCTATTTATAAAAGACTACGAAACAATGGGGCACATGTCGAAAATCAATATAGACGAAGTAAAGGGGCATAAATACTTTATTCCTCACCACTGCGTTTTGCGACCCGAAAGTACTACAACTAAACTCAGAGTAGTCTTCGATGCGTCAGCAAAAACATCCTCAGGAAAATCCTTAAACGATATTCTGCACACTGGACCACCCCTACAAAATGATCTATTTACGGTTCTATTGCGATTTCGGCTGCCGCAGTTCGTATTCACCACAGATATCGAGAAAATGTACCGCCAAATCTATATCCACCCCAAGGACCGACAGTACCAGATAATCCTCTGGCGAAACAATGCCTCTGAGCCCATTAGTTATTTCCAATTAAATACTGTTACTTATGGTACTAGACCAGCACCATATCTGGCAATCAAATGTTTGAAGGAAATAATCCAGGATAATAAGATGCAAGCTCCATTGGCAGCCAGTTTCTTGGAAAAGAACTTTTATGTCGACGACGGGCTGGGTGGAGCTGATAGCTTGAATACAGCCCTAGAAACTCAGCGCCAGCTGCAAGACGTCCTGGCTAAGTACGGGTTCCATCTACGAAAATGGTGCGCTAATCATGCCCAGCTGCTCCGCAACATTCCGAGTTCTGACCAAGAAGTCAGTCTTGACTTCTCAGACGAAACTGATTACACGAAAACACTTGGATTGGTATGGGTACCTAAAGATGACCTGCTTAAAATCAAGGTCAACATTCAACCAATTAAAGCCGTGACTAAAAGAACAGTCACATCAGACTTGGCGCGTATCTTTGACCCACTAGGACTACTGTCGCCAGTAGTTGCCAAAGCAAAAATGTTTATCCAGGAATTATGGACCTTGAATCTTTCATGGGACGAGGCTGTTTCTTCCGAATTAGACTCACGCTGGCGAACCTTTCGAAGCCACCTAAGTGAACTTGAAAGTTTTCAAGTGCATCGGCATATCTATAAAGGAGCTCTTCCTAGCAAGACTCAACTTCATGTTTTTACCGATGCCTCCGAAAAAGCGTATGGCGCTGCAATATATGTGAGAACAATTCTACCAAACAAAACAATAAGAGTATACTTGTTATGTGCGAAATCACGGATAACTCCGCTCAAGCAGCAAACGCTGCCTAGACTAGAACTATGTGCTGCACAATTGGGTGCTAACTTAGCTGCAAAAGTGAAACTAGACTTGGATATGAATACATCGCCTACATTCTATTGGTCCGACTCAAAAATAGTCTTATCGTGGATACATTCAAGATCTTCTTCATTTCATACATTTGTGGCAAATCGAATCGCTTCAATTCAAGAAAACACGCTACCTGAGCAATGGCGACATGTAAGTTCTAAAGAGAACCCAGCGGACATCATATCAAGAGGATTGGATCCACAACAGTTACAGCATACACCCCAATGGATGTATGGGCCATTTTTTCTTCATGGTGACGAGAAACATTGGCCTCCCAGTTTTGGACTAGATCCTAATTTTCCGACCCCTGAACAGAAGCAAGGATCTTACAACTCACTCATTGCTGTCAATAGTGAAAACTTTGTGCACAGCATCAACCACCGAAATTCACTAAAAAGGCTCCAACGTATCATAGGATACATTTTAAGATTCATTAAAAACGCCAAGACTTTCAAGCCCGAGCGACAAACCCAACAAACTCTCACACCTCTTGAACTTCACGATGCACTTGCCATCATTGTTCGAACCACCCAACTATGCACGTTCACAGAAGACATTCAGCAGCTGCAACAGAAAAGGGAACTTAAGGGATCGAGTCAAATAAAAAGCTTATCCCCATTTTTAGACGAATATAACATTCTAAGAGTCGGAGGCAGATTAGAAGCATCCACGTTATCATTCAATGCCAAACATCCAATGTTGCTTCCTTATAACGACACAGTAAGCAAACTAATATTTGAGTCGACACATAGGGAAAACAAACATTGTGGCCCTGGAGCACTTCTAGCAATCGTAAGACAACGTTTTTGGCCCATTAAAGGCAAACATTTGGCTCGGGAAACTGTGCACAAATGTGTGCAGTGTGCACGAGCGAAACCAAAACTTCTGCAGCAAATTATGGGAAACTTACCAGAAGCAAGAGTAATGCCAGCAAGACCCTTTATTAATGCAGGAGTTGACTACTGTGGTCCAATCTGGGTTCACTTCAAAACCCGAGGAAAGCGACCCCAGAAGGCGTATATTGCAGTATTCTGCTGCTTTTCCACAAAGGCAGTTCATCTGGAGCTTGTAACAGACCTCACAACCGACGCCTTCATTGGAGCCCTCAAAAGGTTCATCGGCCGAAGGGGTCACTGTCAGCATCTCTACTGTGACAACGCAACAAACTTTGTGGGAGCTCGGAATCAACTAGAAGAGTTGTCAACTGCTCTTTTCGCCACAGCTGCCCAAGAAAAAATTCAACAAGAGTGTGCCAGCAAAGACATCAGCTTTCATTTCATACCTCCACGAGCCCCGCACTTCGGCGGACTATGGGAGGCTGCAGTCAAATCCGCAAAAAGGTTACTTGTTAAAGAAATGGCAAACGCGTCTCTGACCTATGAAGAAATGGAAACCGTGATAATAGAAGTCGAAGCAATCCTTAATTCGAGACCGATTGCACCGTTGCCGAATAATCCGAATGATGAGGCTGCACTGACACCAGGCCACTTTTTGATTGGTGAACCTCTTACAGCACAAGTGGATGCAACTGCCAGGTCAACTTCAACAACTCTTACAAAACGATGGGAGCTAGTATCACAAATAAAACATCAATTTTGGAAACGATGGTCGCAGGAATACCTCAGTGAACTCCAGCAGCGGAACAAGTGGCAAACCAAGGCTCAAAATTTGCAACGGGGTACCATAGTTATAATTAAAGACAACACACCAGTTATGAAATGGCGTCTGGGAAAAGTAACTGATATATACCCCGGTCCAGACGGACTCGTCAGAGCAGCTGATGTAAAAACATCTGGTGGTATCGTTAAGCGAGCAATTCACTTGCTGGCTCCTCTTCCTGTGGAGCCACCAGAAACAAATGTTAGCCATGAAACAACAGATGAGAAACCAACACGAAAAAGAGACAGTTCACCCAAGAGCAAAACCTTAAATGAACCACCCTCAAAACGTTGTACTCTAACCGCAACAGGTCTGCTAATACTCGTAGCATCACTTCTCCCTTTAATCCTATGTCAACAAGTGACGTACACCCAAATAACCAGCAACCCTGGATTACATTTCGAAAATATTGGCCAAGTTAAACCTGTCATCGCTGAATGGAAGCTCCTTATTTATTTTGAACTGACACCGTTCTATAACGAATTAGAGCTTTTAAAGAATGGTACATCTGCGCTGAACAGGGCCTGCAATTACTCATCCCTTAATCATCAATGCAACGGACTTCTATCCCATTTTCAAGATTTCAGGGATGAAATGGAGCATGGTTTAGAAAATTTCATAAGAAGGAAGCGACGCGGAGCAATAGACATCGTTGGAAATATAGCAAACTCCTTGTTTGGCGTTCTAGACTCCAAATATGCAGCACAAATGACCGATACTATTAATAGTGTAAAAACCAACGAAGCCCACTTGCAGAGACTTCTGCGGAATCAAACATCGTTTCTCGACTCAACCCTCAATCTCATGAAGCAGTCTGAACAACGCACGCAAGATAACTTCGAAAAAATGAACGGTAAAATAAACAAACTACTCTACCTGACAAACAACGACAGCTACCAGCGATCGGAAGTCATTTTATCACTGAGTGTCCAGTTACTTACAATTGCTAATAATCTGCAAAAAATGCATACATCTATGATCACGTTGTTAGCGGACACTTACCATGGTCGAATTAGTCCGGTTCTACTAACCCCACAACAATTTTCGGGTGAAGTCGATAACATAAAGGCGAACCTTCCCACAGATCTAACACTACCAGTTGCAGACATTATTCATTTATATGGTGTAGTCACCGCTCACGCAGCAATCTCAACTCAGCACATTATTTGCACCTTGTTCATTCCTCTAGCCCATCAAGGGCAATATGACCTATTTTATATTACTCCAGTACCACAGCTAATGAACGACACTTTAGTGGCTATCATACCAACAACTAAAATGATAGCTCTCAACGCTCATCGTGATGAATATTTCGCTCTAGATGATTCGAAGCTAAGTAACTGCAATAGACTTGAGCATAACATTTTCTTATGCCCACACATTCAAGCTGCATATCATCGAGGCTCTCAAATTTGTCGCTGTGAGATACATTTATTCAACAATGAATCCGACTCAAGCTGCAACATAGAGTTGATAAGCAGCAACAACGTATGGTACCAACTTTATAACAAGAACCAGTGGCTACTCGCAACTCAACAGCAACTAAAACTAAGCACAGTATGCAAGGGTGAAAGCAGTTCTCAATTTCTGAAAGGTACTGGATTGCTCACGCTTCCAGCAGGATGTGCAATTAAAACTGATGTTATTACCATATACGGGCATCGAACCATCTCATCAAACTTGCATACATCATATACAAGCAATGGGATGACATTCCTTCATCTCCAAGAAAACGTAAACAACATGACACAATCCGTGTCATATACTTCGACAATTGAAAAAATAGCCCACCTGCAGAAAGAGATCAGGGCACAACGACAAGAATTTCCTATAGCAACAACCCATAAAGTACATAGCTTAACAATTAGCTATATTGGACTGGCCTTGATTTTAGCAGTAATAGTTGCCCTGATAGCAAAACAAAGATTGACGAGAAGACGTGACCCGCTCCCCGAAGCACCACAACCGTCTCCACGATCCAACTGGAATGTTTCGTTGGAACCAACACCTTAACCCACTTCAAACTAAATTGCCGGAGATCGCACATTCCCACTTTCTAACCCCCTTGGGGCCGCAATATGTTAATTCCTTTGAGTTTTTTTTGTATTAAAAAATAAAAAAACAACTCTCAATAGAATTAAGAATACTTGAACAAAATCCGTACTTCTTTTTTTACGTTCTTCTTTTGTTCCCACATTTTGACGTGAGAATTACCGCGTCTGCAAAATTCGTAGCTAAATTAAAACAAAATATTTATTCACACATGCTAAATCAAATAACTCGTCAGACGAAATTTAATACCTGTTTGGCTTTTACAGTCAGTGGGAAAATAATTTGCTTATTTAATTCACCAGCCAGACAGTTCTGAAATCCAATATCTGGGAAAATAATTAGTGCAGCAGAAGCGTGAACGGTTTCCGGCCTACTAAAAATTCTTCGTATAATTTTACGTTTTAAAAATTTTAAATATTATTAATTGTATTGTAATTTTTATTAATTATGAGACCAATTTTTTACTTTTTTTATTTTTTATTTTATTATTTGTATTTGTAAATTTTGTATTATTTGTATTTGTAATTTTTTCTTTAAATACCATAAGTTTTTCAATAAAATGCATGATTGAACCTTTATCATTCATCAAGCCAACATCGTGTCTTTCATTTTCAACAAGTCAGTGTCCGTTGTTCTTGTGTACCACTTGAACAACTGAATTGAACAGCTTGAATTATCCTTGTGAACTACTCGGATAATAAACCCCCAAATATCAGAATAACTTGGTGAACCACCAAGTTATCCCAGGATTATCAAGTTGAGCAAGGCAAACGAGCCTGCGCTTAACAGATACTTTGGAATCAGAGAACTTATTGAAATGCCAAAACTATATAAAACCATTAAAAATATTCCGAATTTTAACCACTTTCGAATCACAAGTTCAGGATGTTATTTACTGCCTTAGAACCTTTTCTATTGGGATAACTAATTATCATGATAACTTTAATCATAATTGAATTAATGCGATTGACAATTTAGCAAGTTTACTAATCCATTGAAAAAGCAATCAGCTAATGCCAGTAGCTTTTTGTTTCCTTAATCTCAACCCTGATGTGCGCACCTAGGTACCCGCGTATCTTTAACGTTTTCAACTAAAATTTTTTCATTGAAATTGATAATCTGAAACTTCTTGAAAACTACTAACTCTCAAAATATTTAGTATTTTTGCAGCCGTACAGTAAACTTTTTTTTGTATTCTATGTGAGAGGTTATGTTAGAAAGGTGTTAAGAGTAAATTTTAACATCTTTAAAGGCGCACCAAGGCACCCGGATACCTTATACGGGAATGTGGCCATTGTAAGTATATATATTTCTTGTTAGTTATTAGTAGCTCTGCATAAATAAATAAAAGTGTATATAAACGATGTAGACGCAGGAAATTCTAATCAAATTAGAAAACATTTAAGTACACGACAAAAAAAAACACCTTCTATTGCGCTGCAAAGTACCCTGATATCTATTTGTAAGTGACATGGGAAGCAAACATTTTCGCAATAAATATCAAGTTAAAATGTTGTAAAATGTATATGAAATTGGCAACAGATATATATTTTCAATCTCAAAAATATTTCACAACTACATATTAAGATTTTTCACGTAACTTTCACATAGGTACCCGGGTACCTTGCAGCGCAATATAAGTTATTTTTTGCAGCGCACATAAGGGTTAATCGCAAAAGGCTTCACTGCGATGCTTAGTTTGGTAAGAGGGTAAGGACCAAAATATATATGTGCATATTTGTTTGCTTTTATATAATCATTCTTTATCTTTATGTGCTATTTTAGTAAATTGTTCGGACTTACGAAATATTCATTATAATTGTTTATATATTACTTGTAAAAAAAAGTGGTCGTATTTTAATTTCGCAAAAAAATCTACAGTTTAAAATAAGTAAAAGTAGTACAGACACAAAATATTGTTTGCTCTGTGTGTTTTAACAGCACATATACGACTATAATATAAATCCTGTTTATAACAAGGACATGGCAAATAAAATGTTCATAAATCAAATAAAAATTCAACAAATATTTTGCTCACATAGTTTTTTTTACGAAACTTTAGTGTCAAAAAAATAGGTGTTGTTATAAATAATATGGCAGGTAATAAAAAGTGCCACAAACAATTAAAGTTAAACACAAAATTGGATGTCGTATATAATTAAATGAAAGTTTTAAAATTGAATAAAAGTATTTATTGTGGATAAATGTAGGTATGTATATATGTATGTATGTATGTAAGTGTACATATACAGAACTTTATGTGAGGAACTATTAATTTATTATGAAAAGAGTATAATGCAATTCAAATAAAGGTGATTGATAATTTACATATTAGAAGTAAGCTGGTCTCCCACGCTCATTAGAAAACGTGTTTTGCTCAAAGTCAGTAATAATTTAATATTTATTAAAAGATAAGAGTTCTCAATAATCAACTTTTATGAAAAAATTAATCTTAAAACGTTACTCAAATAAGACCTAATTTACAAATATATTCCAAAACTTAAGATACGTCACACTTGGCAAATATTTGCTGAAAAAACGTAGCCACAACAGACAAGGTAAAGTTGTATTTCCTTTAACTCCAATATTTTTTTTAATATTGGTGCACATTTATTAAAAATAATATAAAAATACCCTGCGGGAAATGTTGTCCAAATTGTCTTGAACGTACTTGTCCTATGACTGGTAAAATTAGGAGTGTCATGAAATGTTCCTTAGTTGTGACCGGTGAAAAGAAATATATGACAACATATTACAAAACTAGAACAAACATTTTAGCAAAATACATTCATTGTACAAGCAGATTTTTTTAAATTAAAAATATATGTTTAAAGTACAGTAATTTAACTAGTATTACAGAATTAATCACACAACAAGGAGCTTAAGTTTGGGTCTAGAACCTATCACTGAGTATCTTAATTATGTCAATTGACCCCCTCCAATGACAACGCCATGTAAAAGTTAGCGGTCCCTTTCATATAAAGTTTCGGAACTCGAACCGATTGCTAGTCCTTGGGTACCAGTCACATGACCTGTCTTGTGACAGGTTCTTTTCCTTCTAGGGTAGTATTTTGCAGCCTAATTTACTTTATTTTGTGATATAAAAACCAAGTAAAATCACACTAACCTTTAGCAAAAGTAGTTGTTACTTTTTTTAGGCAAATACTTGCCAAGTGTAAATGTACCTTTAGAAAAACAGCTTTAAGCAAAAAGGTAACAAATTCTAAGCTAATTTTTTAAACCAACACGAAGCTAGCTAGTCCGATACATCAGAAACTAAATTAAGTCCAGCAGAAAAAAAAGGGTTTCTCATAAACTACAATATGTAGACTGCACTTGTAATCATGTTTTTATACACAACTAACCTAAAATTTAACATTGATATTGCCAATGTTACACGAGCTACCTAGTTTTTTTTTTAAATAAGAGTTTATACTTCTGCTCAACAGCAATTGAGAAGCATTTTGTACAAGTACGACTTGCAGTACAAGCTTGTCTATCTCGTTCAAAACTCAAAGTACAACTGAAAAATTGATAATGATGGAAGACTTGGAAAGCATTTTCTGTTACATCGAAGAGGCTACAAAGTCAATTATCAAAACGCAGCTACGTTTCTGTTGCGATTCCATTAGGATAATTTTGTTTGAAAATTATTATAAAACATAACAAATCCATGAACTGAATGGTAGAATCGAAATCACAAAACATAGTGACAGAGTTGTTATTGATTTTTAAGTTAAAGTTGCTTATGTTTAAGTTAAAGTTAGTATGTTGCTTTGGAAAATAATGAAACATATTGCTTATTCACAATTCTTAAATATCGACACAAAGCACGAATATTTCCATTGCAGTCTAATAGTTCCTTATAAAAAAAAAGTTTCTTTTGGTTACTTCCCCGCGGGAAACTTTGTGCGAATTGTCTGCAATGTACTTGTCCTATTATGAATTGTGAAAATGGGAGTAGTACAATATGTTCTCAAGTCATGAGCGGTGAAAAGAGAACACACCACTAAGCTAGAACAAAAATCTTAATATACCATCCTCACTGTGCAAGCAGACTTTTTCCAAATCAAAAGCAAAAAATTCTCTTTTTAATTTTGAGTGTACATTCTCGATTTTTTTTTAATTTTAACAATTTAACTAATAAAAATAGTTTTTGGCTCTTTCGATGAATCCTAATATTTTGATTTTTTAACATTTTTGTATATTGAACATTACATTTACTTTCACGGTTGTTCTGGGAATGATTTTAGCTAAAAAAGAAATACAACACAAAAACTGGGTATGTGGCTTTAAAGCACTAAACAAAAAAATTTTTTGATTAATCAAAATTCTGACTAATCAATTAATTGATTAACCCATTAGTGAACACGGGCTCTCCGTAGACTGATTTTTACAAAACTTTCTACTTATAGTAATATATATGTCCTGAATCCAAATTTTGCATCGCTTAACCTGTGAGATTCACCAGGATTCACCGCTACGGGAGAGCGAGCGCCATATGGCACTCTTAACTATAAAGGATGTTACATATTTCTTTATTTATTTAAAAATTTAATTGCGTTTCTATTAAATTTTGATAGAAATAACATAAAAAGATAATGTTACTGCATCAAGAAATATAAAACATAATATTTGAAAACTGAAGGATATTTTCGGATTCTCGCTATTTGATACGACGCAAATAATTTTATGCATAAGCCATAGATATGTACATTCGACTCTGGTTCGACTTGTAACGGCGAACTACGTCGGTTACATGACTGCACATTGTGAACAATACCACGGTAGCATATATTGGCATTTTCTATAATAACTATTCGAAATATAGTGGTCTTTATAAGCATTATCACCGAAAGTTTTCTTAGTTTTCGAGACAAAGCTGAGCAAAAATTTAATTGGGAGATGATTTTTTCAGACTAATGATACATCAGCCAGTCATTATTAGCTACATTTATTTAAAAAACAAATATTGACCACAACCAGCTTGTTTTTCGATTAGAAATGCAGTTGTCCGATAACATCAACAGTTACAATGTATGTGCGTAACGTACGGTGCTACTATACCTGGAAGTAAAATAATATATATACATATATTTGTATATTAACTCTCAATTTTGCTGCCCAAGAATAATACTAATTTCTGGTAAATCCAGTTCATAACCCTAATAAAAATTTACGTTATTACAATTATTGATATTATTTCGTTTGTCGTACAGATCTTCGCCTTTAGTGTCTACATTATTTATCTGCAATTTATTTATGAGGAATGTCGAGAAGATTGCCGACAGTTCTCCAACATCTTCGCCCGATGCATATTTCGCCGACATTGGCTCGAACATAATTTCATTTAAATTTTTTATTCTTAATTCTGTGAAATAATCTTCTATATATTGCATGTCGATCCTAAAAATATGAACACTAAGTTCTGCTGAGAGCTGGCCAATTTTTGAGACAATTTTTTAACTAAATACATGTGAAAATATTATACAGCTATTGTTTTATTTAAAAGTTTGTTTTGTAAACTAACTAGAAATTTATAATATCAGGTGGTTTTCTCGCGTAGAAAAAATATATTTCGATCTTTTCTTTGATGGGTCATGATAATGGCAAATTTTAGGAAAAAAACGGACTGCCTCTTACGAAAAGTGCTACTATTTGAAAACATTTTAGCTTACTGAATTCTTTTGGGCAGCATTTGGTAGTCAACAAATACAAGAATAAAGGAACACAAGGATTATAAAAATGAACTTTAAATATTACACTAATTTGAGTGCCATAATGCACTCTTGTCAAATTTGAATAATTTTATTCAAAATAATAAAACAACAATATTTCAAACAAAATGAATTTAACACATACAGATATAAAACGCAAGAAATACAAAAAAACTAAAAAAATAAAGGTATGAAATAAAACCATCTCAAGACAAAAGTTAAAAACAAAAATTATTCAATTGTTCAAAATATAAATTATTGAAAATCATGATTAATCAAATAATCCACATTTTGAATAATCAAAATTAAAATTATATGATTAATCAGCATTTTGATTTTTCAAGATTTTGGATTAATCGATTAATTGATTAATTGACTAGTCACAATTTTGAATAATCAAAAATTTGATTAATCGATTAATCGCACATTCCCATTTTATAGATATAAGCTCAACTACTAAGAACGTATTTTTAATTATAAATATATATTTTATTTAAATTTTTTCGCCAGCAGCAAGTTTGATTCTTATGGCGTTTTCTTTTCTACAAAAAAATTTTGCACTCTCTGCACTTTTCAATGAAAATTTGCAGTATAATTAGTTTTCGAGGAAGTGAATATATTAGAAATTATTGTGTCATCCCTTAAGAAGGTAGATTTTTGTTTTAAAGGAATGCTGAATTGCGATTTTTTTTAATAAAATGTAAAAACTAATTTTACACTTTTTCTAGAAAAGAAAACGCCATTAGTCATAGTTTGTTTCTTGATGTGTAGTAGTTTCGCTGGCAGTTTCATTCAAATCTAACAATTTCAAATATTCGTTGACTGGAACGTTCCCACACGTGACGGAAATTGTTTACTTTTTTCTTCAATATTCCATGAACTATTTAAAAATTTCTATTGAGGGTTAAAGGCTATTAAATAATAGAAAAGAGATTAGATATCTGATTTGTCAATTAATATTTATATGTTATATAAGCGCTAAAAATAGTTGAGCTAGTCCGTATTTGACAGTGGAATGCTCCTATTGAATTTAAAGAAAATTTGAAACAAATTCTTGTTTGATGAGAAAATCAAAAACATTTTTTGTGTGTAGATATGTTACAAACCGTTCAAATCTAAAACAAACTATTAATTAAAGGCAATTGTTAATTTTATTTCAACCCAATAGCTTTGGTATAATATCTAGTTTCAAACTGTAAAATTGTTTCTGAATAAAAAATTGTATTGCTTACGGCAGAACAGCTTTAATGTAACACTACGCTTTTCTTAAAGCAATGTTGCCGTAGTGCAATTTTTTTTAAACTTTGGGCGTTTTCTTTTTTACAAAAAAAAAACAACATTTGTAATTTAATCATTTTTCGATGAAGTGCATTCATTAGAAATTATTATATCCTCCCTTAGGAAGGCACATTTTTACTTTAAAAGAATGCTCCAATAGGTGCTTGCCCAATTGGCTATATCTTCTATGGCATAACGCTTCACAGTCCTCCAGAATATGATTTGGAGTTTCATCGTCATAATCACAGAATCTGCACAGGCTGTTACTCTCAATGCCAAGTTTGTTGAGGTGTTCCAGCCGAACTACTTCATATCGAACGTGATAAGCTCTTGCATCCAGTGACATCGTTACGTTAATAATTTAAAATTTTAAGGTATAAATTGTATACCGTATAGAGAAAAAACTATAATTCGTATTCTGTTACTGTTCAAATAGGAACATGAAAAATAATTTACGAAAAATATATATGTATATAAACATATACCTACACACAACAATATTTTTACAATGTGAATTTGTTTGTACTAACTAACATTTATTTGTAAGCTTATCTCAGTTCTAATGTCTGTTGAATGCTTGTGCCTAAACGCCTGGCTTATCTTAGTTTTTAGTTTGTATTTATTGTCTTAGTTTTAAGAACAAAGAGCAGCGTAATTTTTAGTTCATAATTCTTATCTTAATATTCAATGTTCACAATAGATTTAAGAAATATTCAATAGATTTCAAAATTGTATAAAAGAGCCAAATTTTATAATAATAAATTAGTACTGAAAAGTATTCGCTAGTGTAATCATTTATATTTTTGGTCCTTCGAGCTACTCTCTGAGTTTTCCCCCACCAGTGGTAAGAGACTCTGAGAATCTTGAAACAGGCTGTAAAATATTAAATTAAATTCTGTAACGAACAGGATAGAAATTTAAAAAAAAATATATTCTGAGTTTCCCCACCAGTGGTAAGAAACACAGTTTAAGAACAAAGGTGAAAAGCGTATCCGAGGCTGAAACATCGGAAAAAATTAAGCGTATCCGAGGCTGAAACATCGGAAAAAGTGAAGTGAGCGTATCCGAGGCTAAAACATCGGATAAAAATATACAAAGCGTATCCGAGGCTGTAACATCGGATAAAGGTGTAGAAAATAATATCCAAAACCTTAAAAAACAACAACAGAAGACGGAATCAACATGTCCAAAGATAAACTACTTGAGCATCAAAAGGAACTCGGCGAGGAGGCCTTATCTCTGCGAGAAAAGATTTTCGAAGGAAGAATTCGGTCAGCTCAGATCAGCGAATTAACGAAACGATTAAAAAAGATAGAAACTGAGTTTGTTGCAAACAACAAGAAGTTGATAGCAGTTGGAATTGATGACGGCCAATATTTTAAGAAAGACTATTTTGAAAACATTAGTGGAGTAATAAGAGAAGCGTTTTCGATTCTACAACAAAAAGAATCAGGTGAGGAGCAAATAGAAGTAGCATCAGCGACTCACAAAACTACAAAAGAAATACCCAAAGATGAGAAGCAAAGTAATAGCAATCATATAGTGCTGCGAAGAAAATTAAGGAGAAAAATGAATATGCTACAGGAACTTTTGGACGAGGCACATGAGGAAATCAATGGCAATAGAAGAGCTGAGTTAGCAATAACAAAAGTAGAACTGGTAGAAAATTTTAAAGAAATTAAGAAAGAATTTGAACATCTCAGCAACGTAAATGAGAATTATGAAACAGAAGAAGAAGAATTTGAAGAGATTACTCGTCGATACAGGACTACTTTAAAACAAGTGGTAGTTGCGCTAGATACATCAGAAGAAAAATCAATAGTTAACTCAATAAAACTAGAGGACATCAAAATACCAGTATTTTTTGGAAACGTAACAGAATGGCCATCGTTCCATGATCTTTTTAAAAATCTGGTGCATAATCAGCATAATTTCTCCAATGCAGAAAAAATGTACCGATTAAAGAATTACGTTAGAGGGGAAGCTGGTAGACTTATACAACATTTAAAAGTGACAAATGCCAATTATGAAGCAGCGTGGAATATCTTAAGCTCAAGATATGAAAACAAGAGACTGCTTTTTACAACACAAGTAGATAAGATTTTGGATCATCCAATGGTAAATACGGAGTCAGCTTTCAGTGTAAGACAATTGTTGGATACAACAAATGAATGTGTACAAGCATTAAAAGGTCTTAATATTAAAATTGATGATGCAGAACCTTTTATAGCAAGAATAATAGTCCGAAAATTAGACAAAGATGGGCTGCGCCTATATGAACAAAGCGTAAAGAAGACTAAAGAAATTCAAACGCTAGAAGATGTATGTCTATTCTTAGAACAACAATACCAAGCCTTAGATGCATATAAAGGCAAAAAACACAACAGCAATTTTAAGCCTATTCAGAAGCAGTCAAACTTATTTCATATATCACAAAAAAATTGTGATTTTTGTAAGATAACAGGCCACGAGCTGGTGAATTGCAGAAAATTTCAAGCAGCAACCATAATGGAAAGAAGAAAATTTGTAAGAATGAATAAACTATGCTATCGGTGTATAAACCATAAGTTAGACAAAAAATGTGCGAACAATACAGAAAACTGTAAAAAATGTGGTAGATATCATCATACGCTTCTTCATGTCGAAGAATTTAAGAATGAAACAAAAAATACAGAGAATAAAATAAGTATGATGACCGAACAAGAGAAGAAAGCAGAAGTACTGCTAGCAACAGCACAAGTAAGAGTAAAGGCATCAGATGGCAGTTTTATAACATTAAGAGCGTTGATAGATCAAGGATCGCAGAAAACAACTATTTCTGAAGAAGCAGCACAACTTTTACAATTGCCAAGATTTAAAGAGAAAAATCAACTACATGGCCTGGGTGGTACACTTGTTGGTGTATCAAAATCAAAAGTATGTTTAGAAGTGAGGCCCAGGTTTCTTAGCGATGAAAAATTTATGATTGAAGCATTGGTCCTTAACAAATTAACGACAGCAATTCCGGATAGATCGTTTAAATACAATAATGATGACTGGAAGAATCACATGCTAGCAGATCCAAATTTCAACAAATCAGATAGAATAGACATGGTGTTGGGCGGTGATGTTTACTCAATTATTTTGGAAGAAGGAATCCATAAAAATGATAAAATTCTAGCTCAAGCTACAAAACTAGGCTGGATATTATCAGGGGTATTAAAACCATCTCAACATAAAAGCAAATTAATCGCTGCTATAACAACAAATTTAGAGAAATTCTGGGAAACAGAAGATATGATTGAGGTCAAGGATCTGAACGAAGCTGATAAATGCATTCATCACTACCGAAGAAACACCACACGAGAAGAAAATGGTAAATTTGTAGTCAGGCTTCCATTTCAAGAAGAAAATCAGCTTGGAAATTCTCGAAAACAAGCCATGGCTAGATTCCTAAGTTTAGAGGACAAACTAGACCGAAATCCAGAACTGCGAAAGGAATATGTTCAATTTATGCAGGAATATATTAAACTTGGCCATATGAAACAAAAAATTACCAAAAGAGAAGGCAAATATTATCTGCCACATCAAGCTGTTATTAGACAAAATAGTTTAACAACGAAAGTCAGAGTAGTCTTCGACGGTTCAGCAAAAACGACGAACGGGCACAGCTTGAATGATGTTCTTTTGGTTGGTCCTAGAATTCAGAAGGATCTTTTTGATATAATGCTGAAGTGGAGATTCTGGAAATACGTAATAATAGCAGATATAGAAAAGATGTATAGACAGATAAAGATGGCAGAAGAAGATCAAGAATACCAAATAATTTTATGGCGCGAAAATAAAGGTAACCCTATACAGGAATTTCAGTTAACAACAGTTACATATGGCACCGCTTGTGCACCATTTTTGGCAACAATGGCCCTACAAGACATAGCCGAAAGATGTGAGAATGCAAAAATTGGCGAAATAATCAAAGCAGATTTTTATATGGATGATCTTCTGACAGGAGCAAATTCAATTGAAGAATGCAAGTCTAACAAACTGGAGATTACAAACGAATTAAAAAATTATGGATTTCATTTGCGCAAATGGCTGTCGAATTGTAAAGGTATAATAGATCATAATGCCGATTTTAAAGAAAATGAAGTAATACAGCTGCAAGAAGGAGACACAATAAAAACTTTAGGCCTACACTGGAATCCTAGCAAAGATGAGTTTTTATTTAAAATAAATCAAGATAAAACAAAGGTTATTACAAAGCGAAAGGTTTTATCAACACTGGCAAGCATATTTGATCCAATGGGATGGCTAGTTCCAATAACTGTAAGATTCAAGTTGTTTGTACAAAAATTATGGCTACTAAGTATAAACTGGGATGAATTACTAGATAAAGAATTGGCTAAGGAATGGACTGAGTTAGAAGAAAATCTTTCTAAGGTTGAAGAGATAAAAATTCCAAGATGGAGTAAAATAGACAGCAGTGAGAGATGGGAGCTTCATGGATTTGCAGATGCTTCAGGAAAGGCTTTCGCAAGTGTGGTATATGCAAAAAAGGGGCCATATATAAAAATTTTAGCAGCTAAGAGCAGAGTTAACCCAGTTAAAAACAGAAAAACATTACCGAAGCTGGAATTGTGCGCAGCGCATTTGCTAGCAAAATTAATGAACAAGGTAATAAAGGCAACAAATTCAAGTGTCAACGTTTTCACTTGGAGTGACTCTACTATTACAATGGGTTGGATTCAAGATAATAAAAACAAAGACAAATTTATTAGAAATAAAGTAATAGAAATCCACAAACTCTTACCTAAGGCAGTTTGGAAGCATGTGAGTAGCAATGAAAATCCCGCTGATATAGCATCAAGAGGCGTGTCTCCAGAAAAACTTTTACAATCGAAATTGTGGTGGAACGGACCAGTGTGGTTATCGGAAAGCGGTTTTCCTAACATGAAACAATCATCACCAGAAAAAACAATTATTTCAGCAGTAACAACACAAAAACAAGATCATTTTTTGAAATCGTTGATAAATAAAATATCCAACTATGTGAAATTAATAAGGATCGTTGCGTATGTACAGCGGTTCGCTATAAAACAAAAGAAGTTTGAAAGGAAACCTTATTTGACAGTGAAAGAGTTGGAGTTGGCCCATCGAAGCATCATAAGGTATCAACAGTACGAGGAATTTACTGAAGAGATCAATGCTTTAAGAAACAATAAACAAATTGATAGAAAAAGCAAGTTGGCGACACTAAATACATTCTTAGATAACGATGGTGTTTTAAGAGTTGGGGGAAGATTGGAAAGATCTTCGCTGAATTACAACCAAAAACATCCAATAGTTCTTCATAAATCTAAATTGGTTGAGCTTTTGGTCGAACACATTCATAAAATAACACTACATGGAGGTAATCGATTGATGGAGTGCACACTTAGAAGGAATTATTGGGTCATTGCAGCTCGTAGTATCATCAAAAAGTGTATAAGATATTGCCCCATATGTGCACGTTACAACCAACGTACAAGCAGTCAGATAATGGGTAATTTACCACCATATCGTGTAACAGAATCCCATCCATTTTCCTTTACTGGAGTTGACTACGCTGGTCCTTATCAAATGAAGTGTTCAAGAGGAAGAGGTCAGAAGTCATTTAAAGGATACGTAGCTATTTTCGTTTGCATGGCTACAAAAGCTATTCATTTAGAAGCTGTTACAGATATGACTACGGAATGCTTCTTGGCAGCATTAAGACGATTTTTTGGCAGAAGGGGAAAGTGTAAGGCCATTTACTCTGATAATGGTACAAACTTCGTTGGAGCATCTAGAAAACTGGAGAAAGACTTCAAACAGGTGATTAAGAATAATTCAGAAGTGGCATCAGTATTAGCAGCAGATAAAATAGAATGGAAGTTTATTCCCCCGGCAGCCCCTCACTTTGGAGGAATCTGGGAAGCTGGAGTTAGATCTATGAAACATCACTTAAACAGGATAGTCGGTGATGTCAAATTAACGTACGAAGAAATGAGTACACTGTTGGTACAAATTGAAGCAGTTCTGAATTCAAGACCATTATGTGCATTGGATGGTAGTCCAGAAGAAGAAAACACATTAACTCCAGGTCATTTTCTAATTGGGCATCCGATAATCGATATAGCTGAACCAGTATCAGAATCAACTGTATCCTCTCTCAACAAATGGAAGCTGATTCAAAAGATGAAGCAAGATTTTTGGAAACGATGGAAAGAAGAGTATTTGACAACATTACAACAGCGGTATAAGTGGCAGCACGCACAAGAAAACTTAGAAAAGGACCAGATAGTGCTAATAAAAAATGAGGTAACTCATCCCTGTAAATGGCCCATGGGAAGAATATTGGAAGTCCACAAGGGCGAAGATGGTAAGGCACGAGTGGTTACGTTAAAAGTACAGCATGGGAACATCAAGCGTCCAATTCAAAAACTTTGCCCTCTAATGACGTCAAGTGTTTACGATTCTGTGGAAAACGGAAAGTATAAAACTAATATGTCAAGATCATCAGCACCAAAGATTACTGACAATAAGAACGTTTCACAAAAAGAATATTTGTTCCTTTTTATATTGCTGATGATATTGGGACAGGTGCGAATGGCTACACAAAAGCTATATGGAACCATTGGAGCCACGGTATCTGCTATGGACAACCAAACAGCAATTTATTTTGATAATATCGGTAAACTAGATATGGTGAACTCCAAATGGAATCTTGTTGTATATTACGATTTGCATCCATATTTCGAAGAGGTTAGCGGAATTCAAACTTCATTAAAAGAATTACAGAAGACATGTCCTGAATTGGACTATTATAAAGATGTTTGTAAACAAATTACCAATGCGTTGAACCAGAAATATGATACTCTAAAGCGGAATAATGATTTGTTAATTAACCCTAAAAGAACAAAAAGAGCACCATTTGAATTTGTTGGATCTCTCTACCATATACTTTTCGGTATGATGGATGCCGATGATAGAAAACAGATGGAAGAGAATATGAGGAATCTCTTGGATAACCAAGAAGATTTAGTGCTACTAGCCAAACAACAAACATCTATTATAAATTCCACCGTAAATATAATCCAGAAAACTAGAGACGAGGTTAATAACAACTTTCAAATGATGTCAAAGCAGTTACAACAATTTCTTGCTGATGTATCGAAAACAATCAAAACTGAAAGGCTAACGTCAGTGTTCCAAATACTTGTAACACAGCTTTACATGCTGATTAACGACTGCGAAAATACACAAATATCCATCATTAATTTACTGATTGATATTAATCATGGCCACATCAACCCACAGCTTCTGCAGCCTGCTCAATTACAACAAGAGCTAGACAAAATTCAACGACAGTTACCAGAAAAGCTTGCACTTCCAGGAGGATTAACAGGAATTCCTTTAAAAGAAGTGTATAGCGTATTGATGGCTAAAGGCATTATATTGGATCAACAATTGATAATTAAATCCGAAATTCCGCTAGTTAATTCTGAATCGTCAGATATATATAAAATAATTCCCATACCTCTAAGTAAAGGGAATGCAACTATCATACCAATAATTGAGGCCGACTATATAATATACAATGTTGGAAAAAGTGTCTATTCAATGCTGTCTCAGCCAGAATTAAACGGGTGCAAACAAACTTTAAATAAATACATGTGCAATAAAAACTGGGCATGGATACCCGCCACGAATAAGGCATGTGAAATATCAGCCCTAAAAGGTTTACAGAAGGGCTACTGCAAATTTAAGCAAATAGAGGCTAAAAACATTTGGCATAAGCTTCATAAAGAAAACCGTTGGCTTTACAAGGTATCGGAAGATATAGACATGGAGATAAATTGTGGCAAAGGTTATGTATACTGGTTAACCCTACCACCACAAGGAATTTTAACGCTGAAATCAGGATGCACTGCGAGTTCATCAAAAATCTTCTTGGATGCATCAGAGCAATTTGATTCGAACGTCGAATTAATGGCCAAAGGCATCATGTGGAACAAAAATATGAGTGATCTCACTTCTTGGCACACTAAACCTTTAGAAGTCAACATTTCAAACTCTAGTCAACTTGATGACCTGTACACTCAGCTAGATAAACTTCAATCAACACAAATAGAACTTAGGCGTTTGAGTTTCCACACAATTAGCGGGCATTCATCACTGGTTATTATATTAGTAATGCTTATAATCATATTAATAATTTTCATTAAATTTAAGTGCTGTAAGAAAAAGAGAAGAATCCAAATAGATTTTACAGTTCCTGCTGCTCCTTCTGGGCGGCAGAATGTTCAAATAGGAACATGAAAAATAATTTACGAAAAATATATATGTATATAAACATATACCTACACACAACAATATTTTTACAATGTGAATTTGTTTGTACTAACTAACATTTATTTGTAAGCTTATCTCAGTTCTAATGTCTGTTGAATGCTTGTGCCTAAACGCCTGGCTTATCTTAGTTTTTAGTTTGTATTTATTGTCTTAGTTTTAAGAACAAAGAGCAGCGTAATTTTTAGTTCATAATTCTTATCTTAATATTCAATGTTCACAATAGATTTAAGAAATATTCAATAGATTTCAAAATTGTATAAAAGAGCCAAATTTTATAATAATAAATTAGTACTGAAAAGTATTCGCTAGTGTAATCATTTACAGTTACTAAATTCATAAATTCAAACATTTATTTTACGGAAATGGGACCTATCACGAAATTCGTAATATTAAACACTAAAATTCTTAAATATTTAATAAGAAAATAATCGTTTTTTTTCTATCAAAATTTTGTATTGGAATATTTAAAAACCAAAGAAAAAAATAATAAAATTTAAAAACAAATTCAAACACATGTGTGCTAAAAAAACCTATGATAATTTTTTCTGTATACGTGAATAGCGTTTATCTCATTACGTTATTGCTGAAATAAGCGCAATGTTTTGTGCTGGGAATTCCTTTAGTTTTAGCTTTTTATTTATTTAATAAACTGTTTGTACAGTTGTTTAAAAATAACAACACAAAATAACACGTGCGATTATAAATTTAAAAACTGAAAAATAACACTTCTTCAAACTTTTGTTTGGCTTTATAACAATTCCAATGATCATGAACATAAAAGTTTTTAAGTACAAATAAGCAGCATTTTGTTAAATTTAAATGTTGCTTGTTTCGTTTCATTTTCTGATTTTTAGTATACTGACCATAAAAACTTATTTCAGCATATTTATTTATAAAATTTGTTTAGCCATATAAAGTCCGATGAAGTTAACCCTTTTTTTAATACATAAATGTTAAAAGTTGTATAAAGAAAGCACTCAAAAAGTTTATAAAACTGATAAAATAATGAAAAATTTTATGCATTAATAAAAACAGAAGTGACAATAAAAAGATAATCTAAGTGCGAAATAACAGGTTGAAGGAAGAGGAGAAAAATATTTTTATAAGGTTATTGCCGTTTAAAATGTTATCAAAAGGCGCATATCTGTTTAAAAAAAAAGGATCAGGTGTCCTTTATTTTTTTTAACAAATAATAAACAACTGGGCTATCTTTATCGCCTAAAAATTACAAATTGGATTTTACATAAAAAAAAATTGTTAAGTGGACATTCTTAAATTCAAAATACATATATTGCACGTCGCACAGTGCCTTGTTCCATAGATAAAATGCGGTATATAATTATGTCTTATATGCTAATAAAAGTAATGTTGGTCGATAGATAGCTAATAATTTAAACCATTGTGTAAGGCTTGTCAGGGTTTAGCTCTTATTGACGCCACCAGAAGCGAAAAAATTCTTTACTGATCAAAAATTCAGGAATCGAACTCCAGCCTGATTAACAACATCAAATTAAACTAATACAGTTCTTAAAAGAATTATATACTTAAATAAATTAAAAAAAAACTTTAGTCATTTTTATAATCGGTACTACTTTTTTAACAGGATACAAAGTAATGAGGTGTACTTATTTATCTTTTTACTATGCTTCAAATTAGAACTACTACTTGGCTTTCAGTAAAATTAGTACGTATTTTTATCTTTATCTGAAAGTAGTTACAATTTGTTGATATGTATTAATAAAATAAGTAGACAACCACTTTTTGAGTCAACATGTGTTTGTATATGAAAACTAGTTTTTGTCGCTTAAACTTATAAGTAAACAATAGCTGAGTGGGTAAAGTTCTTTTCTTCATATCTGAACGAGCATAGGTTCGTACCCAGCTGGGTCAAAAAAATAAATATAAAAAAATAAAATAAAATTGAAAAATAACGAGTGATTTTTTTGCTATTATCTTTTTGGCAACACTAGTTTTGACAGCTCACGCACGTTTTGTATCTTGTGTCACTGTCAAACATCTTCAGTTTGGTCTATAATTTAATCATGAATCGTCTTACAAACGAACAACGCTTGCAAATTATTGAATTTTATTACCAAAATGCGTGCTCTGTTAAGAAAGTTTTTTATCGAAGAATTGTGTTCAGCGACGAGGCTCATTTCTGGTTGAATGGATACGTGAACAAGCAAAACTGCCATATTTGGAGTGAAGAGCAGCCAGAAGCATTGCAAGAGCTACCAATGCATCCACAAAAAACAACCGTTTGGTGCGGATTATGGGCTGGCGGCATCATTGGGCCGTATTTCTTCAAAGATGATGCGAATCACAACGTTACTGTGAATGGTGAGCGCTACCGTGCGATGATAACAAACTTTTTTCTGCCCAAAATGGAAGAGCTTGACTTGCATGACATGTGGTTTCAACAAGACGGTGCCACATGCCACACAGCACGCGAAACAATGGACCAATTGAGAGGCGAGTTCGGTGAACAGTTTATTTCACGCTTGGGACCAGTCAATTGGCCGCCCAGATCGTGCGATTTAACGCCTCTAGACTATTTTTTGTGGGGCTATGTTAAGGCTAATGTCTATAGCGACAAGCCCGCTTCGATTGACGCACTGGAAGCCAACATTGCCAACATTATTCGTGAGATACCGGCCGAAATGTTGGAAAGAGTATGCCAAAATTGGACTAAGCGGATGGACCATTTGAGGCGCAGCCGCGGCCAACATTTGCATGAAATAATCTTCAAACATTAAATTATATCGACCCAACTATCGATCCAAATAAATATTTCATGCATTTTTCTGAATTTTATGTGTTTTTTTTTACTTTCCGATAGTTCTTATAAAATCACCCATTATAAACAAAACATAATGTGTATAACATTTCTTATTTAATTTTAATTTATTTATTTGACTACTACTACCAAACAATAACTAGTTAATTGCTGTGACAATGTAAATACATTTGTAAGTGGTACCCCTTATTTTTTGGACCTCTCAAACAAAAATAAGTAGTTACGACTTAAATCCTCATATACTTTTTTGCCTACCAGTAAGCAAAGTTTTTGCTGGGTTTCGCAAAAGCTGAAATTTTTCCAAAGTTTTTGGCTTTCTTTATTTATTTTTATTAAGGGACATCAAATTTAAAATTTTAGCAAGCTTTTGCGAATTTTCATAATGTTTTGCGCTTTCTCTCGAGTGAGTTATTAACTTACCTTACAGTTTTAGCGAGTTGAATCAATTTTAGTTTAGGGATTGTGTCCAATATTGCGACTTTATGCAAATTTTCTACATTTTCGCGACAGATGGGATTGAATACAAATTTCTATTTTTTTTAGTTTAAGCGACTTTTACTCAATTTCAAGACTTGATACCGATTTTTGCATTTATTATTTTGTAAATAATCATAATATTTGCCGCAGTGGAAATTTGTATAACTTAGTATCCATGGCCTATAAAAATATCGTCTAATTTAATTGTGTTTCAAAATACCAATTTACGCAACGAATTCTTGCCGACAAGTTCGTCGAACTATGCTAAGTTCGTCGTTCGTCCCAATTGTGTTTATACCAAAACTCTGCTAAAAATAGAGAAAATATTTGATTTGCATTTTTAACGAAGTGGCAATTATGTAGGTAAAAAACCATATTTGACACAAATAAGATAACTTTAAACATATTTTTTTTGTATTTGGTATCAAATTAGTTTAATAAAGTTAACTTTTTACAGCTTGTTCATTGCTACTACGTACATTTAAAAATTATATACTAAATAATAATTTAATTGTTTGCGTATTCAAATTTAATATTTTTTTAATTAATACCTAAAGGAGGCCAAGAGCCAAGTGTCTTCAAAGTCAACATTTTGACGACAAGTTTGGTGACATTGTCGACATATCGTCTATACTATTTATTTTGCTTTTAAGGGGAAGAGAAGTTTTTGCTACAGAAACATTTTTTATTGACACATTTTGTTGTATTGAAAACAAATGCGAGTGCATACAAAACTAAAAATGTTCATAAAAAATCGAATTTAATTGACTTACCTAGTAAAAAGTTTCATATGTGTTTACTAGAATTATGACAATGCACTAGTGAATCTTTGGTGTCAATATGTGAATGTGGTCCAATAAGAACCACCTAGCCTGTAGTAAGTCAATAGCACCGAGGTCACTAGTGGAATCTCAATGACAAGCACATGATAAATCTCTATAGCCCAGAACATTGGCTGGGGTGCAGTTAGTCAGTAGTACTGGGGACAAAGTCAATAGCGAATCAGTTCAGTTTTGCTATCGACATTTCCTTCAGGGATGTTAAATGACGAGTCTTGAAAATAAAAGTTCAACATTCGCTTTTATCATACTGTTACGTATACTATATCTACATTCATATCTGCATCAACATTATTCGACGTTGGGTGTGTTTTGTATTGCAACTGTTGGCAATTCCATTAGTTTTTTTTATTAATCGTAAGCTTTTCTTATTATCGATTGAATAAATTCATTTATTTTTGATAAAGTTTTTCGTTTAGTATTTATTTTCAATTGCTAAATTATATCTTGCAAGTTTTGGAGAGGTATACCATTTTAAGTATAGCAAAATAGATAGTATTTTACATAAAAACTGCTGTGTTTTGCTATAGACTGCAAGTAAAAAGCAACGCAATTCTTTATTCGCTATGACACACCGAAAATAGTATCTATCAATATTACATCAATTTTAAAGGTGTCACAATGTGCTATTATGAACCGTTATTTTATCTATGTGTTGACTATGTAAGGAGAAACTTTTCTTTAGGTTTTCTTTAATTTTTAATGATATTTTTGGGTGGGCTAAATCCTAAAAAGAAAACAGCTTGATTAATATTTATGTGCTCTGTACAGTTTAATAATAATGAATGATATTTCAGTAGTATTAAGAAAGGAGAAAAAGGACAAAGTATTTCAGTTTTGCAAGTGTTACCAAAATATAATACAAAGTAATAATTACTATGCGGAGTTTGTCTAACATCTTTAAGCGCAGTAAACCTTTCATTAAATTTTAATTTTCAAAGATATTAATATTACAAAAATTAGCTGTCGATTTTATATAGCTCAGTGGCAAATAAATCATTAATTATGTAAAGAAAATCACAAGTCATTATGTAAAACTTCTACAACAGCGCTTTAAAGAAACCGTGAAAAAGCAATTTTGTTAAACATATTTGCATTAAAGTGGCTATTAATCATTCAAATGCTCTTAATCTTTAGGCTTTGTGCGTTCATTAAGTAATGTTGTCAAAATATATGTAAGGGTCATAAGAGAGGAGGAAATATAAGCAAAACAATGTTTAACTTTGTTCTTTAGTTGTCAGTCAAGCAGTATGTCGACGAAGACTTCAATCACGCTGTTCGACATACGCAAAAGGGGTTAAACAAACACTGAATTAAATATAGCCTCAGAAATTATGTAAAAGCACTGTTTCTGATTTGACAGCTCTGCAAGTAATACTAAAATGGGATGTATCCCAAGGCCGATTAATAAAATCTATACAGTAGCCCAGTAAACGGGAATAACTAAGAAAGTTATACAAACAATATAACAAACAGCTTATATTTGAAATAACTCTTGTTTAATCCAAAGTGCATATGCACAAGCAAAGAAAAAACATGATTGAGGCAACAATAATCGAAGAATAATTTACCTTATGTAACACTAATATGATATCACATAACCTAATCTTAAATTTGATGTAAATATACTATAATTTGAACTATTCATATTATGGCATGGTTCTAGATAAGAGCATATGTGTATATTATCTCTTAACAATATTTTGATTAAAAATTGATATCAGGTAAAATATTATATTTTTGAAATAAAATAGAAAATGAAATATTTGAACTCTTCCGTGAAACGGCATATTACATAACATTAGGGGGACACGTAAAAATTGTTTGCCTTTAGCAATAAAGTTAAACGATCGCACCTCGTAAACATACCGCTTAATTTTTTTTCATTATCTCGTCAGATTTTTTTCGAAATTGCGTCATTCCTACTGGCGTAAGCGATTTTAATAAGATTTAAGGCTTATTTTCAACTTGTAATTTTACGCGAACTTTCCTTTTTTTTTAGCAGATTTTAATTTTTTTCGCGAAAAATTATTTTTTTTATTTTATGCCCTTTTTATAATTCAAGCGATCTCTAAACTATATTAGACCTTGTTAGTTTTCCGATATTAGCCAGTTTTTGAGAGCATTCGCAATTTTTGCAAATGTTTTAAAGTTTTCGGCATTGTTTAGAATTTCAATAGGTTTTATCCATTTACATTTGGAACATGTGTTCTGTTCCATTGAAAATATCGATGATATTTCACGCTGGTAAGTCAGAAAAAAAGCTTAAAAATAGTTAAACATGCTAAAAGAAAAGACAGTTAGTGTAGTTCCGAGCATTTAAAAAAAGTTCATTAATAATAGGTAGGACTCACCGCGAGGTGGCGACGAAATCTGTTAATTGAGCTTCCAAAAAATAAGTTGGATTTTCGCTATAATGTTGTTGCTGCCGTCGCTGGTAGTGTAGTTAAAGGGCTCTGATGAGAAGAATGTGGTGGTTTCGAAACATCTGATATCAGTTAAACCTTCCGTACATCGAAATTTTTCTTTGAATGTTCAATATTTATATGCTTTAGAATCTCTTTCTTAAATAAAAAATATAATTCGATCGAAAGATTAAATTGAAAAGAAACTAATTAAATAGCTTTGGATAAAAATTTTTAATTAAAAAAAACAAAAGAATAAAATGCGAATTTTAAATTTTTTAACAGACGTATCCTTCCTTTTTCTGCTATGCAGCCAATTTTCCGTTTAACTACGTGCACTAACTACAAAGTAACTCACACCGATTTGGAAGATTTTGACATATATAATTCTCCAGATATGCAATAATTACTTATTACTTTGTATGGGAGGTAAAACTTCCCCACTCCTACAAGTTACATTTTCTGGTAAACTACGCAAACTGACTATAAAGTAATTAACACTTAGTGTTAACACATTTATACAGTATTCCAGATATAAGTTAATTACTCTATGCAGCAAAATGAAACTTTTGTCATGACCTTTGATCACCACTATTTTTTTTGTGTGTTATGGTCCCCTAAGTACAAAAACAGCCGAAATTTTAAATTCTATGGATACGTTTTTTTAATTTTGTATAAAATTTTGGGTTTTTCAAGAGGCTGCTACACCAATTTCATCATAACTTGGAAACGGGTAACGCTTTAAATTTTTTTAAATACTAAATAAAAAATACTAATATAAAAAATTTTTTAATTATATAAAAATTTATAAGAAATTGAAAATGGCAAAAACTTACTATTTTTCAATCCAAATTGATTATTATTCTAAGGTTCGTAACGTTTAATTCAGAAAGAATTGTGCATGATTAATATTCCAAGGAACAAGGGAAAAATTAAATCAACTTAATTTTGCCACGTACACAGGAGAACAGAGAAGCCCCTACACTTTCATCGTCAGTGCTCAAGTGTATTTTGCTTATCACCACTTGTCAGGTGGCTCTATTGAATGTTATTTTAGTTCTTATATATATAAAAATTTTTGTGAAAATTGAATACGAATTATTAATATTTTACTAAATAAGTAAAATTTAAATTTTTGGCAATAGTGCGATTATAAATTTAAAAACTAAAAATTCTTATTGTTGTCTTACTTTAACAAGTATATACAGTAAAATGAGCCATTCTTATTTGAAAGCCAGAAAGGCTGCTAAATTTTTGCAATTATTTTAAAGACACATAATAACTAAAATATTTTATTAAAATTATGTGTCTTGTATTTCCATTTATAATGCTACTTTTTGAATCGTACTAACTAATACCAAGTACTTAATCTTTCATTTAGATTTAATACCATCTTTTCATTAGATGAAATTTATTGTTCTAAAATAATATGTCGACTTCATTAGGCATATTATTAAATAAATGATTTATAAACTGTAAGGCCAAAGATGTTAAATGCTTTCCCACATTATATTTTTGGTTTTGTTAAGCAAATAACAAGTCATTAATTTTATTTTCTATAAAAAATTACTGTAAATTTCTTAAATCATAGTCACCCCTATAGTGAATATTTTTTCCCTGAAATTTTTTCAATTTTCTTTTATTTCAATTGTGAATAAAAACAACTTCATGCATGCACAGAATTCCCGTAAAATTTGTTTTCACGTAATTTTTTAATTTTTCCCCCTTATTTTGTTCACTTCATTTTAGCAGGTGAACTGGATAAATACATACATCATGAATTACTATTTTTTCCTATCAAGAGTGTAATTAATTGGTACAAAGTAACCAATTGTTTTCACTTGAAAAACGTTACTGAGAGTACGGGTAGTTCCGCAGTGCAGTGGATAGTTTGCTAGACTATTAACCGGGAGGACGCAGGTTCGATTCCTGCAAAACTAGGGGTGTTTCTGTAAAAATGGCAAAAAAGGCTTAAGCAGTATATGTGTTTGTTAAAAAAAATAGTTGATTATCATTTTGCCATTTTCAGTAATTTTAAGACGAGTACATTCTCAAAATCATAAATAACACTAAGCAACAAAAAAAATTACTAGGAGTACCAGTATATTTTTTTTAATGTGTTACAAAAACTACAAAAACAGTCGAAATTTTAAATTCTGTGGATAATTTTCGTTGATATAATTTTCTAAAATTTGGGGTCTTTGAGGTTGCACCACTGATTGGATAGACATTGATTGCTTTTAATACAGAAATCCCTAAAAAACTTGAAATAAAATTATTTTTAAGCCTTTTCAACATTATTTTTTTATATACTCAATGGTTTCGGAATTATTGAGACCACAATGATGAAATATATATTTTTCTTTATGCAAAATTGCAAACAAACATATTTATTTTTTTTTTCATTTATAACAAATCGAAACCGGCAAACTAATATCATTTCTTATTCTTTGATCATAAAGCTACTTACAATTGAAACAAAATAAGCTTTATTTTATGAAAATCGATGGATACATCTTGATTTTATTCATAATAAAGTAAAATTACCTGATTTTCGCAATCAAAACGAGTTTTGAAGAGGCTGCTCCACCGATATTATCATAGCTTGGTAAAGAGTTGTCAAATATTATTTCAAAAACCACTAAAAAACTTTACACAAAACTGCCTTTAAGCTGCTTGAACGATATTTTCAAATAAAATAAGGTTTGTTGATAATAAAGTGAAATCATCTGATTTTTGCTAGAACTGCGGATATTTTCACTGTACAACAAAACCAATTTTTTAAATAAAAAGATTCTAACGGCTGCTTCTGGTGCAGGCCATAAAAACAGTAAACGTATATCGGCGTTACAAAAAAGTTTTGATAACATCTTATACCTTAAAAGTCAGCCCTACAAGATATTCTATGTGAAAAATGGCCAAAATCTACTTCTCTCTAAAATATATATAGATGTATTTTTTTGATGGCCTCTAACAGAATCACTTAATGGAACCTTGTTATTTAAAAAAAAATAATTTTCTTGCACAGTGTAAATGTTCGCAATTTTTGCAAAAATTACGTGACCTCAATTTATTATGAATGAGCAAGCTCAACATTTATCCATCGATTTTCATGTATTTAAGGTGAAATTAAGCAAGCAGCCTCTTGAAAAATCCAAAATTTTAGAAAAAAATTAAAAATAAAACCTATTCAGAGAATTTTCAATTTCAAATTTATTTGTAGTTAAGGGACCACAACGCATAAAAAAAATATAGTGGTGATCAAAGGTCATGACAAAAGTTTTATTTTGTTGCACAGTGTAATCGATAAACAAAGATTTTTTGGACTTCATTTACAAAAAAGTTTCACTACGGTACTTTTCCACCAATTTTGAATTTTCAAACTGTTAATCTTTTTTTTAAGAGAAGTGACACAATCAGGGAATTAATGCCTACCAGTTAATAAATTAACCCTAGAGTGATCCTTGGTACAAAAATGTTCCATACGAATTTTGTTTAACTCTTTGTTTGTTTATCAGTGAAGATTTTAATTCCATATTTAACGACTTAGTAACTGCATCATGAGTAATAAAATTTTTCCATTATTTAGACAAATTGATTGCAAAGTTTTGTTGTAATTTCAAAACTTCATAATTCGATCCTATGTTACAAAAATGTTCAATACGAAATCACATGAGACGCCCGCCGCTTGTGCCAGAGAGCTTGGGGTCGCTACTGCCGTTATAGCAAATACAAAGGGATTACATACAAATCACAAGCATTTTGTTTTTGTAAAATCATTTTACGATGTTACAAATTTAAGCAAAATGTAACAGTTGAGTGCACGAGCCAATACAAGCCACATGTGTTATATGGCGAATTCAGCCGTATTTGGGAAAAGGAGTATGCGGAATTTCAGATAAAATCAAGGAGAGTGGGTGGTTAAGATCTAAAAAGTCATAAATAAAATGTTTTTTGTTTGTACTTATAAATAAAATGAAGAAAAATAAATAGTTTTTCTTGAAATTTTCATATGGAACAAAAATGTCTCAAAGGATCGAATTCCAAATTTTTTTTAGGATCAATCTACGGTTAATGTGCTACCTTCTTTGGCAAATGAATAATGTAAAGACATCAGGTGGTGAAGTGGGAGAGAGATTGAAAGCTTAATTCATTTACAACTCTGCCATTGCCAGTTTTTTGTTAAATTTTTTTGGAGAGCAGTTTTGAAGACCCTCTAGTGTCATGTAGAGGCATTAATTTGTTTAAGCTGTGTACCCATTTATTATTTATTTTACTTCGCCGACGATTCTGCTACAGTAACCACGAAGGAGGGTGCTGTGGTGTGCATTAGGATATGTCAGTATTAATCGCTGCCGGCACTGTCAAAGTAATCAGTGATATGCCTTCATCACTTTAACAACAATCAACACACAATGACACACAAATGCACGTTAGAAAAATTCAGGTTGTTATTGGCTGGCCTTCAACTACTCTCGAACTCAAGACCCCAGGGTTTGAAGTCAACGCGCTAACCACCTCAGCCAACAGCACCCTCATTTAAGAGATATTTCACTTCGAAATTAAAATTGTTAATTTTTTTGCCTCGACTTGGTTTTTTATTTTTAATTTTTTTACTAAGCATCTGATTTAAATTTAAGCATACCATGCAATTTCTAACAAAATTATAAGTAAACACAGAAAATAAAAATTTTAAATATCTTAATTCGTTAAGTCTTAAAACAGGTCTAAACTCAAAACTTAGAAATTTAACTAAAAAATCGTTAGTTTTCCCTTAAAAATGCTTTCATAATTTCTAAAAGAGTGCTTTCATAATTTGTAAAATTGTTAGAAGTACTAATTTGATGTTTTGTCTGAAAGGCGATACTACAAGGATGTGTTTAACGGACTTTTTTTCATCAGTGGTCGAAAATCATCAATTTACAAAATAATTTTTAAGTTTATTGATCTTTAAAAAACTTTGCACAGAGTGTGCCAAAAATCCACAAATAACATTTTATTTAGTAGAATGTGACCGCAAGGTTAAAATGAGTACAAAAAATTAAAATTTCGGGAAGAAGGTTTGTATGTATGTTATAAAATAAATTAACTAAACATATAAATTTTTTTCTGAAATTAGTACTGTAAGCTCTAAATACATTTTTTAACTATGTGTTAAAAAACATTGTCATACATTTTACCGATCTCGAGATATTGAATTTGTAGTGTAAGTAGCAGAGAAAACAAAAATTTCAGAAAATGCAAGCTTTTCAAGCAAATACATAAATTATAACAAAAAAGTGGGCTTTTTATTTGACAAGGCCCACATACCTACATATCTCTTAATACCCCGGTTGGCCGTGTCTTTTAGACATTTTGCAAGACCGATGCATGACAATGTTAAATCATCGATGGCCTGTTAGTGACAGCTCAAACAGATCAGTGAGAACATTTTCGAACAAATGGCCGCTAAGTTCATACATGACAACAAGAGCGGCACTGTCACCCATCTTTTCATTTATGACCATGTCAATGACAACATCTTCAGAAATGTCCCCATTACATTTTTTCGCTTGTTTCTTTTCTACACGTGTTCTACAACAACAATTTGTGGAATTGGTCGCTCAGAGAGTATTTAATACAAGAAGTTTTAATATACCAGTTGAGTAGTTTTTCTTTTACCTATTCTTTGAGTATGGTTTGTGTTAGATTGTCTTAAAAGAAACTGTAATCGACAAATATCGTGCATGAAAAATGTAGGATGAAAATGTCCTCTATGACGTGTTGACCAACCGGGACGCTGAATCCGATACAGAAAGTTACAAACCGCACAAAATTTTTCACATCCAAGGTTGCAAGCTCTCACGCCCTGCAGATCCACCCTCTGAGCACCTATAGGCTGCACAAGACATGGTGTTAAAATATTGAATCCTTCTTGCAAGGATTTAAATTTTCGTATAAATCCATACAGTAGTTTAAATGTTTCATACTTGTTACCACTTTTTTTATTTTATATTACTGTTCTGTGTATGCTAGTAGCTTAAGTAAACATTTTTATTAGTATGATTATTTCGAACGTATTTGCTTTGTGAATCCAAATTGAACATTTTAGTTTTTCTTTCATCTAGCACAACTGTCGAAATCGATTCAACAATAATAAGGCCTATTAATTGGTACGACATATTGTGGTTTAATTAAATCAGAGCAACTTCACTTTTCGCGATATATACGGCTTTTATAATTTTTTTCACTGTATTTATTAATGTCCTCCATGTATTTGTGTGTTAATATAATTTGATAATTTCTTCTGCCATACGAATTACTATTGGTCATATTATATTTTGGAAATATTTTGATAATTAGGTTATTTACAAAACTATTTAACTTTTCTATCTAAAATCTACTGCAAGCATTAAAGGATTGAAATATTAAGTCAAACCCATGTAAAAATACATAAGTTTAACTTTTCTTTGCTTATATAAAATATATGTGTATTTATGATAGCATCCACGTTTAAAAACCATTTTTTTGCTACAATGTTCCCTATGTACACTTGACGCGTTTTTATAGCTTGACTGGCTTTACAGTTTAATTCAATTTTCCCCTATTCCTCGCATCTATTAATACTTTCATATTCGATCATAGTTGTAGTTTTCCTATTGTTTTTCAATTCATTGCACAAAAGGATTTATTATACTTTTTACGTATTTTTCTTATTTTGGTCGGCATTTTGCTATCGACCTTTTTTAACTTTTAATAATAATAAATCATTCTAAAATCCTTTGGTTTATGTAAGAGTTTCAATTATTTCTGTGCTATCTTCACTGGTTAAATATTTAAATTGGATGTATTTATTTAAGCCTATATGTGTAAAATGATTGAGCTGATTTTATTAGCATTTATTTTTGGCTTATGCAAATTCAATAAATAAAATTTTAGATGTTTATTTAGGAATAATGTAATACTAAAGTAAACCTTGTTATTATATGCTAGTGAAAATTTAAGGAAAGTTTAGCATGTATTTTTTAAGATATATATTTCAAAACCTTAGAACTTTAAAACAAAAGAATTTAGCACAATGTGTATACATTGATTTTATCCAACTAGTAGACACTGTATATACTCAAAACAAATTTCAAGTCATTTGTAATTAAATCAAGTGAATGAAGGTGTTGTCAAAAGTACAGTAAGAACTGATATTCTGAAACCAAGTATAAAAAGCGCTATTCATGAAATTTTAAGCAAAAAAGAAATATATACTATATATATATATATATATATATATATATATATATATATATATATATATATATATATATATATATATATATATATATATATATATATATATATATATATATATATATATATATATATATATATATATATATATATATATATATATATATATATATATATATATATATATATATATATATATATATATATATATATATATATATATATATATATATATATATATATATATATATATATATATATATATATATATATATATATATATATATATATATATATATATATATATATATATATATATATATATATATATATATATATATATATATATATATATATATATATATATATATATATATATATATATATATATATATATATATATATATATATATATATATATATATATATATATATATATATATATATATATATATATATATATATATATATATATATATATATATATATATATATATATATATATATATATATATATATATATATATATATATATATATATATATATATATATATATATATATATATATAGAGTGTGTCCCGTAAATAAAGGTCCAAACGAATTGTGTCGATAAACGAGATCATACCCTATCAAAATAACCCAACATAGGTCTGTAAGAGTGTTACGGCTTTCGAGATATTCGCAATTTACGAGTTTCGAAAAATTGACAACGTTTTTGTAAAATTGAAGCATACGACTCATTGGACATCTAATCAGGTGCAAGAATACAAAAAAAAATTATTTACGACAATTCCCCTGGCAACGGCTTAAAGAAATCTGAGCAAGGGGCACTCGTAAAATTGCGAATATCTCGAAAACCGTAATACTTTTCGACCACTATTTACGGGACACCCTGTATATAAATAATTAGCTTAAGGGAAACAGGCTTGGCTAAAGGCAGAAATGGAATGGCTTTAGACTGGAAGCTTGAGGGGTGTCTTCCATCCATTTACTATGTACAACGCAATTCAAGGCCGCCCAGTTTTTCTTTTTTTTTTTTTCTTAAATAAAGATTCATATTTTTCGGCTTGTACTTGGAGTACCCCAAAACTATTTTTTTTTTGTTTTTTCACTTTATACTCTGAAAAATTTATTGGTAGACACCGAAGGGTAGACCCCTCAAAAAAATTCTCTCCAAGTATGAGCTCTTAATTTTAATAGGAAGGTCCTCCACATCTCAGGTTTTTATTTATTTTTTATTATTATAAAGAAAAATGAATATCTCGATATTTACTATTTGGAAAAAAAGTATCTCGTCTCATATATTTGTAGGAAATTAAGTTCTCTACAAAAAAAGGTCTCGCACATTTTTTTGTAAATCTCACCTTTCAAAAGATATTAAAGTTTGCATTTTGACTATTTTCAGGAAGATGTCTTTTTTTATGAATTTTATAACTCGTTAACAACAAATTATTATGATACGCGCGAATCATAGCTTATAGGAAATTTACTGCTCCACCGAAATACTCTAATATGATTAGTCGATTAAATTAACATGTTAAAACCTTGATATTGTTTAAGCTATTTATTTATTTCAATAAAAGTTTGCTACAATATCTGTAGTTTTTCTATGACACTTTTGGTAAAGATTCCGCGATGAATTGATTGACGTCTTCATGCAAGTCTGAATTTTTGTAGAATGATATATATTAGTATTAAGTATTGATTTCTGTAACTAACTAAAATTGTTCGTTTTTAGCACTTGAACCCCTTGTGCTCTAACTAGCTCATATGTGTTTTAACATACATTTTGAAATGGAAAGCACCATGCAACATTAGATGTTGGTTTTTTCCTTAAACAAAAATGTGCCGCAAATTAGTGTATGATTTGTAGGAAAAAGATAATAAAGGAAAACAATCTCTTACATATGCAGCAGTACGGAAACAATGGACGAGACAAAACATTTCAATATTCCTTTAAAGAATAAAGTGTTAAGGAAGACAAAGTTAAAAGGATTTAAATGTATGATTTAAGGATTATACTTTTTGTAAGATTTTACTTCCTTTATCGTTCGTCCTCAAATACGAGATAATGAGTAGCTCAATAGTTTTAAGGAAAAACTTTAATGTTACAAAATGCAATCGCATACATAAGTACTATGTTCATAAATACATAGAATGAAAATTATCTGTTATACGTACGATAATCATCGTATACTTGTACACACACACACACACGAGTATATTTACATTTAAGCTTTAAAATATTTTTAACCTTTATTGTGAAAACCCAGCCGGAAAAATAGTCAGACGTTGTCTAAATCAGAAAATTCTGGCAAATTTCTGACTTTATTCTTAGTGACTTCGTATAGATTTCTGTGAGACATTATATATGCGACTTGCCTGAGCGCTTACTTTCTGTTCGTTTTCTTAAGGATATATCAGAGAGATTTTATTTACTTGTGCTTGCCGATATATATGACAGACTTCTGACTGATTTCGCACATATATATTTAAGTTGTATTAATTCCCTTGTATTTTTTCCTTTTTTAGATTTTCTTTTTTAGAATTTTGTTTTTTTCATTAATGAAAATTATGCAAATGAAAATTTCATTAATGAAAATTAAAGAAAACTTAAAAAATGTATAGGTACATACTTTTTGTATACCATAGTCGGAAGTAATTCGTTGCTCGTAGGAATCTCTAGAGAATTCAATTATTGAGTTAGAGTCCAAATTCAAAAGGAAGATGAAGAACTAAAAGAAAATTAAGAAAAACGACTCTTTCTAGTAGGTTTTAATCTTATATAATTAATTTTCGCTTACTAAATAAAGTGTATACTAAATTTTATTAAAAAAATTTAACATACAAATGCAGTATAATTTGAGCAAATTAATAAGGAAAAATTCGAGAATAACTTTCGATGATGCCGACGTCACCATGAAATTTTTGTACACAAACGTAAAAATTAGTCTTATGAACTAACTTCTTTTTTTATAAAATAAATGAAACAGGTAAAACTCTAATTAAAAATGTCTCCAGTGTTGTTTTTTTTTTCTTCCGGCGGGGTTTGTTTGAATTTGGAACGATTTTCCGTCATCTCACTTCAAATTTTGTTGATAAACAGACCAGTTTTGGCTATGTACCATTTTCAGTGTTCTATTTAATACTAGTAGTTAGTATTCATCAGAATTTCCCATCAGATATGTCGGCGAAAAAATCAGAATTTCCCCCAACATGTCTGACAAAATTCATATTAACCACCTCATACATTTTTCGGCGAGAATTCTGACAGAATTTGCATACCATTCGGACATTTTTGTCGGCGTTTCTTTCAAACGTCTTACAGAGGTTGGACTATTTTTCTGGGTGAGAAATAAATAAAATTTCTTTATGGCTGAGTGTATACACTCTAAAATATAACTTCAAATTTAGAATCACATAGTGTCTTAAATTGTGTTGAAAACTCTTCTTGTCAACAATTGTATCGAGTTTATAGCTAGTTGTAACAAAAAATATATAATTTTTCGAAAAAATAAAAATCTGTTGTTTAAAATTTTTATTTTTAAACAAAGTATGTCTAAAGGCCGTTTCAGACTATAGTACAAGTATTAATATTTTTGAGGATATAAAGTCACGAGACTTAGTCTAATAATGATTTTGGATTCATAAGCAAATACGTTCGAAATAATCATATTAATAAGAAATTACTCAGTAAAAAAATTGCTTCAAATAAAGCTGGTTCTTAGTTTGTTTCATACACATTCACTGCTCTGCAAAAAAAAATCTTCTTTTAAAGCGTATCATTATGCGCTTTATTACCTGACTGCTTAAAAAACATGAAGGTTTGTTACTGGGTAGCTACTGGCTTGATGTTTTACATGTTTACATATTTATATATGGTTGAACAGGCTGCCGGTTTCTAACAACCGGCCCACTTGGGTCCTTTGGTCCCTTTGTGATACTTATGTATACTTATGTATAAAGTCAAACCAAAAAACTTTGACTTGAGTAGAACAAAAAAATCAGAAAAATGGGAATGAATATATATAGTACGATGGCAACATTAAGAAAGTGCAGTTGAATGTCAAGTTGAAGTGATTTAATTCTCGTATTCAATTTTCACGAAAAAAATGTATATATAAGAATTCAAATCACGTTCAACAGAGCCACCTGACAAGCGGTGATAAGTAAAATACACGTGAGCACTGAGGATAGAAGTGTAGCAGCTTCCAAAAGCGGCGCTACTCTGTTCTGCTGCATATGTTGAAAAATTAAGTTGAAAATTAAGAAATGATTCGTATTCCAAGGATCAAGAGAAATCCTTGGAATACGAATCATTTCCAGTTTTCTCTGAATATAACCTTACGAACCTTAGCCTAATAAACAATTTAGATTCATAAACATATTTTGTTCAAAAATCAACATAAATAATGCATGTGTAATTTTAGGTGGAGAAAAATCTGTAAAGAGTTTCCGACTATTATTGATCTAATTTTCAACAAAATTGTTTTATAGTAAATGAAATGCTTCTAAGAGGATTTGATAACATATATGAAATATTATATTGATTTTATACGGACTTTATATCAGCATAAAGTTCTTCTAATGAGAAATCATGAATTTTTTTGCGGAATAATAAGTTCAAAAGAGAAACTTAAATAATTTTTTCCGCCACAAGTTCCACTATATCCCTGAAACTACTGAGCAGATAAAAAAATTTCGTACAGCTTAACGATAAATATTGTTGCTGAGATTTTGGCTTTTTTCTTTAAATGAATGAGACGACGCACTGTTCTTTAGTTATGTTAGCATTTGTTGTGCAAATTCTTGATTTTGTAAATTAATGTATATCTCGAGAACTAAAACTAATAAAATAATTGACTGCAGATTTAAATTGTGTGCCCCAAATTACATAAGAAACAACTTTCATTTGCTCCAGTCCAGAAGTTCACAAAAATGCGTACACTTGTGTAATTATAATTGCTTCCTTTCCGATTATTATACTCATTATCTAATGTCATAGTTAAAGCCCTAAATTCTTTCTCTCTCATCATTTTTTCCAAAGAAAAAAATTTTTGTTACGAGAAATCAGTCAGAAAATTAGAAGTGGGAAAATATATATAAATATATAATCTTAATTTCTGTTAGTCCGTCGGAGGAAGGTATTGCTTGGGCAACAAATTTAATTACAATAATCGCAAGATTATCTAAATACATTGTTTTTTTCGTAAACTATGATTTAACTAGCCTCAAAAAACGCTTCTACTTAACATACATAGTTAGGTAGGCCGCTGAAGTTTTTGAAAATTGTATTAGCTAAAAGCTATATAAATTAGAATTAAAGTAAGTAATGACTAAACGTGATATTGTTTCTATGAACCGGATTTTATATTCTCTCCAGTATATGTATGTATATACAAATATGTATATTGAAAAACTTTTTGAGTCGCATTTTCTTATTTTTTTAGTTTACAACATCTTTGCTTAGACATCACTGTAAAAAATTTTATTACTGAAGTTGAATAAATATTTTGAAATCGTGACGTAAAAAATAGCACAGTAGGTAATGTTTTTTTTTAATATTAAAAAATAAAAATAGAATAACATGCACTATCACGTTTTCATTGTCAAGAAGATTTTCATTTAAGAAAATTATATTTTGTACATGTAGTCTTTGACCATGAGTTTTTACTACGTTTCATACGATGAAAAGTAAAAGGCAAGTATAATAACGTGCTTTGATTTTATGGTTTCACTTTCTAAAGTTGTCTCCACACTTAAGGCCAGGAGTATAAATATGATAATAAAAAGAATATATATATGTATAGTTTACTTTGTACACTAGGTTGTCCCAAAAGAAAAAATGTCGGGGCTCAAGCATAATCTGAAAACTTATAGGGTCTTTTGAGACTTTTTTTAGATTTTTCGGAAGAGGTTTAGAAGTCACACAATTCGAGTTTTCATTTAAAATCGGGATTTTCTGTCGTTTTTCGAACTTTGCTCATAACTTGGCTAATAACGTCGTTATTTTAATTTTTTGGCAAAATATTTTTATAGAAAAATATCCAAGCTGTGCTTCGATGTGCATAAACCATAAGTTCCGGCAATAATTTTGCCAATTGAGGTACCATATATTAAACTTTTTTGTCATATTTGGATAAATTCTTAAAAAAACAGTTTATAACTTTTAAAATTTCTAAAAAAAAGTTTAAAAACTAGTCATGCAGTTTTAAAGACAGATGTGTTCTAAATAATTTAAATAAAAAAATGGAATTTGGTCCTAGCCTTCCAGATTTATACCATTTTTAAGTTTTTTACCCAATGAATATTAAATTTTTAAATTTAAAATTTTGTGCTTTGTAAACAGCTGGCCGATGGATAAATCAAATAAATTATTTTTGTATGCCTATATAAATGTTTCGTTTTCTTTGAATTCTTTCTTATTATGGAGTAGAAAAAAATTTGTAATTTGATTTAAAAATAGCAATGCATTTGGTGAAAAAAGAAGTGTGTGGCTTGTGGCAAAAATGATTAATGCCCTGCATCCCGCTAAACCGCCGACAAAAATGCAAATACTGCAAAGATTTTTTAAATTGCATCTTATCGAAAAATATACTATCACAAAGACAGAATAATAGCAAACAATTTTAAAGATTTGTTGAAAACAAATCAAGAGGTGCGTAGCATCTCTCGTGAAATCGTAAGATTGCACTCAGAGTGGGTAGTTTTAAGTAAGATTAAATCTAGAAAAAACGAAATCAAGATAAAGAAACGAAGGAAAGTTTTCCATGACATAAAGAGCTTGTTCGGAAAAAAGCTCAACCTTTTACAAAATCTGGAGGACCCAAAAAGAGTTCTAAAAAATATATCGGAATTTTCGGAAAACTCCGATAACTGTAGCGTTGATAGCGATGGTTCGGACGATTCAATTTATGAACAACAACAGAAGTTCCAACTTCCTAAAAAAATCAACAGCTTTGTGCAAGTCTGGAAAGAGCCGGAATTAGTTGAGGTAAAGCATCGCTTACAGTGAATTGCTGCCGACAAAATGTTCGACTTTTGTAGAAAATACAACCCTGATATAAGGTGTTGCTATTGCTTTCTAAAAACTTTCAATAAACTCATTGCATCAGGGTTGACTTATCTAAAGAAATCGAACGCCTTGTGAGATAGTGTAAAAAAGCTGTGAATAATGATATACAATACATCATTTTACTTACTGTTGTCAGAAGTAAAACATCGCCAAGGACATATTTCGTGTTTTTTTTTATAAGTTGTTTTTTGTTAAATTCAACAAAAATTTTATCCATTTTTCAATTCCCATTTATTTCTTTTTTATGACTTAATTTTAAGAAAAAAATTTTAAGATAATATTAACTATATATAACTATACTCTGAAATTGTTTTAAAACTCATAGTCTTCTAATGACGGCAGTGTAGAATTCTTTTATAAAACTGCATTCGAGAGTCGTTCGCTTTATTATTTTATCCTGGGATGTTGAAACAAGTTACTTATGGAAGTTCCCCATACAAATAAATAGCGCCCTTGGCGCCCAGATGAAACCTGCCTTATTTCATATTTTTTCTTATTATTTTTCCAACAATACCTATCTGTGTAAACAATTTCAGTGTCCAATAATATTTATGAGCCAGTAAGCCAGTGAGTCAGCGAGTGAGTGAAAAAGTACCAAAATATGCACTTTTTGAATCTTCATACCTCGGGAAGCCTTTATGGTAAAACTTTCAAACTTCACTTATGACGTTAACTTTATGGAATATAATTAAACATAGTACAAGAAATTTACTAATAAATTGTTATTAGTAAAAATTAAAGTGACCAGAAGATTTTTCCAAAAAGCGGGACAGAACGATTGAAAAGCGGGACTTTGAAGAAAAATACGACCAAAAAGCGGGATTTTATAAAATTTCTTGTGGAAAGCGGGATGATGTAAAAAACTCAATTCTATGATAATACGAGTATACACATGATTTCTATTAAATATATGCAACTATACAGTTCCATATCGTTACTTGAAATATAAAACCACGTAACTAATAAATAATTCGAAACCGCATTATTATTTAATTACTGCGTATGTATTACATCGAAGCGCATGTCCGTACAAATTTTATCATAAAAATCAACCAAATTAAAAACGAAAAAAAAACTTTACTTCGGGAGCTTGAAGTGCATAGGTACATATTTTATTTAATTTTCCCTCTTATAAAGTCTAAAAAAATAGATACGTGATTTTGCATTTCAGCTTAAAAATATGAATTTTTAGACGTTTTCTTTAAATCGGCATTTATAAATTCTTCGTTACGATGAAACAAAAATTTACTGCTGAGTTGGCATTAGCACCCAACGAAATGCAAGCATATTGATGAGCTAACCCGCAATTAATAAATTTATGTATTTGTGAAATATGAAACAAACATTTTGTAAATTGATTTAAGGTTAAATAACACATGAAATATAAACTCGTTTACACTATACAAAAATAAGAAAATTGTAAGCCAGTAAGTGAAAAAGTGCGAAGTTATCTTTTCAATAAAACTGCTTAAATTCAGTTTATAGTTAAAAGAATATTTTAGATTAAAAGCAATTTTTTATGAAAAAATTTAGTCTTTTAACTTTGGTATTTTTTGTCTGATCTAATTATCATAATTTCCATATATTCGGCACAAAATTAGTTTAGCGTTGGCTTTTAAAACTTTTTCTTAATTTTTTTTCATCTTAATGTAGAAATTTTTAAACTGAAGTGATGAATTTTAGTCGAACTGCATGGGTTTGAATCCAAAGATTTTTAATTGTTCTGGGTTACGATCGTTCAATTTCATTTTTGGAACAATCAAACATTTTTAATGTTACGTGCCTTAATTGACTTCTCCACCATCACAGTGGGAGCAGGTATGACAAGAGCTCTGATGATGGCATAGTGATTGATCTCGAAAACAATAGTTCGACGACTATACAGACAAGAATTTGTCTTTTCAATTATTACATGCTTTGGAAATTACTTTCGCAATATATATACTTTAATAGAAAAATTTAATTAAATGAACTTAATACTAAATAATTAACGGCCGTATGTATAACGAAAACTTGGCATGAAGTTAATATAAATGACGAAATTGAACGTACTTTAACGAGTTTTGATATAAAGTTTTAGTTGAAAAAATCACTGTAAATTGTAGCCGAGACTCGTGGGTATATTCTGTGATGATTTCCCCTATCAAAATATATGGAAAAACTCAGCAAGACTCGGTTCAATTTCGTCACTCATGCGAACTTCATGCCAAGTTTTCGCTATGCATATGGCCCTAAATATCTTTGAATTAGAAAGTTTGAAGTAATGGGCTTTGAAGCAACGTCTAGAAATGAGTTGTACTACCTGAAAAAAGATAGATATTTTTTTATTATTTATTATTTTATTGTTATTTAATATTTTTTATTCAGTTGAAACATTTTCCAAATTTTTGGCAATAATTAAATGAGTAGAATTATAAATTTTAAAACTCGAAAAAGCGGGAGAAAGCTGGAAGCAAATTATAGGCGGGATCAAACTCTTAAAAGCGGGACTATCTCGCCTAAAGGGGGATGTCTGGTCAGGCTAGTAATAACACATATGGGGCGTTATTTTTGAAGCGGACAACCCAACAATATTTTTTTTGCTGAAATTTCTTGATATTTGGCTAACTATAGATTTATTAAGTATAAATGTATATGCGAAATTCCTTTTTTTATCATGTTTATTTGCCTTTTCAAAAATATATATTTAATTTAAAAAAATTATTTTTCATGTCTAAAACCGGAAATGACCAATTGAAATTAAAATGTTTCTAATTTCGACATACAGCCATAGTCAAATGTTATTACTCATTACTAAAATTTTTTGTGTTTTGGTAAGACTGCTTCGATTGTTGTTGTTGTTGTTTTCAATATAAAGCAAATTTGTTATTGTTGGATGAAATGGAGTATGTAGAAGAAACGAACAAAAATTCAAAGAAAATAACGGAATATTTCTCACAAAAACAATACATTTGTTTGATGCATATTGGCGTCAGAAGTTATTACACACATTTTATTCGTGTCAAAAATAATTACACAATGTCTATCTTGTGTGTTAAGTAGGCGCATTTTACATGATTCTTGGAGAGGATTGCGCAAATTATTAATATTGTTAATGTAATTCACGAAAATGGTCGAAAGGAAGCATTTAAATATTGAAACACGATCCGAAATTGTGACCAAATTTAAAATGGGAACTTCGGCTTCGGGTCTTGCGAAAATTTATGGAATTTCGCGAAAAACTGTGTACAATTTAGTAAAAAAGAAGGACACTTGTGGGAATTTAGAAGATAAAAACAAAAGTGGACGAAAACCCGTTATAGGCCAAAGGGAAAAAACAAGATTAATGAGAGTGCTTATGGTAAATCCAACAATAAGCCCTGTTCGCATTGCAGAAAATTCGGAGGAAGTAATTGGGAAGAAAGTTAGTGAAGCTACTTTACGTCGGAAGATGAAGAGCATGGAAATCAATACCTATGTAGTCCGCAAAGTGATCGACATAACTCCTAACAACAAAGCCAAACGCCTTGCTTTTGCTCGAGATCATAGTAATAAGCCCATAGAGTTCTGGCACAACGTTCTGTGGACTGACGAGTCTTCTTTTCAGTTCCAGGGGTCTTTTGGAAGAAAGTATATGCATCTACCATCAACTCTCAAAAGCAAAGCACGGCAGCCTCTAAACAGATTCGGTGGAGGATCTGTAATGTTTTGGGGTTGCATATCATACTATGGATTGGGAGAGCTCGTACCAATTGAAGGAACTTTGAATCAATCTGGGTATATCGATGTGTTGAATGATCATGCATTTACTTCAGCAAATAGCCTATTTCCAAGTAGCGACTGGATTCTGCAACAGGATAATGCTCCTTGCCATAAAGGATGGTTGGTAACGAAGTTTTTAAATGAGGTAGATCAAGCTGTTCTTGCATGGCCCCCTCAAAGCCCGGACCTTAACATCATTGAAAATGTTTGGGGTTTCATGAAACAACAGCGAACAATTGATAAAAATCGAAAACGGAATGACACTATTGAAGAAATTAAAAATATTTGGGCTAAACTACCGCTTTCTTTTATCCACACCTTGATTGAGTCTATCCCGTCCAGGTTGCAAGCAGTAATTGATGCCAAAGGAGGAGTAACAAAATATTGACTCATGCAAATTAAAAAAAATAAAAAATAAAATTATAATTCTTAATATAAACCATATAATATGACATTGTGTAATTATTTTTGACAGGAATAAAATGTGTGTAATAACTTCTGACGCCAATATGCATCAAACAAATGTGTTGTTTTTGTGCGAAATATTCCATTATTTTCTTTGAATTTTTGTTCGTTTCTTCTACACACTCCATTTCATCCAACAATAACAAATTTGCTTTATATTGAAAACAACAACAACAACAATCGAAGCAGTCTTACCAAAACACAAAAAATTTTAGTAATGTGTAATAACATTTGACTATGGCTGTATATATTTTATTTTTTTATTTTTTACCGAAATTAGTCTAGGATGTCAAAATCGAATTTAGTCGTTATTCCTTGTGAGCACCGATATTACAATACCGATTGTTTTTATTTTAAAGCACGATATTATGGTCGTATTAAATACATTATGAATTTAGACTCATATTCTTTTCTCCTGGCGTATGATTGATATCAAATTAAATAGTAAATATACGTATTTAATATATGAACAAAGAACGTACCATATACGTTCGTAAGTGCAGCTATTGTGCATAACTTATAATTTTGCGATCGAGAATTACAGTTTGGCAGCACTTTTTAATATAAAGTGTTTCATTATGTATTATCATGGTATAACTTACTCCAACTAGAGCAACATTTAATTATCTTTAGTTCGCAAAGAAATTGGAAAAACACGCTTAAACCCATTTACGAACGCACACACCCTTATAAAACCTATAAAAGTAAATATATACTTTTTATAGGGTTGTAACGATACGCCGTTTTGCCGATCCGATACCGATACCGATATTTAAAAATATATATCACCGATACCGATTCCGATACCGTTACGAATATGGAAATTGAGTTCAAGTTTAGATTAACAAAATTCAAGAAGGGAAATTTTTTTATTATACAAAATTACAGTATAAGAGATTGAGTGTTGTGTTTTTTTTCCGACGATAAGACATTATTAATATTTAAAATTAATATATATTGAGTTTTTAAATAATATTAATAGAAAAAATTGGAAGTAATTTTTATGGAACTACATTTTCATTGCTTCCTAAGAATCTATATAGAATATATGCAGATAATTAGTAGAAAAGCAAGTAAAAGTTTGTAGTTCCTTTATGATTTTAAAAAATACTCGCCGTGCTTATTAAAAAATCGATTTTTTAAAGGATTTATAAACTAATATTCTTCTATATAACTTAATAGCTTAATTACACGCTGTTGCAAAATGGCATGTTTTTTTACTCGTGAAAAACGACTTAGTGAGGCTAGTGGGTCTAGTTGAGTAGACCATTTTGCCATTTTAAAAAATTGCAATACACCCTCAAAATCGGAAGTTATCGATAAAAACGATTTTTTGGGACTTTACGAACAAAAACAATTTTCACTGCGTTGTTTCTGCACCGATTTTAAATTTTTAGACAGTGTCGAAAGGACTTAAGCTTTCCGTGCATATTTAAAAGATTTTGTTTGGCTTATATTTCATGTTAATATCGTCAAAAGAAAAATTTTATATATTATTTTATTCCGATTTTTTAATATTTTGCATATTTTTTGCAACAATTTGCTTGAAAACCTACCCATTTTTATATTTTCATATAAAGCGTATTTTATAGCGATTATAATTAGTCTTGTGTCTTTTTTTTGCTGGGAATAAGATTTACAATATAACGAAATGTATTTAGTTCATGGTAAAATTAAAAAAAAAATTATTGGCTAAAAAAAAACTCTGAAAAAAATGTTAAAAGTATCGTCGTATCATTTTTGATTAATAATTCAAAAATTTTCAATTTAAATTCTCAATTTCGGGGAAATTCGTACAAACTTGAATAGAGAAATATTTAAATTTTCTTTTCAGTTTGGTTAGTCCAAAGAATGTTTGGTTACATTGGAACAAAAAATTATTGCATTGAGCAAATTACGTTTTTGTGACATAAAAAGTATTGATCTCTAGATCAATACTTTTCTCTGAATCTCATAAATTAAGGTGAAAATTTTCGAAGTTTGACGATGAATATCTCTTAAAAGGTTAATTTAATCGACTAATCATAGCATTTTTGTAGAGCAGTAAATTTTCTATAAAATTATGATTTGCGCGTATCATAATCATATTTTGCTAACGATTTATAAACTTCATATAAAATTAAATCTGCCTGAAAATAGTCAATGTTCAACCTTTAATAACTTTTGAACGGTGATGTTTACAAAAAATTGTAGGAGACCTTTTTTGTATGAATTCAATTTCCTACAAACATATGAGACTGAATATTTTTTCCAAATAGTAAATACCGAGATATGAATTTTTTTCTAATAATAACAAAAAAATAAAAAACTAAAATGCGGAGGACCTTCCTATTAAAATTAAGAGCGCATACTTGGAGAAAGTTTTTTTTTTTGAGGTGTGTACCAACGTATTTTCAGAGTAAAAAGTGAAAAAACTACTTGTTTTAAAAATTATTTACAAAAACTTTATTTTCTTTCAAAATTGTTTCTACATTCCTAAAAAGACGCTTTTAAAATTCTTGTTTGAGGTTTTTTTTTAAAGGTCAAGAAACTAAAATATAAATTTCGAGACTAGAATACCAAAAAGTTAAAACTGGTACCTTAATGGTCCGAACAATTTCTATAGCTTCTAAAGAACCTACTTAAATGCAAATTGTATAAAAACTTACAAAGTTGATTTGTTTAAAGAAATTGCTTGTAAATTGAGTCATATGGAACATTCTGTTAACTTGTTATGGCTTCTAAACTTGATATTATTTTAATATTGATTTTCCTGTCTCTTGTTGGGTCTTACAATTTCATTTACAAATATTAAAGGTATAAAAGTCATCAAAGCACATATCTCATTTAGAGTTCTCCATAACATGTTTCGTGTATATAAATTTGTATTTTTTCTTAATTCGAAATAAAGTTTATTCCCTGACAATGTAATACACCAACAGAAAAATATTTCAATTATATAAAATATATTGACAACTTTCTAAACTTTCTCTAAATTACAAAGTTAAATTTTTAAATGGCGCATACTGGACCTAAAATATTTGCAACGAAAAAGTTGTGGAACTAAATTAAATGTGACATCGATGGAAATGGAATTAAAGTTTCGATCGATTTTCAATGCTTTAGTTTGCCTTTATATATTCTGGTAAAAATACATTCAGTAGAGAGCTATTTGTAACACATATTGTGAGTATAAAAAATGACTCGGAAAGTATAAATTGTAGCAACCTTTCAAAACTGGTTTTATTAATGAAAATAAAAGTGTACGGACCTACGGATCGTTCAAAATTGTATAAGCTTTTGAGCAGAATTTCCAGGGAAATTACCCAGCAAAAATTAGTGCTTGCTCGGAGCATTTTTATAAGGGAGGCAACAAAATGGAATCACTCGCAATTGCTCTTTTATAATGCATGATTTTGTTCGAGATGATCAGCTTATAAGTAGTAGTTTCTGTTTCCACAAAATATTTATGTTTTAGTGTTGAAAATCTTAAAAAATTTCAGCACTAAAGCTGAAAATATATGGTTCAATGTGAATTGCCGGGAATGATGGAACGACGTGTTCACAAATAGGCTACGTCATGTTGAAGGCTTATTATTCCTCATCTTGAATTGTTAATTTTGTATTTTTACTCAGTGTTAGTTATTTTAGTTTCAACTAGTATCGAACTAAACACCTTCAGATTTGAAATCTAAAGCACCAACCACTCAGCCAAAAATACTGTCGCAAGCCAGCAGTACGAAGTTACCAAAAACTTGCTCTTACAAATACATTATTTTAAAATTATTTACTTTACATGGAGAAAACAGATTGGTTGAAAAACAGTTATTAAATATTGCTTTCAATAATCAAGTTTTCATCCGTATTATTAAAAATTTACAAGCGCAAGATATTGAGCCTGATCACCGTTCTCGAATCGACTCGAAAGTTTGTAGTAGATTAAAGAAAAATAATAAAATTTTCTTTAATCTATTATCAAATCTCAAGTCGAATCGAGAACCGTAATAAGGCCCATTGTCTTTATATACAACTTCCTACACTCACTATTTTGTAGGCTTATTCACATTTATATTTTCTTTCCAAATTGAAAATATGGAACTTCAAACCATAGGGTATATAGAGACCAACATGAAACTTCAAAAAACTAAGTCTTGCTGTCAAAAACCATAGTCTAAGCATGTATTAGTAGAATATTTTGTATTAGTATTGGTTTAAAATAAAATTTTATGTTTTTTATACATGAATTTTTAGAAGTTATTCAATCATTGTTGTATTAAGTAATGAAAATATGAATTTAGAATGCTTTTAAATACATTCGAGCTCAATAAATATTGATTTTCTAAAATTTTTATGTTGCAATTTTTGTATTTGGTACTAAAAATCTCTATCCCAAATAGGAACAAAAATACAGTAATGTTCAATGAAAAAAATGGTTGAAAACATGGATAAATTTCAACATACAAATCTCAACAAAATTAAAGAAATATTTTAGAATTACAAAAAGAGCAAACAAAGTCTTTGTGCGTGGAAAAAACGTTACGATTTAGTGCATTTTCAAGTGGAAAAATTACCTTCTCTCTAATGTGTTGAAATGCAAAAATGCTCTCCTTTCATTTTTATTGAATTCACGATATTTATAGGTGTGAAAAGAGTTGTCATTATTTTATTGACAGTGCGAGAGCTTGCTATCTATGTTTATCAATGCTTCAAACCTGACAAAAATAAATTAAATTAAAATAAAATTTATTCGCCAGAAATTTTTTTTTAAATTTTTCCAATTATTTCAGTAAATAGTTCTTAGTCCAAGGCGCGGATCCAGAAAAAGCGAAATAGGGGATTCCCCCTCCATGAAAATTAAAATGCAAGTTTCTGTTTCGGTACTAAAAACAATATTTTCTTATTCTGTATACATGGAAGTTTATGCAGTCATACAAATGTACATAAGTATGCATTTATAATATGCACATAAAATTGAAAAAAAAACAACTTCAAAAGGATCCGCGACTGCTTAAGACGATATATCCAATTACATAAGTATGTATAGCATCCTCGCATTGGTATATTTACTATAAAAGCTTTCTATATTTGTGTGTTATTTTATTATATTATGTATATATATCATATGGTTTTTGTCTAATATAAATAAATTGAAAAGTTTAAGTTTTGAGTTTTATTCACAATAATACGGTTTTATTACCATTATTATAATGGTATTTTCAGTTCTGCATACCGAACTAATTCGGAAATTACAACTAAATTACTACATAGTACGTATAACCGCAAAGTTCCATTGGCAACAAATTCGGTTGCCACAATGAATCTTTTTTCCCTGTGTATATTTATATTAAATCTACTGCAGAAAAAAAACTAAAATTCATATCCTATTACTGAATTCATAATTTATTTTTTTTACGAAAATAGGAAATAGGAAAACTAAAATTCGTAATTATTTAATAAGAAAAAAAAATTGTTTTCTATTACAATATCGTACTGGATTATATGAATATCAAATAAAAAATAATAAAATTTAAAAACAAATTCAAACTCATGTGTGTTAAAATAGAAGCCTAGCATAATTTTTTCTGTATGTACGCATAATGTAAGTGTGTACTGTTCGTATATACAATCGTTACGTTAGCGCTTCCAAAAAGCACTATCGTCAGTAAGAAGTTAAATATTATAATCTTATGTCGCTTTGCCTGTATTTCGTACATTTTAAAATTATTGTCAAAAGCTAATAAGTGTTCCTTGGCTATTTTTTGTGCTCTTTTCCAAAATTTTTTCCGGAATCACGGGAAATGAAACAGTTCGTGAAAAGGAAAACTACAGTAAATATACATGGGCATTTTCACCGACACTAAAAAATTTACAGTTCTTGAAAAAACTTGTTTTATCATATTTTCATAGGGAAACAATAAAATTTAACCAATCTCAAGCAATTTTACGTTTATTCATAGTCCATTTCACGATATTCGAATGCAAAGTAACACAAGCGCAAGTTTTCTCATTTAAATATTTCTATTGCACGTTTTGTTTTGATAAAAGTTCTTAAAGGGAGGTATTATGCATTGACTTCTACTTTTTATACCATTTTTGGTGTATAAAGAGTAAAACAAAAGAATACATAAGAAACTATGGCATTGCAAATAACTGTAAGTTTTTGCTTTGCATTATTGCATATTTCAATATTCCGTACGTCAATGCAAAGCAACATTTGATATCTGCGCATCGAAAGAACCAAATTTCTTTTAGAAAGTCAATAGAAAGTCAATTTTTGTTAAGTTTGTTGTTACTATGTGAAAGTAAGTGCATTTTGGGTATTCACAATGTGTTGTATCATATCATATTGTCATAATATACTAAAATTTGTTAGCACATTTCTACTAAAAAAGTTATATGTTGCAAAAATTATACAAATTTGCAAGGGAATAAAAATATATAAAAAAATCCCCTAAAGCTGATTATATAGACCGCAAAAAATAGCAAAAACTCGAAAATTGGCTTACAGCACATTAATCGCGAAAGCTTGCAAAAATGCGAATATCATTAAAAAAAATTCCAAAACCGCGAAAAATTTAAACGAACATTTAAATAATCAAAACCAATCTAATGTATAAGAAAATTCCGAAAATTCGAGAATAGTTTCGTAATTGAAAAAAGCCTTAAAATTTATTAAAATCGATAATAAAGGGTCCGCCATATAACGTTTTTTTTTAACTAGTGCTTATTTCGTGAATGGTAACACTTAGCTCATGTCTGATTTGACAGATAATTAGCTTTATCCTTCCGCCGAACGAATATGGTTGTGTATACGGTTGCGAATATGGTTGTGTATGGGCCTCCGATCGACTTACAGAAGATGCCGATTTTGCCAAAAAAAAATCATCTTTTCAGATGAAGCTCATTTTGATCTTGGCGGGTATGTAAACAAGCAAAATTGTCGCATTTGGGGCATAGGAAACCCGCACATTGAAAAGCCGACGCACCCAAAACGAGTCACTGTTTGGTGCGGATTTTGGTCCAGAGGCATAATTGGGCCATTCTTCTTCGAAAATGAGGAAGGAGTGGCCGTTACAGTCAATGGCGATCGTTATCAGGCCATGTTGAATGAATTTTTGTTTACAAAAATTCAAGAGGAGGATATTGGCAACATTTAGTTTCAACAGGACGGCGCTACGTGCCACACAGCCGAAGCTACACTCGATGTTTTGCGCCGTGTTTTTGAAGATCGCATTATCAGCCGCAGAGCTGATGTCGTTTGGCCACCTCGGAGCTGCGATTTGACACTGTTGGACTATTATTTGTGGGGTGCCGTCAAAGATAAGTGTTACGCCGACAAGCCAGAGAGCATTTTCAAAAAAAAAGTTGGAAAATGCCAAGAAGTTGGAAAATTTTTCGAAAATGATGAAAGTTCTGATACGGTTTAAATATCGCAAAAACTACCAAGAAGCAAAGAATTGGGAAACAATCACTTTTATTGCGAAAATAGAGAAAATTCGCCAAAAACTACAAAATAGCAAATAAGCCCTGAAATTACTTAAAAATGGCTAAAGATCTAAAGTAGCTGCTAGACAAGTTAATATTTAGGCTTCAATATATGTGTTTCTGTACGTTTGTGATGAAAATCAAAAGTATTTTGATATTCTTCAATAATGCCCCTCCGTACATTTGCATACATTTTTTGTAAACCAACGCACACAAACACATATATTGAAGTTGAATATTGACTTGTCTAGCAGCCACTTAAGCAATGGCAAAAACTCGGAATAAATTATAAAAAGGACGAACATTCGCAAAAATTTGCTGACATCAAATAGATAGAAAACTTTGACATGGACTAAAAATCAATAAATTTGTAAAAAACCCAGAACTGGCTAGAAAATCACTTTTATCGGGGAAATAACGAAAATTTGCGACAAATTGCAAAACTCCAAACTAAATTTGTTTAAAAATAGCTGAAATTATAAGGAATTCCAAAAACTCGGAAATTTTTGCGAAAATTACAAAGATTGCAAAGTGTGATATCAATTAAAAGTAGGCGGAACTAAAAAAAGGCCAAAAACTCCCAAAAAATTACTTCTATCAGGACAATGGCGAATATGGCTTGAGTCAGAACTAATTTGCTAAAATCATACACAAGAGCAATAAGTTTTATTAAAAATTACCTTTAGCGCAAAACTTACTAAAATTTTGAAATAAATTTTAAGGCCTTAAAATTTGAAAAGAATAAATGCTCGAACAAATTTGGTTGTACATATTGCAAATATTAAAAAAATTCGTAAATAATTTTCGGACACAGGTAGAAGCCGTTGAATTATGTTGACATAATTTGCATTGTCCTACCAAATATTATTTTATTTTTGTACTATTTGTTATCAGTTGTTTTATATCATCTTGCCAGTGCTTCAAATAGCACACTAATATTGTATGGTTGTTCACAACAGTCATATTTTTTCAGTTTCTTAAGTTATGACTTATGACTTTATTATACCTTGTGAATACTTCTGTTGATTTTAAAACATTTTCACTAATGTTGCTTTTACATATATCTGTAGTTAAACTACACCCACTTTCACTTTTTTTTTCAAAATACGTTCTATTATTCTGTTGCAATCAGGATTCTTTCCACCATCGATATATAAATTCCAGTAAAACCTATGTTTCAAGGGACGTAGTAGTGCTCAAAACCCTCATGGAAAGTAATGAACACTATGCCCATTTTAAAAAGTAACAGTAATAGTATATGACTTAATTTTATTAAGGATGTCTTCGATATAAAAATAATAATATTAGAATTACATAAAAGGTGTAAGTCAATCTGTTAATACTATAGAGATATAATCATTTGTAATTTTCAATATGTTTTTGCGGTATCCTGTAAGATTTACAAAATTTTGTAAAAAGAATCACAAAAACAACTAAATAACATATCTCATCCGGCAATGAAAGTAATTATATTAAAATAAGTGTAAATGAAAGACTTTGTGCAATAACTCGGCAAGCCACAAAAACAAATTATCGACTTTTAATTTTAAACAAAAATTAAAATTTTATGATTTTTGGAATTTTCTACTGTATATAGGCAACATAATTTTATGCACAATACTAGAATTTAGGAATGAGCACACAAAACCAATTTTTGATTATATGTGGTCTACGGAGTTATTGCACTAAGCACTTCATATCATTATTGGATAAAATCAAAATCATTCTTAAGAGACATCATTAAACCAAATTCTAAAACTAGTCACATTGTAATATTGCCTCATGCTTTGCTAAAATCGGCGCTTAAATTGTAGGCCGTGAAAACTACTTCTGTTTTTGTCCCGTGCGAATGATTTGATTTTTTGTAATTATATTGAAAAAATAAAATTGCCTAAAATAAACCAAACTACCAATGATAGTGCCAATTAAGAGCTTTAAGTTAAGCCCATTGTCAGAATAAAATTCCGTTTTGTTTTGAATTTTTTTTTACTTTAAATGTGTTTACGTTCGACATGTGTTCACGTTCGACACATTAAAAATGAACATATGTATATGGGTCAATTGAAATCAAAACGTACACAATGTGTTCCTATTGCTTAATTTTTAAAGTTTATTCAATTCGCCTGATATAGGACTCGATTTAGGGAAAAATTGTTGAAGAATACGAAGTCGCTTTTAGTCTGGCAAAAAATTAATTAAGGAATTCACAAGGTATACTAATGTCATAGGTACTAACATTGTACAACATTTCAAATAGGACATATTTGAATACCCTGTCATATGTCTAAATATTAAAGAAGAAAAAACTTCAAATATTAAACATCAAAGTATTAAATAAAAAATATTTATGTACATACAATAAAAATACAAAAATTAAAATTTAAAATAGAATCGGTGTTATGCGAAAATTATTCAGCTGAACAGCACACCATAAAAACATATATACATAAGTTGTAGCGTCATATTATATTTTTTTATTGAGAATATCAACAACAAACATACAACTATTGTATAATGTTACTACCTACAAAAGTTAGAACACTTAGGACTACCTTGTGAATTCCTTCAATATATTTAGTTTTTTGTTAAGTTTAGATAAGGAATACCAGGATTTCTGCCTGACCGTCATTAGGCAAAAATATATGAAAAAATCACTTAATATGTAAGGATATTTGAATTAAACCTTCGTGAGTTGTTCAAGAGCTTGCTATTGTTTTATTTAGATCCGATTTCTCAAAAAGCGCTATTTCAATAACAGAAACTAAATAACAGTTTTCCTTAGGGTTTAATTTTTTTTACAAAAGTACTTAGTTATTTTTCAATTCCTGCGTGAAAAATATGTACGTTTTTTTACAAAAGATATGAAATTGGAGTTTATTGTCAGCTAAGGAACTTGCTGCAATGAAAAAAATATATATAGTAAAAAGTACCAATTTGATATATAAAAACTGTTGTATAGTACACAGTATTATCGTTACCTACATCGTTTCACACATAAAATAACATTAGTTTTAGTAGAACCATATGATTTACCATATTTGTTTAAATTTACAATGCTTATCAAAATTCAAAATATAGTTGATATCGGCGCATGGATTCGTGTCCTTCCCATATATCCTTAAATAGCAAAAATGCCATATCCCGATTTCGGATTTGCACACTCTTTTTGCTCATTGCGCACTTCTTACAAGCCTATTAAAAATGTGCAGAAGCGCAAAGAATTGTGCGGGAAAAAAGGCAGTTGGTATGCGCAGCGCAAGCGCTTTCGTTTTGTAAGCGCCAATCTTTGCGCAATGCGTTTTTTTTTTGCTAGGACTTTGCTCTGCGCATTACGCGCATTGAGTGGCACATTGCGTATGCTATTTTTTATACCAACAGCGGTTAGCTTTAGTTTATTCAGTGCTGCAAAATACCTCTTTTGTAGTGACAGAATTTTAAGACATTTTCGATTTGTAGCTTTATATTGTTCTTCTTTCCTTTTTTATTCTTGATCCCATACAAATATGGTGGTTTAATGAAATTTTTAAATTTGCACCTGCGACGCCTATGATGCCCCTAAACGAGTCGAAGTTCCGGCCAAGGCCAGAACCAGAAGTGCACCACCGACCTAACTTACGGTTCAGACCGGAACCAGAAATGCACCGCCGACCTAACTTACGGTTCAGGCCGGAACCGGACATATGAGCCGCACTGCCGACCCAACTTGCGGTCCAGACCGACACAACTTCTGGTCCAGAAATATGAACCGCACTGTTGACCCAATTTCCGATCCAGACCGTAACCGGAAGTAGGAACTGCACTACCGACTCAGCCGGTTCAGTCCCTAAGCCTGAAGTGCGAACTGCACTACCGACCCATTTGAGGCGGAAGTCCTGAAACGGCACTGTCATCCCACTGCTGTTGCTATGTCTGTTTTGAAATTTGTACTTGGACTCAATCATACGGTGTGTTTGGAAATTTTTTACAAAAAACTACGGTGTCATGCAATAACGTCCAACAGCGCAAATAAGCGCGAAAGAAAAGGCTCCTTTTTTGCGCATGCTCCTTTTATTCGCAGCGCCAAAATAATTGCGCAGAGCAAGCGCAATAATAAATTGGCTCTGCTCTTTGTATTGTGTGTCTCTGTATCCGTGTTTCTGTACAACAAGTCTTCGTACAGCCCAAACGGCTACACCGATTTTGATTTAGTTCTTTCTGTTTGAAAGGTGACTTGATCGAGAGTGTTCTTAGCTATGTTTGAAGAAAATTGATCTAGCTATTTTGTTATTATCTATTTTCTTCGGTGGTTTTTAAAATTTTTTATTTATTGTTATCAAGAAGATTATTAAAGAGATTATTAAATGAATCAAAAACTGTGAAACAATGACTTTAATAGGCAGAATTTATAAAAAAAATTCCTTTCTAAACGGTTCCATTTTGTATGAAAAGTAGCGCAAATACGTTTAAAAAAAGTTTTCATACAAATTTCAAAACGCAAAAAGCGTTTGTGTCTACCAAATTTGGCTTTAAGCTTAATTTTTTTAATATATGTACTAGAAGCAGGCGTAAAATAATGCTTCAGTTTATTTTTTTTTGTTCTTTAAATTTCGTATTAAGCTCAATATAATTAAAGATATGATAGAGATATAGCAAAAATTTTTCGCTTAGAAATTTCTTATTTGCTTGGAAAAAAATTTGCTTCTACCACACTGCGGGCTGTTATATTTTCGAAGAATGTATTTTGCTACGAATAATTATTTGAAACTTTAACATTGTCGGTCGGTTTCATTCATTAAACTAAGTCTTATTTGAAAGAAGAATTAGCGTGCTTTTTGCTAATGTATAAATTTTGTAAAGAATTATTTCGAAACATGAAATTTTTTTATTTTTCCATGTAAAATCAAGT